>CM067370.1:76534245-76646745 GCA_034401795.1 Chaetoderma sp. LZ-2023a
CACGACACGACGATGTTGATGAGGATGACAACTAGCAGTACATGGCTATTTAAATAAGAGTTAAAGCTACTGGTTCAGGTAAATACACTATCTCAGAGTGGTCTCTAAGCTATATAACTCGTTTCACTATCTAAATACAAGACCATCCGAGCATTTAACAACCAATGAAACGATGTGCTATCACCGTTCCAGCGACAGTCAAATACCGCATTTCAGCTTTGTCAATCGATGGTTTAGCCATTTTGTTCGTCTTCGGAAACGGAAGAGGGAAATCCAATGCACGTCACGTGACGTTAATATCAGCGCTTGTATTTCCTCATTTACTTTCGGTTTCGGTTTAGCTTTTATTAACGACTGATATTCCTTCTGCAAAATTATGTAATCGACTATATTTAACAGTCACAACTAGAAAATCCTCAAAAAACATTTCAATAATTTTCTATTCCTAGAAATAACAATTGATTCGTGAATTGGTCCACATATGATACTTATCGCGCAGGTAAGCCGATGTCACGAAAACTGATAACTCTTGACACATTGAAATTCTGCACACGCGATTCCTACAAACGTTTAGCGATTTCTTTTGTTCCTGGGATTTAACAAAATAATGAAGAGACAACTAAAAAAAGGCTGTCAGAATAGATTTAACTTTGTTAGCATTGTAGCACTGAGGGCAGCAGCTGTCGTGATATGCGTTGTGATAAGAACTTGGTGTAAATCAAGAGTCCATCCTCCACCAGCGAAGCGTCTGAAGACAGTTATCCAGAGACTAATTGATCTATGCGTAAGTAGGCCAGATAGAGGTTTCAGATTGATAGCTCAAACAAATAAAAACTAGATTGGGCGGTTCACAGTTTTGAACTTTAATTAACACCACCACCCCACAACCCACAACCCCACCCCAACCCCGGGTAGGGGGTCAAATGTAAATGTACCTTTGCACTACACAATCATATGGGTAACTCAATTAGTCGAATTTCGTCCAACAGTGTCAGAGGAGTTGCATTATTACAACCAATTTCATAACCTTTTGACCCCATTACCACCACTTGGGGATGGGGGCCAAATGTAAATGTGCTCACCCACTCCACATTGATATGGGTAACTCACATGCTAAATCTGTTTGAATTCCGTTCAATGGTTTTGGAAGAGTTGCATTACAATCAATTTTGTGACATTTTTACCCACACCCCCACCCACCCCTGGGACGGGGCCAAATACAAATGGGCTCATGTACTCCACATTGATATGGGTAACTCACATACCAAATTTGGTTGAGTTCCTTCTAACGGTTTCAGAGGAGTTGCGTTGCAAGTGATTTGGCCTTTTGACCCCTGTCCCGGCCCCTGGGGGCGGAGCTAAATCTACATATCGTCTTGGAAAGCGGAATCCTATGAGTAACCCACACACCTTTACCAAATTTGGTTGAATTCCGTCCAATAGTTTCGGAGGAGGTTCATTACGTGTACAATTAATTGTGTGACCTTTTGAACACCCCCCCCCCCCACCCACCCATCCCTGGGGGGGGGGGGCGGAGCCAAATGTAAATGGGCTCATCTACTCCAGATTGATATGGGTAACGCACATACCAAATTTGGTTGTATTCTGTCGCACAATTTCGGATGAGATGCATTACAATGAATTTACGCAGGTTAAAAATTCACCTTTAGACTCCAGCTCCTGTGGGCAGAGCCAAATGTAAATGGCCTCATGCACTCCGCAATCATATTGGTAAGTCACATATCAAATTTGGTTGAGTTCCGTGCAACCGTTTCAAAGGTGTTGCGTTACACGTGATTTGACCTTTAGCCATCTTCCCTGCCCCCCCCCCCTCCCCGGAGTGGTGGGGGGGGGGGGTGTGAGGTGGGAGTGGGGGTGTACGGAGCCAAATCTAAATATTGTCTTGCAAAGCGGAATCACATGGGACCGATTCATAGTCACAAACATAACATATTTGGTTTAATTCCACCCAACGTTTTGCGAGAAGATAGCGTGACGGACGGAGGGACAGAAGGACGGAGGCGATTACAATATCCCGACGGTTTTTTAATAACGTGACGATAATAACTACCCCATCCTCCGAAGCCTTTATTTTGAAATTACAAAGGCACAATATGCCCACAGTGCCAGCATCGCCTACCGGGAACATAGATGCATTTGTCCGACAAACAGACAAACTAATGGAGCCCATTGATATATTGTCGAAAATTATAATGTTCGCCAATAATAAAACCAATTGTGGCTTCAAAATTCATCAAATATTTCAATGTGTCCGCCAACATGCTGAATTCTGATCTTGTTTTTTATAGTACTTACTAACCTTCCTTGGACAAACTTGAATGACCATTAGTTCCTAATTATACTTCCAAAATTTCATCCTGATCCATTACGCTATTCGGGAGAAGTCATTTCCAGGAAAATTAGGTCATTCATGATAGCTGCCGAAACATTTGACCAAATTCACGAGTTTCAATCGCCCCAGTAGTTTTAGGGATTTTTAATGAAATTTCTAATAATCAACCAAAATCCAAGATGGCCACCGGCTATATTGGTCAATATGCTAAGTTTGAACAAACTTGGATCCCGATGGCCCCTGGATGCTTTCTACCAAATTTGGTTAAATTTGGTCCGGTGGTTCTCGAGAAGAACTTTTATATTTCTCATTGATTTAGTATAGATTTTCGTAGAGGGAAAATGCAAGATGGCCACCAACATGCCGAAATCTGCTTGGTTGATGGTGGCCAGGTTTTAATGTACTGCCTTAGTCCCTAGTCATACTTCCCAGATTTCAGCCCGATCCTTTCAGTGATTCAGGAGAAGTAATTTTCACGAAAATTAGGTGACCCAAAATGGCCGTGAAGCATTTGGCTCATCAAGCTCTAACACTTTGTTCAGCTGGTGCCCTAGATATTGTTTTTTGAATTTCGAATCAATCTCCCAAGCGGCTTCGGGGAGGCGATTTTTATCCCTTTAATTACCTAATTTGGTCAAGAAAATCTGAATATTTGCTTATTGAATATCCATTTGCGGGCCAAGATAAGACTATTTTTGGAAATTTACCACTGGAATGACTGGCCTGGTTATCGATCCAGTCATACCAGTGATACATTTTCAAAAAGTCTTTTCCTTGGCCTGTGAATGGACATTCCTCAAGACTATTGCATAGGCCGGTTTTGGCATGAAAGGGTTAAAGACGGTTCCAAAAATCGGCCAAAATCCAAGATGGCTGCTCGTCATATTAGTAGATGGGCTTCGTTTGAACAACCTTCTATCCCTATGGTCCAAGGATGGTCCCTATCAAATTTGTTTAAACTCGGCCAACTGTTTCTTGAGAAGAGATTTAAAATTTTATACTTATATTCAAGATAGCCACTGGTCGCAAGCAGCCATATTGGATTTCGAGTGATCGTAGATTTCGATAGGTTTCTTCCTCAGCCGTAGTCCAGCTATCCTATGAACTTTAAAGTGGTCTGAAGAACAATAGCGAAGGTATCATCAGTAAACCCATTTTCAAGATGCTGCTGATGGCAATTGGCCATATTGGATTTTGGATCAGCCCATATTGGATTTTGGATCAGCCCCGATTTCGATCGGTTTCTTCTGCAGGTCCAGCCAGTCATCGTTTGAAGTTTTAAAGCGATCCAACAAACAGTAGCACAGTTATCGTCCGGAAACCAATTTTCAAAATGAACCCCCCCCCCCCCCCCCCCCCCCCCGATGGCGGGCGGATCACAGTCGATTTCAAAGGTTTTATTGCACAGACATAAACAAGTCATCATTTTAGGGTTTACAGCAATCCAAACAAGAGCTCCGCAAACGGCGCATAATACCCCACCATGATGACAACCCAATGAATGAGAGCTATCAGAAAATATGTATTCTTCCTCAGACCCAGACCATTGGCTGTCGGCCATCTTGGATTTTGGATCATCGTCTATTTCGATAGGTTTCTTCCCAAGACCTAGTCCAACCACCCCATGAAATTTCAATGCGATCTGACAAACGGTAACAGAGTTATCATCTGGAAACCAATTTTAAAGATGGCCGCCATTGGCTGGCAGCCATCTTGGATTTCTGATCATCGTCGATTTCGATAGGTTTCTTCCAAAGACCTAGTCCAACCACCCTAGGAAGTTTCAATGTGATCCGCCAAAGGGTAACGGAGTTATTGTCCGGAAACCCATTTTCAAGATGATCATGTCTTGTAGGGCCGATACGCAGGCGGTCGCATGCTTATTGGTCATGAAGAGCGAGGCACATAATTGTGTCCAACACCGCCCATCTTCATAAACCGCCAATTCCATCCCACCGACCCAAAAGAAGCTATCGTTTTCATATGCCATTGACTACTACTGGCCGGTGTTTTAAAAAATAATTGTAGGCGGCGTATTCAGATACAGCGAACCGTTAGCATATTATACAGTTATTATGCCCGATGTGACTAAGGGGTATGCAAATACCATCTATATCTCCGCTCACAAATTAGTTTCAGCTGGACGTAACTAGTCCGATTTCTCTGACTTTGGCCTAATAAGATTCCGATATGACGTCATATCAGAATTTGTATGGGACAGTCAGAGAACGCGGGCTCTGCGTATATGGCATAATACATACATGTACATTATCCATTACTGCGCACACATTTTATAAAATTGTATTAAACACACTTTCATGAACAGTTCACAGCTCGGTCGGTTGATTTGAACGGAATTTGGCTAAACTGAGTAGTGTTTGAGCTTAAAATACCTAATTGGATAGTCTGTGTGCTGGTCATTTTGGATTTGATTCTATATCTACAAACTCTTTTCAAAATCATCTTGGAAATCGTGCTCCCGTACCCAAGACTTACTGATTATTATAAATGATTGCTTGATTTAAAACTGGTGTAGGACCTATTGTCCTATTGTAAAAGGCACACATATACACGAGACGTGTCTTTGTGAAAGGGTTCATTGGATCTGTGCGTTCAATGATGGCTGTTCCTTAGATCTGACAGTCTTATGACCACCCATGTCAAAGAAACGCTTGATGTAAATGATTGGTGATCATATTGCCGCGGTGATGGGTGACTATGGGAATCCGGCCATATAGTCACAAGCATCGGTTCGATGATCATGGTATATAGGGCATGTGACGGTTTTCTTGGGGTGGCAAGGACAGTTTTCTTATCCGCGTGCGTTCACGCTCCTCTGTACCGGACCCTTGTGTTGCCATGACCATTCCCAATGTCATAAGAATCTAAGATCCTGATTACCGCCATCCGACTCCGGTAGGAATCGTGAGGAATCCTATAGGAACTGTGAGGAATCATGTAGGAATCGTCAAGAATCATGTAGGAACTGTGGTGAATCATGTAGGAACTGTGAAGAATCCGGTATGGACTGTTAAGAATCCTGTGGGAACTGTGACGAATCATGTAGCAACTGTGGCGAATCCTGTAGTAACTGTTACGAATCCTGTAGTAACTGTGACGAATCCTGTAGTAACTGTGACGAATCCTGTAGTAACTGTGACGAATCGTGTAGGAACTGTGACGAATCATGTAGTAACTGTGACGAATCCTGTAGTAACTGTGACGAATCGTGTAGGAACTGTGAAGAATCCGGTATGGACTGTTAAGAATCCTGTGGGAACTGTGACGAATCATGTAGCAACTGTGGCGAATCCTGTAGTAACTGTGACGAATCCTGTAGTAACTGTGACGAATCCTGTAGTAACTGTGACGAATCCTGTAGTAACTGTGACGAATCGTGTAGGAACTGTGACGAATCCTGTAGTAACTGTGACGAATCCTGTAGTAACTGTGACGAATCATGTAAGAACTGTGATGAATCATGTAAGAACTGTGATGAATCCTGTACGAACTGTGACGAATCCTGTAGGAACTGTGACGAATCTTGTAAGAACTGTGACGAATCCTGTAGTAACTGTGACGAATCGTGTAGTAACTGTGACGAATCGTGTAGGAACTGTGAAGAATCCGGTATGGACTGTTAAGAATCCTGTGGGAACTGTGACGAATCATGTAGCAACTGTGGCGAATCCTGTAGTAACTGTGACGAATCCTGTAGTAACTGTGACGAATCCTGTAGTAACTGTGACGAATCCTGTAGTAACTGTGACGAATCGTGTAGGAACTGTGACGAATCCTGTAGTAACTGTGACGAATCCTGTAGTAACTGTGACGAATCATGTAAGAACTGTGATGAATCATGTAAGAACTGTGATGAATCCTGTACGAACTGTGACGAATCCTGTAGGAACTGTGACGAATCTTGTAAGAACTGTACTCGTGTAAAAACAGTGCCGAGTCTGATTATTTCAGATATAGCACAAATAGCTAAAGTTCCAAAGGGAAAAACTAATCTAATAAATTATAAAACCTTATTTTGGCACCGAAGCTAAGTGCTAAGATAATAGCTGAAGTTGTAACTAATATGGTACAGGGGCATAGTCACATGGAAACACCAACACATATGGACGGTCATAGAGACACACGCGCACACGGACGCATCTGCATCAAGAGCGCACACGAACGCACGCATACGCTTGACATTAGTCACGCCCAGACACGTACACGCAACGACACGACTACGGAATACGCTGAATGATGGACACGCCCAGTGACACGTGACAAACTAGAACGGACAGGCCACGAACCCTACTGCAATAAATGGACAAATATATGCATAGACTATTAATCGACACGCCATGGAACAATCAGTTATTAGTCGGAATGAACACCTGCAGAGCATAACTCCTGTAATTCAATGTAACCATGTTCTAATATGCTGTTATACGATTATATTATATACGTTAATTATTATAAGTTAAATTAGTTAATTATACTCCTAGGTCACATTCACGCACAGGCACGCCATCACTTACTACACACAAATTTGTTGACATAACGGCAGAATCATATTTAAGAGCGGACAAAAGTTGACGACGGACAGTTAGACAGTGAGTTAAAGTTAAGGACAGATACAGTTAGTGAGAGTTACGGTTATGGACTCGGACGGACTTCGACAGCGGTCAGCTAGTGAGTAGTGAGACTGTTAGCTATGTAGTTAGCTGGCTGGTCAGTTACAGAGAAGTACTTACGGTTAACTTTGTTATGTTTCATTAGAATACTTCTCTCTTAGGAATCGATTGTAGTTAAGTAGAATAGGTTTAGAATAGGTAAGCGACACGTGACTAGAATTTGGAATTATATGTGTAAACCATAGGTTTAATAAAGTTCAGTAAACGAGTCATCATTAATAGAATACGGCATTGTGTCATCCATTCCATCCATCTCCGCTAGAAGGAAGATCCCGGTCGGTACGCCGGTTGAGACGGTGGCGAGCTGAATAATATTGTACAGAGAACGGGACAGTTTCAGCACACGCACAAGAACACACAACTGACAACACGATTCATAAACAGGCATATACCATATACGCACCAGGATACGGAATATACACAGCACACTCCAGGACAGAACTTGATATACACACACGCCCATAAATGAGCGCGCAGAGGACCCCAGGCACGCGCGCACAGGACAGTCACATCACATGCATGAATAAATGAACAAGCCACGCCCACAGATAAGCACACCCGTGAACTAACATACATCTACAGTGACACACACACCGCCATTGACTTACATACACTACTACGGATTATATACACACCAGGCTTATACGAAAGAGGATTGTTGAATATATTGTGTCCATACTTTAATGTTGTAGTTAATCTAGTAATACGTACTGTATATACTTAACGTGTTGTCACGGATCAGGTGCAACTGTTTGTCACCAAGGTTTGTGACTGGACTGACGTCACATGTTTCAAATAGAACATTGGACGACAGTCAGTTGGAGTTTGGCGTTTGGCACGGTCACTTGTTGTCTTGGATAGTTGGTCCCACTCTACGACTTGAATATCAAACTGTGGATTGTGGCCTACTGTGCAAACGAGCCAGCGACAGTGTCCCAGCGTAAGTTGTACATTAATAAAGTATTACCGTAACTATAAAGACGCGTATGTGTTATCTCACCAGCCAGATGAAAGATCCTGATGTATAGGCAAACGAACGGTGTTAGACTACGGACTATGCAATATTCATGTCTGTGCTAGATACGCCATTCATTACGCGTTTGATTGTGACGTCAGCCTACATGTGATGTAACTGATTATGACGTCATCTACTTAGGTGAAAGATCGGATCCTTCCATACAGGTCACATTGGGGCATGTTTTATGAAAAGTGTTTAAGGGCGAAGCGCTATATTGTTGTGACATATCAGAAATGTCAAAGATTTGGAAGAACGATTGACAAACCTACTGATTTATGGTACGTAGCCTACGAGTCTAAACTAAACGTGCCTAACCTATTGTCCTAGTGTAAAAGGCACACATATACACGAGAGGTATCTTTGTGAAAGGGTTCATTGGATCTGTGTGTGCAATGATGGCTGTTCATTAGATCTGACAATCTTATGACCACCCATGTCAAAGAAACGCCCATCTTTTGACTCAACATTGGGTGTGCATAATAGACAGGCTTGACACTATTATATATAGTATGAATCTTGACGATCATATCTTATTAAAACAGTTAGAACTACTTCTGAATAACCTATGAACTCGGTAAAAATTATAACTATGAAAGCTCGCGAGAGGACTCTAGGCATACATTGATGTAAGTTTGCAAAGAAACGTCGTAAACGATATCATCCGGGCAGGTTAGACATGCATGCATGTGGCAACACGAATGTGTGTGCGATCGTAAGCACAGGGCGCGATTATAAGCGTTAAGGAGAAAGTTTTCCGCAGTGTGCTATTTCTAAAATAAAATCCACATAGAATAACGTATCGAATAGGTACTAATGAACGCACTTCAAATTCAGTAGTAAAACGGTTAATCTAGTAAATAAATAAATTTTATTTTAAAGGATAATACCGGGATAGGTAAAAGTTGGCTTTATTTGAAAGACTATTATATGACTAACATATTGGATCCTAAATAACAACAATAGACAAATAATACGAAGAATTACACCATCGTAAACATGGGATTATTTCGTCTCCTGGGCGGAGTCGTTTTCTCGCAACTAGAGCGAGATTTCACGAGATCATGACGTCATCCCCACACCAACGCTATCTTTGTCGAGTACGAAGTCTTACAGTAAATATTCATATACATGGAGCCCTAACATGTGCTAATTTGTAATCATTAGGATATTGTCCAGTTAAGCTAGTAAGTTTTTCAAGTAATTCTAGTATCTGATGTCAGAGGGACATCGTTAACCCCTAAACCGCTGAAGTGTATATTTCATAGATTACATTTTCTCTATCATATCAGTATGTGTTCATTTTGGCAACACTGTTGGTGTAAGTCATTGCTGTGCACGGCAGCAACACGTTTCACCAAAACAAATTTCAAAATGTACCCGGGCGGCACTATCTGTGAGTAGGCTATTATGCATTTTACACCACGTGCGATAAGGGTTAAATGAAGTGGCACACTTGACCCGTGCGTATTGTCAAATTACTCACCCGTCTCAAGATACAGTTATAAAGTGTGTCGCGGGAAGTGTAAATATATATTCTGAGAAAACGTATGATAATATTAATATTGCCGGAAACACAGAACCGATTGTGATAATTCCGACACCTACCTGTAGCTGCAAATTCGAAGATTTACCCAACGCTAGGGATGTTAAAATCGCCCTTGTAGTTCAAAAGATACACTCTGTGGGAAAAACTAAGCCAGCAAAATTTCAAACAAAAATTTCAGGATGCACTCTGTCCATCATCCCATATCAAAATAAGTATTACAGCTACAATAACAGAATTGTTCGTGCCGATGCTTTGTAATGTTGTCTCATAGCTGCGAAAGTTTCATCAACATATCTTAATTATTTACATTACTACAGCTTGCCGGGCAATATTGATCGGCCGAGGAAAATTCCCAGATTTTATGTTAAAAGGTCCATTCATTTAATGATATCTCTGGAAATATTCACGTGAACAAAATTATAATTAGTCAGGAAAATAGCCATTTCGTTTAGCTTTAAACACACTCCAATTTAATGACAATATGTAAAGTGTTTCCATAGATAGAGCCTACGAGACAAAACCATCTCCTGCTGAATTAAAAGAAAAAGGATAAAATATTCTCGGATCGTATCTTAGATGACCAATAATTATATATTCCAGAACTTTTGAACGTCTTGTCCGATTTTAACATCCATTATATCATATTAATCCCAAAGCCGGCACCTATTGAAAGCCCTAGAATCATTAGAATCGCTTCAGCGGTTCCGTTGCTACTATCATTTACTTATACCTCCTCAAAATATATACGCGTTTCTATAGGCCTCGTGACTCCAGTCATCATTAGTAGTGGCGGTGACGTCGATAGACGCATTAAAATGGCAGCGCCATGATGTGCGAGAAATTGTAAATTTTACCGACTTTATCTAGCGATAGTTGATTAAGCTATTTCTATCTGGCTATTGTTCTGGCGCTATTTCATTAAACCTTTCAAATAAAGCACACTTTTCATCATCCCGGAATTGCCCTTTAAATTAAGCCCCGTAATTATCATTATTTTCAGTACATGACAGTGGCGTGGTGTGGCGAAGTCCAATTAATATTTGGCACACGGCACCCATGTGCCAGTTGAAATGACACTCGAATTCCATAAAATCAGGTTAAATAACTTCCTCTATTGGATTAAACATCCTATATGCAACAAGATATGCACATGTATACGTATCGACCATAACTACACTCACCCTGACTGTGGAAAATGTGCTAATTGTATAACGCCTATTAGGCATACTTTGGGTAACCTACTTTGGGCCAACTATAATCTTACATCACATAAAAATTGACAGTAAAATACACATGTACACAACGCACCGGCTTCTATAGAATTTAGACCTTTCATCTCAAAATCCCAGCACCTCAAAGTTTCAAACCTCAAGAGAGCATTGCCACTACTAGAACGCCGAGAATGAGGTGCTCTGGTGGACAATGGCTGTATTTCGGTAAACTTAAGTAGCCAATCTTGCGACAATTTGACGGCGAAACAAAGCCAGTCCAAGTTATCTAGCTGTCTCTGCCCTATACAATTCTGATGTGGCGGGCTTTATGTCAGAATTTGCATAGGGCAGAGTAAGGAGATCTCGGACTATACAACCCATTACGTTTACTTTATACAAACCATTATATTCGGGTTATTGTCAAATGACCACTCGCTAGATCGTTTACCGTTTATGTTTGCGCTTAGAGACATAGATAATGTCTTAAAGTTCTCATACGCTTCTAGTTAGTTTACATGCATATACACTACTCCGATAACACAGATTACTCCGCCAATACTGGTCCAATACGAGACCGTCCTGGGATAATACCAGACCATACTGGGCCAATACCAGATCATATTGGTCCGGCATTGCCCAACTACCGGCCAAGTAGTATGCGTTATCAGTGTAAGACAATCGTCCACAAGATCCGTGATTTTACTTAATTTATGAGAAATGTAAGAGGGGCATGCACGTTAACCAAAACAGTAGGAGGCTACGTGACTACAGTAGAACTGGATCTACTACAACGCAAAGTAGATTGCCAGGTCGATGAGGCGTCATCGCAAATCCCTACGTTCATCGCTTTGACGTTTTGACATCCACACTCACAGCCCACCCCCCCCCCCCACCCCACCCCCCTGGGGGGCGGAGCCAAATGTAAATGTCCCGTATCACTCCGCAGTCATATGGGTAACTCACATAACACATTTTGTTGAATTTAGTCCAACAGTGTCAGAGGAGTTGCATTGCAATCAATTTCATGACGTTTTGACATCATCCACCACCACCCTGGGAGCGGGGTCAAATGTAAATGCGCTCATCCACTCCACATTGATATGGGTAACTCTCATACCAAAGTTGGTTGAATTCCGTCCAATGGTTTCGGAGGAGTTGCAAAACAACCAATCTTTGACGTTTTGATCAATTTCTACAATCATTTATTTAACCTTTTCATACCCCACCCACCAACCCAACACCCCTCCCCCCCCCCCCCCGCTCGTCCATTCCACATTGGCATAACTCACATACCAAATTTGGTTAAATTCCGTCCAACGGTTTCGGAGGAATTGCATTACAACCAATCGTTGACGTTTTGATCCACATTCCCACCAATCCCTGGGGGTGGGGACAAATGGAAATGTGCTCATGCACTCCACATTGATATGGGTAACTCTCATACCAAATTTGGTTGAATTCCGTCAAACAGTTTCGGAGGAGTTGCATTACAAGTAATATCCATGATATTTTGACCCCCCCCCCCCATCCACACAGGGGCCAGGTCCAAATGTAAATGTGCTCATCGACTCCACATTGATATGGGTAACTTATATAGCAAATTTGGTTGAATTCCGTCCAATGGTTTTTGAGGAGTTGCATTACAACCAATGTTTGACTACAATTTGACCTTTTGACTCCTCACCTGTCCCCCCCCCCTTCCCACCACCTTGTTGAGGAGCATAATGTAAATGGCCTCTTGCACTCCGCAATCAAATGGGTAACTCACATATCAAATTTGGTTTAATTATGTGTAACGGTTTCAGAGGAGTTCCGTTACAAGTGATTTGACTTTTTGACCCTTGCCCCATCCCCTGGGAGCCACGCCAAATCTAAATATCGTCTTGCAAAGGACAATTATATGGGTAACTTACATACCAAATTTGGTTGAATTTTGGAAAATAATCTGAAGTGTAAGAAAAGAAATTATATCATGTTATGGACGGGAAAAAGTACCTACATGTAAATGTGCTGAGATACCTACATGTAAATGTTCTGCGATACCTACATGTAAATGTGTGGAGATACCTACATGTAAATGTGTGGAGATACCTACATGTAAATGTGCTGCGATACCTACATGTAAATGTGCTGAGAAACCTACATGTAAATGTGTTGAGATACCTACATGTAAATGTGTGGAGATACCTACATGTAAATGTGTGGAGATACCTACATGTAAATGTGCTGCGATACCTACATGTAAATGTGCTGAGATACCTACATGTAAATGTGTTGAGATACCTACATGTAAATATGTGGAGATACCTACATGTCAATGTGTGGAGAGTCATTTAATGGTATAGCGAGACCACGACGACTTCTGTCATATTCTTTCTGCTGTAGTGGTGGGTTCATAAAAAGGTGGTGCACTACAAAAAAATTAGTTGGATTATGTAAATTGGCCTCAGAAGAAATTTTTTTAATTTATTTTTCTAAATTTTATACAAGTACCTCAGAAGAAATTTCTTTAATTTTTAAACATTAATTAATTCATTCATTCAGTTTGTTTTACTAGACACTTACACCTAGATGTATAGGAGCCATGACTCCCTCATATATATATACCTATATATATTAGGTAACCCTTTATTGTTACATTGTATGGTTGACATGTTTTTTATTTGACCCTGGCGCTCTCTTCTACTTTGATATAGGTCTACTGTCGACGGGTTATACCAAATCAGTTTTCTTTATTTCACTCAGGCCATTACAGATGCTATGTGAGGGTAACACTTATGTTACAGTTACAATCATCGTACACATTAGTTAGTTATTAAACTAGGCTCGACAGAAATTAACGCGGAAATAAGTAAAATAAGGGTAGTAACTATTTGCGCAATGTGGAGGAATGCTGAGTTGTGGCCCATGTTAATTGTTCAAATGGCAATAATGTCACACAACTCAAACAATTCTCGATAACAGGCATTAGGCCTATATGCCCCAAGCCTTAGTCATTGACCTCTGCCCTTTTTGAACTCGTTCTACGAGCACGGGAAGAGGGTATCGCATTCGGGTCTCTATGTGAGCGTGCATGCTAAAAAAAAACTACGGCTCCAATTCGGTTCAAAGGCTGTTACAGTCAAAATGGATTTCCAAACTTTGTGCTGTGATTCGGATCGGATCAAATTCGGAACTATGGATATCTCCGAAACTACTGCAAGATTTGGTTCAAATTCTAACAAAAGAAATGTGACCTGACTCGGCACTAGGGTTTCACTAACACCCGAACTATTTTTTTTAATGTTACACCCCCCCACCCTCCCCCACCCCACACCCCGTAAGGCTCGGCCCTAAGTGTATGCAATATTGCAAATTGATGTCTATGTCTGTCTCTTTAATATGTTTGTTTAATACATTCAGGTTTGTCTGTCTGTTACTGATCCGATTTGACTCAAATTTATGCACAATATAGGCTGTTATGCGACGGCGTATCTGTCTGTCTGTCTGTCTGTCTGTCTGTCTGTCTGTCTGTCTTATTTGTTTATTTCTTGGGGTTATCATGTTTGTTTGTATGTCCAGCCACGCGGCTGTTTCTCGGATACAATATTGATCCGTGCAGTTGACTAAGATTTTAACAACACGGGTTATTCCTATAAAATAGGATGTCCCAGTTGTGAAAATGACTCGAAAAAGAGACCCGAGGGAACCCTAACCCGTAAACTTTTGTTTTAAATGGCGACCTCCCACCCAAGTTTGGCATAGATCGGTCTATCAGTAGTAGAACGCATAGCGACAGCCACACAGACAGACACACGCACGCATGCACGCACTATACAGATCGAGAGAGATATGTGCAGTCTCGTGAAACTAACATAGTGCGTGAATGTGTGCGTGTGTCTGTGTGGCCGCCACTATTCCGTTCTACTACTGTTAGACTGATCGCTACCAAACTTGGGTGGGAGGTCGTGCTTATTTTTAAGGTTTACCACTGGAATGACTGGCCTGGTAAACTGTCAAATATAGTCGTCTCTTCGTCTGCAAATTGGCATTTCTATAGACCACTGCAGAGGTCGTGTTGGCTAACTTGAATGTGAAAGGTGTTACAGGTGGAAAGCTAAAAAATGTGTCAGAATGGAAATAGTGCACACCCTAATTCTCTTTGCTGATGTATGGACCGTTTAAACTGTACTGGGTGGTGACAGGCCCTGCCTAATTGCGTCACCGCTTTCAACGCGACAAACAGATATGTGACGATAATAACATTTTACAATGTCAGAAATATACTGGTGACTATTTGAAAATTAAGAAAAAATTATTTTATCTTGAAATAGAGATACTGAATCTGTGATTTTAGGAATGGAGAGCGTATTAACACGTTGAATCATCACTTCGCGGGGTCATCCATTGAATAATTTAAAGTTCTCGATTTATTTCATAATCACGATAGGCCTAAGTAATGATAGATGATTGAAAATAAACCCCACACACCGCTTAATGACACCTCAATGGGAGCAATACATTATTTAGTAATTATCTTCTCTCATCGATGTACATGTCCCAGCATTTACCGTTTAACCATGCGCTAAGTGGGGATGAGGGCGATGCGGGGTTTCTCGTTGAAAGCTATGTGCTCGGGACCCAGTCTTCTCCTTAGCAACAGATGTGGTCAGGCGCTTTCATTGCTAGATTAAGCATCGTTTCTCTTTTCAACAGGCGGCGATGGGAGACATATGATGATGTGAGCGTGCATACGCGGGTTAGGGTGGCGTTGGGGGTGGGGTGTGAGATGGCACGATGACTCATGACAACGTGGCAGGGTCATGCCATCCACACAAGCGCCTCTGGAGACTGATAAAGTCATGTAGATGATCCACCACCCAGCTGCACAAGAATAAACATTTTCATCGCTAAATTGCTAAATACAAGGTTTCGCGAGTAATAACAATAGAAGTTTTGCATATTCGACTGAATGTTGTTACTCTCTCAAGCAGCAACAACCTTTACTCAGTTTATTTCCAAAGTAATCACCGGAAAATGAACTAGGCCAACATAACGCATCTATTGAGCCTAAATAGAAAGAGACGCGTGTAAACAAAGTTCAAATTCACTCTCGTCTGTTAGAAGAGCGCCGTGAATCTTTTTCAAACGTGAGAGGGCTTTGTATGGACCAACCGGAATGCGATGATTGTCCGCTGTTTGTAGTCAGGTCTATGTGGTGAAATACTTTGTGAAATTCTGTCATATTTATAATATTATACATTTTCTTGCTAAATTGTCGGTTCCTTGCCTATCAATCAATTTTAATACTAGACATATCATATACTTGTATCTGACGATAGTTGGTTAACGTTGTTGCTATAAGATGTTGCCTACAGAAAATCGATATAGGCTAGACACTATATTTGTTTGCTGATCGGCCTGCGCCGGGTTAACACGGGCCGGGCGTGTGTGTTTAGTGGCGATAAAACCGGATATTTCCGTTACACTTCCGGGCTGAACGAATAGGCCTACAGTACATGTGTAATGCAAAAAGAAAAAAAACCCATCGGGGAATTATAAATCAGTAATTAATGTTGAGGGATTCGATATTGCTCTTAACAGGTGGAGCTATATGACTGGCAGACATGTAAGCATAACGAATTTGATTTTAGATTACACTTTATTTGTTGTTAATTAACCCGGTTCTACCATTATTGTTACACTGTTATTACCATTATTGTTATACTGTTATTACTATTATTGTTATACTCATAACATAGGCATGTTTTTGCTGGACATCAAACTTGCTAACGAAGCTAACTTTTTCATCTTAGTGGACGTATAGTTGGCAAATCTCAAACATATGAGTCATGCCCCTTAATTATTAAACATTTCTTTAAAGTATGGGGCCTAATAGAAAAAGATATTATTGTAGCGGCACGTTTTATCATGTTTAGAGCTATTAACTTCTAACTTGGTGGTTATGTACCTGTGGTCAGGCTGGCCTACATTCTGGATACTATCAATCGAAGATGAATTTTCCCTTTCCAAACAATAGAGAAATCAGATATTACAAACACTAGATAGTGCTCGCGTTTTTGTCAAAATGTAGGCATAATACTCGAATTTTCAGACTACGGATTTTCTATATTTTTCGGATTTTCCCATATTTGTCGGATCACGATCAAATTGATAGTATCCTAGTTTACGGTCACACACTTTCTTGCGTTAAAACATGAGCCATATTAATTATTGGTCAGATAGTTTCCGAGGAAGGCCTATCCAAAGATCCAGAATTTGATTTGATGCATATATCCGGGTCTTTTATCGGAATCGCTGCCAACGTCTAAATATCCTCTTAAACCGTAATTTCCTTCGTTGTGTTAAAATTTGAGCCAAATGGATTCAGCAGTTTTTAGATACAGCTCCGGGCAGTGAGTGAGTGAGTGAGTGGGTGGGTGGGTGGGTGGGTGGGTGAGTGAGTGAGTGAGTGAGTGAGTGGAATACCCAGAATCCCGACATCAATGTGACTATATACAAGTAAGCTGTTGAATGTTTTGAAACTAATTTGACTGCGTGTTGTTGCTGCCTCTGGCATATATTAAAATATTCAACAGACTGTTTATTAAATAGCAAAGACATACAATTCGTGCAATTGATGTATTATTCAATGTTTCTGACGGAGATACGTCATTCATTGCGCATTGTGATTGGGACGTCAGCGTACATGTGACGCAATGGACCCTTCCATTTTTAGCTATGCCCCGCCCATCTCTAGCTAAGCTCCACCCACACCTCGCTCAAATGACCTCGCTTTCATAAAAATTACTTTTTCAGAACCGCTGAAGGAATCCGCCAGAGATCTGGCAAATATCTATCATTATATATATATATATATATATATATATATATATATTGTATATTGAGTATAGCCCGGTCATTAGACAGGTTCCAATTCCGTGAATGGTGCATGACTTCCGGTCATTCAACTTCTTTTAAGGGCAGTTGGTATGCGAAAGTAACCTCGACCACCATTGATCAATCAAAATGGAGCTTTTACTATGTGATGTAGGCCTATTTTGAGTTAAGATGGCTATATTGGTTTAGATGGCTGGTCAATACAAATTTGGTATTTTAGTTCAAATAAAACCGATTGGCCGATTTCGTGCTTTAGGCCTTTAAGATCTTCTCTGAAACTGCTTCACCAGCTGACATGAATATCAACAAACCTCACCTAGTGCAGTAGCTGCATCAAGTTTGTTCAACAGGACTTAATCAGACGAATTCACCTTTCTAGAGTAACCGCCCATCATATGACGTCATAATCAAGGACGTAACGTGTAGAATGGCATCATAATTAATGGCGCCATGAGTGACGTAGATAGGTGCGTCACGAACGCATATTTGATGACGGACATAGTGAGACCGGGGCTAGTTCGTCATAGGGGCAAGTCCGCCCATGTGTTCTCATACGAAGCCATTTCTATTTATAGAGCCTTATTCAGCGTGTACGTATTTCCGGTGACACACTTGCCAGATAGGGTGGGCCGCACCACCTTCTGTTTTGTCTACTGTGAATAATCGATGAAAGCTAATTTCAGGAAGAAGTAGGTCATGTTTTCATCACAGTACGTTTTGTGTCATAAGAAAGCGTGTAACGATCAAAGGTAGAGGCGTTCAAACATTACCTCCAGTTACAATTTGTTTCCTTTAAACAAACATTTGAGAAGAATTAACGTTTTAAATTCATTAAATATTGAAATCATTCTATGGACGAATTTGCCCCATCTGGTGTGACTTACCCCACATGCTTGTCAAACTTGCCCCCAGTAACGGGGTATGTTCGCCCCCCCCCCCACCTCTTCTTCGTTGATTTAAAAAAAACAACTAGCCAAAATCTAAAGCTTGTTGTCTGCTTATTTAATCTTTGGGTCCTTGCGGGAAATTTAAATGCAAGTTTGCATCGATAAGTTTATTAAGAAATATGCAATGCCTAAAATATATGAAAATGGCGGACCTAGCCCCGGTCTCCCCTATGCGTTGATGTCCGAATTGTATGTCTTTACTATTTAATACATATTCTGCTGATTATTTGAAAATTAATTTGACTGGGCGCTGTTGCTGATATTCAACAGCTTTCCTGTATAGTTTTCAGGAAATTGATCGTTATGATACTCTGGGATCGATCGATCCCAACACCGCCAAGTGTGGGTGGAGCTTAGCTAGAGATGGACGGGGCATAGCTAAAACTGGAAAGGTCCATTGTTTGAAGCAGCTGGTCGCCATCTTGGGTGATACACAGAAAATGACCTCCGGAACTCGTGAAGTAATTGTGTTGAAATTTTGGAAATATGGTTAGGGACGAAGGGCGATTCAAGTTTGTCAATGTAAGTGGAATACATAAAGAAAACGTGGCCGTCATCGACCAATCAAACTTGAGTTTTTATTGGTCTGTGGATTTTGACAGCGAATATGTTGATGTATAGACTTCGGGGCCTGGAGAATAGGAATTTGATAGTCTTCGATCTAATTGCGCCACCTGATTAGTAGCCCACCTACTATGTTTGTTTGGATATCCATTTTAATATTTTATACCCAAATTCTTTCATTTTTCAACCTTAGCCTATCTGTTTACAATTCCTGTCAAAACTTTCGCCTTTTGGAACACGGGCCTGTGTTTGTAGAATCTCCAGCCAAATGTAAAATTGTCAATAATCTTCATGTTCTAATTTCACATACTAATGTTGCATGCAGGTGGGCGATACAGGCCCATTGACCATAATGTTTTAAGAGATAAATAGATATCACTCTATTCTCTACAATTCTTTTGTCAACAGTGGAAAAAGTGTTTCACAGAGATCGTTCCGAATCCGAAATAATTGAAACTCCCGGCTATCCAGAACCGTATCCTCCAGAGTCTCATTGCAGCTGGAAATTTGAACAGGCTGCGGGAATCTGGGTTGTGGTGTTTGAGGACATCCAAATACCGGCGGGAAGAAATCAGTCATGCGTATCCGATTACTTGCTTATTACTGACACTAAGCACAGGTAAGTTTTTGCTACTGTAAGACAGAATAAGATACAGTTTGCTACTGTAAGACAGAATAAGATACAGGTTGCTACTGTAAGACAGAATAAGATACAGTTTGCTACTGTAAGACAGAATAAAATACAGTCTGCTGCTGTAAGACAGAATAAGATACAGTTTGCTATTGTAAGACAGAATAAGATACAGTCTGCTGCTGTAAGACAGAATAAGATACAGGCTGCTACTGTAAGACAGAATAAGATACAGTCTACTACTGTAAGATAGAATAAGATACAGTCTGCTGCTGTAAGATAGAATAAGATACAGTTTGCTACTGTAAGACAGAAAAGGATACAGTCTGCTGCTGTAAGACAGAATAAGATACAGTTTGCTACTGTAAGACAGAATAAGATACAGGCTGCTACTGTAAGACAGAATAAGATACAGTCTACTACTGTAAGACAGAATAAGATACAGTTTGCTACTGTAAGACAGAATAAGATACAGTTTGCTGCTGTAAGACAGAAAAAGATACAGTTGGCTACTGTAAGACAGAATAAGATACAGTCTGCTGCTGTAAGACAGAATAAGATACAGTCTGCAACTGTAAGACAGAATAAGATACAGGCTGCTACTGTAAGACAGAATAAGATACAGGCTGCTACTGTAAGACAGAATAAGATACAGGCTGCTACTGTAAGACAGAATAAGATACAGTTTGCTACTGTAAGACAGAATAAGATACAGTTTGCTACTGTAAGCCAGAATAAGAAACAGTTTGCTACTGTAAGACAGAATAAGATACAGTTTGCTACTGTAAGCCAGAATAAGATACAGTCTGCTACTGTAAGACAGAATAAGATACAGTTTGCTACTGTAAGACAGAATAGGATACAGTCTGCTGCTGTAAGACAGAATAAGATACAGTTTGCTACTGTAAGACAGAATAGGATACAGTCTGCTGCTGTAAGACAGAATAAGATACAGTCTACTACTGTAAGATAGAATAAGATACAGTTTGCTACTGCAAGACAGAATAAGATACAGTTTGCTACTGTAAGACAGAATAAGATACAGTTTGCTACTGTAAGCCAGAATAAGATACGGTTTGCTACTGTAAGACAGAATAAGATACGGTTTGCTACTGTAAGACAGAATAAGATACAGTTTGCTACTGTAAGACAGAATAAGATACAGTTTGCTACTGTAAGACAGATTAAGATACAGTCTGCTACTGTAAGACAGAATAAGATACAGTTTGCTACTGTAAGACAGAATAAGATACAGTTTGCTACTGTAAGACAGAATAAGATACAGTTTGCTACTGTAAGACAGAATAAGATACAGTCTGCTGCTGTAAGACAGAATAAGATACAGTCTGCTACTGTAAGACAGAATGAGATACAGGCTGCTACTGTAAGACAGAATAAGATACAGGCTGCTACTGTAAGACAGAATAAGATACAGTCTACTACTGTAAGACAGAATAAGATACAGTTTGCTACTGTACGACAGAATAAGATACAGTTTGCTAATGTAAGACAGAATAAGATACAGTTTGGTACTGTAGGACAGAATAAGATACAGTTTGCTACTGTAAGACAGAATAAGATACAGTTTGCTACTGTAAGACAGAATAAGATACAGTTTGCTACTGCAAGACAGAATAAGATACAGTCTGCTGCTGTAAGAAAGAATAAGATACAGTTTGCTACTGCAAGACAGAATACTATACAGTTTGCTACTGTAAGACAGAATAAGATACAGTTTGCTACTGTAAGACATAATAAGATACGGTCTGCTACTGTAAGACAGAATAAGTTACATTCTGCTGCTGTAAGACAGAATAAGATATAGTCTGCTACTGTAAGACAGAATAAGATACAGTCTGCTACTGTAAGACAGAATAAGATACAGTCTGCTACTGTAAGACAGAATAAGATACAGTCTACTACTGTAAGATAGAATAAGATACAGTTTGCTACTGCAAGACAGAATAAGATACAGTTTGCTACTGCAGGACAGAATAAGATACAGTCTGCTATTGTAAGACAGAATAAGATACAGTTTGATACTGCAAACTGTCTGCTTCTGTAGGACAGAATAAGATACAGTTTGCTACTGAAAGACAGAATAAGATACAGTTTGCTACTGTAAGATAGAATAAGATATGGTTTGCTACTGTAAGACAGAATAAGATACAGTTTGCTACTGTAAGACAGAATAAGATACGGTCTGCTACTGTAAGACAGAATAAGATACAGTTTGCTACTGCAAGACAGAATAAGATACAGTTTGCTACTGTAAGACATCTTTGAAATAACCTAGAATGTTTCCAAAACAAAATATAATGTGCTGTTGATTATCAATGGACCTTTCCATTTTTAGCTCCACCCACACCTCGCCGTGTTGGGATTGATCGATCCCCAAATGCCCTAGCTATCAATTTGCTGAAACCTATACACGGAACCTGTTGAATATCAGCGCAACAGCGCCCAGTCAAATTAATTTAAAAATATTCAACAGAATATTTATTAAATATAGTAAAAGCAAACAATTTGTACAACAACGCATAGACCGTCTTCACATATGCGTTCGTGACGTACTTATCGACGTCATTCATGACGTCTTTCATTATGATGTCATTGTACACATCACGCAGTTCATTATGACGTCATATGATGGGTGGGTATTCTGGAAAGGTGAAAGGCTTCAAATCAAACAATTTTGAACACAACGTAAGAAATATTCTTTCAACAGAATATTTCTTACATCATGTTCAAAATTGTACAAACTAACATGTTTCTGTCTTGGACCAACACTGCTAGACAGAGCTGGGACATTTTAGTTGAGAAAGTGTGTGGTTCTTTAAAAGGGGTGATCGGAAGGCCGGTAGAATTAAAGAACCACAATCATATCATCATAGGACTTCCCTAAAAAACTTCAAATGGAAATCTACTTGAATTTTTGTAGAATCACCAGCCTCCAGAATCCAGTATTCAATTTCATTACTGTGACAAGGCATAGAAGGGTCCATTTCTAGCCATACCCAGCCCATTTCTTGCAATACCCAGCCCATTTCTAGCTATACCCAGCCCATTTCTAGGTGAGCTCCGTCCACTTTTTATTCGTGTTGGGAGCGTTTTGAAACCGTGAGACCGGAATTGCCAGAATCTAAATTTCAAGGTAACTACACGGGTAATCTACTGAATATTTTGAAACTAATTTGAATTGGGCTGTTGCTGACTATGACGGCAACAGCGCATAGTCAAATTAGTTTCAAAATAGTCAACATAATGTTTATTTAATTACAATTCGTACACTTTATTGACGGGCCTGTCGATTATCGTGACTGAACTAGGTCATTTTAATTGTGACGCCAGCTAACGAGTGATCTAATCGATTATAATATCAGATGTTTGAGCGACAGAGCGGATCCTACTATTGCCACTTAGCTCCAAAAATGTGCAATAATGACTTAAACATGGCTTACTTTTCAGACACCACTCATCCAAGCTGTGCGGGACTCTGCCTCAAAAACCATTTGTATCATTTGGTTCACGAATCTTTATCTCTTTTCGGTCTGACGGGTCTGCACAAGGTCGGGGCTTCCGGATCCGCGTGCTGCATCAGAAAAAAAGAAGTAAGACATGACGTCATCACTTCGCTTGATATCGATCCATATATCATGTTATGAGTATGAGACAATGACTTGCGATATCTCCAGGGCGGAAACTTCCAGGACGGAAGCTGACATTTCGACACTTGTTACGCCCATTTAAGAAAGTCGCGTACAGCAGATTGATAGGCCTATACACGTTTGAATCAGGATAGGGGTTTTAGAATAACAGCTGTTCTACAGGCCTTTCCAGTTTTACCTAGTCCATCACTAGCTATAAGCTCTACCCCCACACCTTGCTCGCGTTGGGATCGATCAAGCCCTAAACTCCCTGACTATCAATTTCCAGAAAACTATACCGGTAAGCTGTTTAATATTTTGAAACGAATTTGCAACAGTGCCCAGTCAAATTAGTTTCAAAATATTCAACAGCATGTTTATTAAATAGTAGACATACACTTCGTACAACCTGACGGACTAAATCGGGTCATTCATAACGTAATTATTCTGACGTCATCCTACCTCGGGTAGTTGATTATAACGTCGTATGATGGATGGATAAACTGGAGATCTTAGTTAGTATTCTTATAGTGCAAATGAATAATGCGTAATAAGTTTGTGCCATATGCCCCTGTACATGGATATAGCGACGGGCCAGGTTAGGTGTCAGAGCAGACTATTAAACAAATAATGAGGCTATTATTAGGGTCTACTTTGAATTATTTTGATATTGTCACAGAATTTTATAAGGCAGTACGTTGTTGTTGTTGGTTTTGTTTTATTGGCCGCTTACACCTAGATGTATTTGAGCCATGCCACTATTATAGAGGCGCTTCCCCGAGGGGGGTGCTAAATGAAAGTAAAACTGGAAAAGTAAAAAATTCAGATGTTGCTCGGGGTGTATTCGTTTCCTGTTGCCGTCAAATGATATGTTGCGGGCGGGTGTCAATGGTGTACGTTTATAAAAAGACAACTATCACTGTTTACAAATCGATTTTGTTCTGTTATCCGCGTCTTTATGACAAGATTATTCATCCCAGAGACAACTGAAGTTTTAAAATAAATATGCTTGTTTGCAGCCGAGTGGGAGAATAAGTCGCGAGGTATTACGGCCAGAAAACAAACTCAAACAAACACAGGTATGCAATGCAATGTTTTATTATAGGGGTGAAGAATTAGGATGCGATTTTCAAGTGAATGTTTGTGAGCGCGTGTGTACATGTATACATGAATGTGCGCGAGATTTTGGCCAAGTGACCCGTATGTTTAATTACATTTTTTGGAACATGGGAGACAACACATACAACTACGATGTAAGCTCGAAGAGTTATCTCCATTGTCCAATGAAATTACTATGTAAAATTCACGTATATTTTATGTTACATGGAAGACATTAAAACGACTACTTCATCAGAGACATCCCAGGAAAAGTATTTGGGAGGAGGGGGGGAGGGGGGTGTCATTCTGGGAGGGTCCATGTCAAATATGCAAAACATTCGTGTTACATTTTGCATTGCTAAATGGAAATCTAGATTTGAATCAAGGCCATAATGACCTTGACCTCAAAAGTTTGAATGTCTGTGCTGCTCCTACTGGTTCAGGTAACGTATGACCATGCTTATTTCCAATAATTTGGCCAATTCTAAAATAATGCCAAACTGCGCTAAGCAGAAAAAGCTGGCTGTTAAAGTTTGCATTTTATGCAAGTCAAATGTTACAGTGACCTTTGACCTCATGACCTCAATACCATTGTGCTCCAAGCATGTGTCCAAGTTCCAATAGGGTGAACCAGTCTGAGATATAAGACGATATGTTGAGCTAAACCAAAAACCTTAGCGCACAAGATAGTTGTATCCTACTACGGTCACAGTGATCATGAACTTTACGGGCAGGCAGACAGGCAGGCAAACAGACTCGCGATATTGGCAAAAATTCTAATTTCCGCCGATAATAATGTGTAGCATAGACTAAAAGTTTAAAAAAAATTTATACCGGAGCGTGTTTGTCAGTTAGCCGTGGTGATGCTGATTGATAAATCTAGCAACAGAAAAATATAATTAATAAATATGACGATGACGAGGACGTAAAATGTTCGCAGCTGCGATAGTTAAAACATCATGCAGCTGCAACCAGCCATTTTCTGGTGACTCTTTCCTATCAGCAGGGAGCGTCCTTAGGTTCCACTGCTTCTTCTTGGCCCTGCCTGCTGCTTTGGCTACTAGTACTACTGCTGCTGCTGCTGCTGCTGCTACTACTACTACTACTACTACTGTTGCTGCTGCTGCGGCTGCTGCTGCTGCTGCTGCTACTACTACTGATGCTGCTCTATATACTACTACTACTACTACTACTACTACTACTACTACTACTACTACTACTACTACTACTACTACTACTACTACTACTACTACTGCTGCTGCTGCTGCTGCTGCTCTATATACTACTGCTGCTGCTGCTGCTGCTGCTACTACTACTACTACTACTACTGCTGCTGCTGTTGCTGCTGCTACTGCTGCTGCTGCTGCTGCTGCTGCTGCTACTACTGCTGCTCTATATACTACTACTACTACTACTACTACTACTACTACTACTACTACTACTACTACTACTACTACTACTACTCAAATATTCGTCTTTCAGATTCCATAGTGACATCTTTGGATAATGAGACTGTTATATTTATTGGTCTGGGTAGTGCCTTGCTGATCTGCGTGTTAGTTCTCTTGTTCCTGGTACTGTGGATGTACCGCCATTACAGCTACGCCAAAACACGATACACCACGAGAAACCAGGCATTGGACCAAACCCAAAGAACAGAAAATAAATTTATGGCAATGATGGACCATCGAGGCACAAACGCAGATTTCCATAGTGGGGTGCGAAAATTCAGCGGCCCACAACCAAAGGAGAGTACATGCGCTATTGAACTAGATGAGCGAAAATTACGGGTGGATATTCCAATAAGGACTCAAGAAATGCATGTGATGCCGAATCAGGAGATGGTAAACAAGAGTCCTAATGTGTATGTGCAGATTACTGACTCTCCATCACCAGCTCCACTTCGACAGGCCCCACTTGATTTTAATGGTCATAAATTGGACACAGACGCGATAAAGCCTGGTCAACTACCACTCTATTACAAACCAAGAGACTCTTATCAGGAGGCGAAATTCATGGGCGTTATATAGCATTATGTGGTTATGGTTTAAGTGAACGATTATCAACGGACCTTTCCAATTTATCCATCCATCACATGACGTCATAATTAACTACGTGACGTGTTTGATGACATCATAATCAATTACAGCATGAATGAATCGATTTAGTCCGTCTTAATAGTCTGACACGTTGTACGAATTGTATGTCTACAATTCAATAAACATTATGTTGGATATTTTGAAACTAATTTCACTGGGCGGTCACATATTTGTGACGGACATAGGCCGCAACAGCACCCAGTCAAATTAGTTTCAAAATATTCAACGGGTAACCTGTATAGTTTTCTGGAAATTAATATTCAGGTAGTTCAGGTATTGATCAATCCCAACACGAGCAAGGTGTGGGTCGAGCTTAGCTAGAGATGGGCATGGCATAGCTAAAACTGGAAAGGTCAATAGACAATCATTAAAGCGATACATTCTCAAGCTGGTGCGACACCCATTACAACAAGCACACATGCATGTATTGCCATTTCACACATTTGAAAACAATTTGAAAGTGTTAGCCCGGACTGGGGGAGGGGGTGGGTGGGTTGTGCGGGTAGGGGTGGGGGGAGGGGTGGGGTGGTGGTGTGTGGTGGTGTAGAGTGTAATTCGGGATACATGTTTTGAATTATCCGACACAATTTCAGATGGCGTGTAGTCTTAGAACCATTGCTGTATTCCAGTGTGTGAATAGAATTACTATATTGAGTCCAATAGAGAGACCCATATCTAGCCATGCCCCGCACATTGCTGGCTAAGCTCGGCCCATTTTCTCTGGTGTTGGTATCAATCTATATATTTTGAATCCCGACATCGCAGAATCCCAATTTCAAGGTATATCTATACAGGTAAGCTGTTGAATAGAAACCGAGTCTGCACTGCGTAGATGAGTAGATGAGTTTCGGGTAGTCGGTCTGTGAAAGTGTCTGTCAATGGGTGTGTGCAGTGCAGTGCCAGAGAAGGAGGAGGCTGGCGAGACGAATTCATTTGTTATTTTGTTATTATCATATGTTATTATATTAACTACATGTAATAGTATATATTTCAAGTCATTCAGCACACGCCTCTCACCACACCTCATCCAGTGCCGACCGTCTATCGTAAGCTCTCGCTCTTCCCATTCAGGCATTGTATCTCACTGTCAATCAATAACAGATAAATGTATTAAGAATATTGACCGTTCATTGTATATATCATTAAACATGTACATATTGTAAATTACCGTGTTTGGGTTCTTCAAGCGATGCATCGCGGTATGGCAAGGGGAAGATTGCCCAGCCAGACAAACTGAGTCATTTGTGTCGTAAAATTTTAAAATACTCGATTTTCTTTACCACCAGATAGGTCCTATACTATAATGTATATTCTATTTAAATCCTACCTCGTGCTTCTCTTTGACGAGCAGAAAAAGTATGCTGCCGGTTGTGGAGTGGAGGAGTCACGTGATGTGTGAATAAGTTATTACTCACAATGGGAGAATCCAGTTTAAAGCTATGACCCGCCCATCTCTAGCTAAGCTCCACCCACTGCGTTGGGATCGATCGACCCCTTGAATCTCAAGTTCCAGAAAACTATACAGGTAAGCTGGGTGCTGTTGTTGGATATGGCCTAGTTAAATTAGTTTCACAATATTAAACAGAATGTTTATTAAAGAGTAAAAACTTACAATTCGTACAACAGCGTTTAGTCCGTCATCAATTAAGCATTCGGAGCGAACATAGCTACACCATTCATGACGTGGTTGATTATGACGTTATTGAATGGCACAGCTTGTAACATGGCTGGATAATCTTGTGGTCTCTGGGTGATATCGTACCTGTAGGCTACAGATGCCTTGGCACAGCTTGTAACATGGCTGGATAATCTTGTAGTCTCTGGATGATATCGTAAGGCTACAGATGGCTGGGCACAGCTTGTAACATGGCTGGATAATCTTGTCGCCTCTGGGTGATATTGTAAGGCTATAAATGGCTTGGCACAGCTTGTAACATGGCTGGATAATCTTGTAGTCTCTGGATGATATCGTACAGGATAAAGCTGCCTTGACAGAGCGTGTACGCATATAAGTAACGCTGGTTCGACAGTTGTTTAATAGACCTTTCCACTTCATCCACCCATCATATGACGTCATAATCACGTGACGTGTAGAATGCTATCATAATGAATAGCGCCATTATAATGCCATGAATGACGTAGATAAGTACGTCACGAACACATATTTGAAGACGGACTATGCGTTGCTGTACGAATTTTATGTCTTTACTATTTAATAAATATTTTGAAACTAACTTGGCTGGGCCCTGTTGCTGCTATAGGCAGCAACAGCACCCAGTCAAATTAGTTACAAAATATTCAACAGCTTAACTGTATTTTTCAGGAAATTGATAGTTAGGACATTTGGAGATCGGTCAATCGCAACCCGGCGAAGTCTGGGTGGAGCTTAGCTAGAGGTGGGTCGGGCATAGAAAAAAACTGGAAAGGTCCATTAATGTCTATCCGCCTACATGCTTGTTAACAGTTAACACCCGTGGTCCTCTGGGACGCGGTCAACTCGTAAACCAAAGGTTGTGGGTTGGACTGCTACATCTATACCGAGGCTGAACGAATGATGTATTGCTTATGGGCGAGTGGGGGGAATCGAGACGTGGTGTTGACAGGCATCTAGTTAATAGGCCTACACATGACGCTCACTGACGCTATTCCGGGTTGTTCATATATCCATAGACTCGCATAATTGAAAAAACGTTTGGAGAACCAAAAACTAGATAGCATCATTCCTTTTTTAAAATAAACACAAATTATTATTATTATGACGATGCGTGTCGGTTGCGTGGTAATCTCATGCCCATTTCACGCGTGTTCGTACATAATAGACGTTAATATGCTGATAAAATATGTGTCAATCCTGACCGTGAAGATAATAGTGTGATCGGCCAGTCTAATTCACCTTTCCAGAGTACCCACCCACCCATCACCATCATATAACGTCATAATGAACTGCGCGATGTGTAGAATGACATCATAATGAATGACGTCATGAATGATGTCGATAAGTACGTCACGAACGCATATTTGAAGACGGTCTATGCGTTGTTGTACAAATTGTTTGCTTTTACTATTTAATACAATTTCTGTTGACTATTTTGAAACTAATTTGACTGGGCGCTGCTGCTGCCATAGGCAGCAACAGAACCCAGTCAAATTAGTTACAAAATATTCAACAGCCTCACTGTATAGTTTTCAGGAAATTGATAGCTAGGGCATTTGGGGATCGATCAATCCCAACACGGCGAGGTGTGGGTGGAGCTTAGCTAGTAATGGGCGGAGCATAGCTAAAAATGGAAAGGTCCATTGCAATACATAACCCTGGGGCCGTATTCACGAAAGGGTGTAACTTACGCCTGGCATAAATACCTTGGAGTCATTATGACGTCATATATGTTCGTACGTCATTTAATATTATGACGTCATATTCTCCAAGGTAGTTATGCCCTGCGTAAGTTACGCCCTTTGGTGAATACAGCCCCAGGACCCTAACCCTCTATATCTGCTCACATGGCAGACGAAATGCTATGATATTTATTTTATGGATAGCCTAATTCCTGTTCCCAATTCATAATTCACCTTTCCAGAGTATCCATTCATCATCAGACCTCGTATGGCGTCATAATCAGATAAGCGCGTGTATGATGACGTCATAATCATTACGTCACAAAGATTTCCATATAGACCCTCACCAAATCTCAAATACTCCGACACGTTGTATGAATTGTATTTCTTTGTAAATCTTTGCTATTTAAGAAACATGCTGCCTTAGGCAGCAACAGCACCCATTCAAATTAGTTTCAAAATATTCAACAGCTTACCTGTATAGTTTTCTTGAGATCGATAGTCAGGGAGTTCAGAGATCGATCGATCCGAACACGAGCGAGGTGTGGGTGGAGCTTAGCTAGAGATGGGCGGGGCATAGCTAGAAATGGAAAGGTCCATTCGAATGTAGGCCTATATTTGGCTCCCAATTTCCATTTCCCATTTAGTTCCCGATTCGAACATGAAGTCGAAATAAAATGCTTCGTATGTTGTCATACTTGAACAACCCACTGGTATACAGCTAAAAATTCAGATCACGCGCCGTATAAGTCATCTGAATCAATCTCAAACGAGAGGCGTGGCTTCGTGCCGAGAACATCCCTCTTACTTACTTGACCACGAAAAAGGTACGAAATGCGGGCAAGTATTTGCGATTATCATGTAAATATTCATATCTCCGAAAGGAACCACTGTGGATCGTGCCGCTTTTAGTAGCATCTTAACCCGTGTATCACCAGGGTCCAGGCAGACCTAAAAACCAACCGTAGCCATGCAGTGGCTTGTGCGATATCAGTGTTTACGCGATGGCCGCAAATTCGTGTCCACATTTAATACATTTCCTTGGTATATCCATATTGAACTCTATGAAAACTTAAGAGGGGAAATCTTCTGTGAAATTATTGTTTACACAGAAGACGATGAGCTTTTATCATCTCGTGTTAGGTTAAATGATATTGTTTCGTATGAATAGGTATTTCCCGTGTCCTTTGAAAATTCAATTCCCATTATGCTCCATTTCATTGGGTGCGGAGGTTTTTTGCTTGTTGGAGAAATTACTACGACAATGACCATTCATTACCCACGGGGTACTTTTCGCGATTTTATATCGAAAGAGATCTCACAAGACACAAATGCATCTGAATAAACATCAGTAATATGGCAAATAAGGAGCTGGCTCCCACCTAGTTCTGGATTCGAACATGTACTGTTCTTTTCGTTCGAGTCAAAACCCAGGAGCTTGGAACCTACGTCTTATTCGCAATATTCTAACGGCTAATTAAGATGACCGATTTTAGCTAATGTGGTCTAAATTTCTATGTAAGCCTGCCGACAACTCATCGATCAGTTGAATTATGGCAATATAGCATATGGCCTATCTTTGATTTGGGATTCAAATTCGAATTAAATTCGATTTAAATCATGATCGTGAAATTGGAAGCCAACTTCATATTTGAATCATAGACGAAGAACGTGGAACCGTATTTCAATAGAATGTTTGAAACACTTCGTTAGATAGTCTAATATTAGTCGACGTTGTTATGATGTGTGGCTCACAAGTCAGACTCCCTGTTGGCAACATGAATCCACCAAAGCGTCACCCCTCGGTATATGAGCATATAGACTCGGTATCATCTTAGTAGTAGGTGGCTGGTTGTATTGGTGCTGGGAGTAGGATGGGTGATATTAGTTATATATGATAAAAACGACATTTCAATAACACAACATGTGGTCTGTACATAGGACTAAATGATGTATTGAGAAAATAAATAGTATAAATTCAGCAATATTAAGCAATGCGTTAGAAAATTTCAAACATAACAGATATATTCATAATGGACCTTTCCAGTTTATCCATTCGTCATATGACGTCATAATTAACTACGTGATGTATAGGATGACGCCGTAATCAATTACAGCATGAATGACTCGATTTAGTCCGTCTTAAACGCTTAATAGTCCGACACGTTGTACGAATTGTACCGTATGTCTTTATTATTTAATAAACATTCAGTCGAATATTTTGAAACTAATTTGACTGGGCGCTGCAGCACTCGGTCAAAGTAGTTTCAAAATATTCAACAGCTTACCTGTATAGTTTTCTGGAAATCAATCGATCCCAACACAAGCCAGGTGTGGGTGGAGCTTAGCTAGATATGGGCTGGGTATAGCTAAAACTGGAAAGGTCCATTGTCTCTGCAAGTGCAACCATTTCAAAATCATCAATGATATCGCAGTATCGTGATTTAAAATCACAGGTAATTATATGATGCATATTTTGAAGTAGGGGCCTAAATTTGTTTGAAAGCTATCGGAAAGCTTCAAGCATTAACAGTTTGTTTTCGTCCAACATGCTCGAGAGAATATCTCTTATATATAGATAGATTTATTACACAATAGGCCATCGGCCCATGAGTGAATACAATTTTAATTTATGCATTGCATGGCGGACAACTTATTTGTATTGTATACGCACAGTTGTGCGACAGCCCCCCCCCCCCCCCCCCTCCATTCACGCACGCACACCGCCCAATACACGCGCACACGTACGTACGCACACTTAAACATATATGAGCGCACAACTACACATACACACGCGCGCTCTGTGGCGAATAACTAGAACAAGCTAAAGTAGTTAAAATTAGAAATCAATATTACTGTAATTTATGCTGCAATTTAACCCTTTATTGACTAAAATCGATCAATGAATGGAAAAAAATAATTAATTTATTCAATGTCCATCTGCGAGCCAACAGGAGACTATTATCGAAAATTGACCACCTGAAAGGCTGGCGCGGTTATCGAGCCATTTATTATAATGGTAAATCCTTTAAAAAAAACAGTCCCTGACCGACCACTGCGCCGGTTTTTGTCAGTTTTCGACATGAAAGGGTTAAATGGCAGGTGACCATTACAATACAGTTTTAACCATACAAAATAGGAGTAATATGGTATATATTGTCATTCTAAACTTAAGATTGCTGTCATAATATTGGCAACATAACAAGCCATGGTAAATAATAGTATATAATTGATTTGCACCGCATACTTTACTTCACCCCATCTTAATCCTCATCCCCCCTTTCTCTCGCTCCCACCTGCCTGTACACCTTCGCACGCACGCGTGTGTTATGGAAGCACACATTCAACACCAAACATGGCGACAAGGTCTTCGGTTGACATCACAGTACATGTCATAGGGATGTAGTTTCTAGTATAGCGACAACTATTTGTTAACTGATACCATTCTGATTTGCTTTGAATCAAAGATTTATTATCAAGTTGAGCGCAGTCGGATAAACGTTCAGTATCTTCTCCACAATACACGGGATGCTCTTCTAATCTGGTTTGTTTTGTCTGAAGAGTTTCTGGTCCATCGTTACATACCTTCATTAGCAAATTAGTCTTAGAATAGCCACACTGTCCACCTTGTTTTGCTCGTCTCCTGGCGTATCGACGTCGGAAGTCACCGCGAGCGAACTGTTCTACATTCGCGGGATGAATACACCAATAGTGACCTTTACCATTCTCACTTCGGGCGCTCTTCACAAAACACTCGTTCAAAGACAGGTTATGGCGGATGCTGTTTTTCCAACTTTTATTCCTTCTCTGGTATTGTGGAAAGTTATTTTCAATCCAGTCGTATATTTCTGCTAACAGCATTCGTTTAATAGTCACGCTCTGAATGGCTAGGGATATGAGAGCTATGTAAGATAGACTAGGTCCGTCTACTAAACAGTCACGGAGCCTACCAGAAGCTGGACTGTTTTTCAAACCAGGACTATCGCTGGATGAAGAAGCCTGAATAAACCGTTCCTTGGAATAGGACTGTAAGTTTGTCATTGCACTGTTTATAGTAGATTGTTCATCTGCGTGTAGTTTCTTCTGCAGCTCTACCATTGATCGTGATGATGACTGCGTCACAACCTTGTTTTCAGTAGCAGATCTTATTGTCTGACCCGGCGTCGGTGTTATTGCATGAGCTGTTGAGACTAGTGCTTTACAGGTCACATCTTCCACCTCAAAAATCCTGCCATGTGATCGAACACGTCTTTCTGCCTTCTCGATATTATTGCGGCCGCTTTCTGAATTCGTCACGTGATTAAACAACTCTTCTAAAAATGTTTCCATGGACCCTTGCGTCATTTTACAATCTGATATTACGTTATTTATTATTCACCGTTAGTAATTCCTAGCCTTTTGCGAATTATATACACAATTTGACTTTTCTTACTAATATATAACAATTATGTTTTCAGCTGACAGATATTAAGCAGGCTAAATACAGGATATGTATGGATCATGTTAAACACAGCAACACAATATAACTAGTGCAGACTGTGCAGTCTTCTCTCATAGGCCTATATATTACCAAAGTGGACATAATTAAGGATATATGACAGTTTATTTTTCACATACCACGTCTCTCGACATTGTGTGATATAAGATACGTGCTCGTCACCATAATAAATTATTAAACAGATACATTTATAATGAGCCAGAACAAGTTTGGATGGCCACAATTAAAACCGTAATGTCCAGTATATACCGTTATCCACGTGCTGTGACAATGGTAAGTTGTTGCTTGACCAATAAGAAATTTCACCCTGTTTACTTCTATGTGGTTTTACAACATTAGAGTGCCGTATGTTGATTATTTTGAAATCATGTTGACCGAATCAGTTTCATGTGGCGGCAACGATGTTCAGTCAAATTACCCAACAATATTCAACAGGTCTCAAATTCAGCACCAATAAAACTATGTTTTTATAAAGTCTGAAAAGAATGGAAAATTGGCCGTACATTGCTATTTTCAGGCTGACTGTCTGTTCCCACAGGCGTCACTCGATGTCCTTGATATGTTTGTAACAGTTTTATCGACCACGCAATATTAAGTCCAGCTGGGAATCACTATAATTTCTGTCAAACCATCAAACACGCGAGCATATACACAATATGAAATATAATGCTTGTTGTTGACGGCGTCTTATAGCCTTCTTGTTGACGCAATAATTAGGGCAGATAATAATATTTTCACGGTTTCATAATGATTGACAATTTATCTTAACTAGATCGGCATTTAATATTATTTTATCTAAAACGGTTTTAAACGCATGGTAAATTTAGGTAAATCACCACTCCCTTACAAATGTGGCCACTACATGTATGCAACGCATGTATTTTCCCAATGGATAGGAAACTAATTTATTTATCGTGCTCCCATTTGAACAAAAAATAAATTCAGTTTAAAAAATGTATTTATTTCGTTGATTGGCCTCATCGTGAAGTGCCACGCGACTATCGTGCGTCAGACCGTATTTATCTGCCTGCGCGCGTTTGTTCGTACAACGCGATAGCTCACGTTTTACCAAATTTTCAGCAAACTTGGGTGAGAGCTTGCCGTTGTGGTCATGGACAACCTCCATGATTTTTGTTGGAGGTGGGCCAGATGGGGAAGTTAAAATGCTAACGGGTCAAAGCTAAATATGATTGAAAAGGTCCTGTTTGTAAGACTTGGAATTCTTCAGGATGCTTGTCCATCCATCGACCCGTTCACCCGCCGCACTCCCGTCCGTCTGTCCGTCCACACAACTCGTCCGTCCGACCATTTGTCCGTGTATCTGCCTATCCACTCATCCATAAACCCGTCCATCCATCCATGTGCCCATCTGACAGTCCACCCACCCATCCATTCACCCACCCACCCAGCCAACCGCTCACCAACCGATCCAGCATGGATCCACCGTTCACCGATTCTGGAGAAGACGCATTTGAGTAAAACCTAGGCCATCCAAGATGGCAGCCGAAGCAATTGGCAAATCAATTCCCCTTGAACAAACCTTGTTCAGCTGTTGCCCTAGATGAGTGAGTTTTGAGGCAATCCACCAAGCAGTTTCCGAGATTTTTTATAAAGAGGTGTCTAAAAATCTGGACAACATCCACGATGGCCACTCGCCAAATTGGCTGATCGGCTCCGTTTAAAGAAACTTTCATCACTATGGCTCTAGGTTGTTTCCGACCAATTTGGTTAAAATACATCCACTGGTTCTCGAGAAGACGATATTTTAAATTTCCTATTGCTTTAGTATGGAAGTTTTTGGTTGAAAAAAATCAAAGATAGCCGCCAAACCAATTATCCAACAGTTTCGAAAGAGGGGCCGATGGCATTTCTGACGAAAATCTTGTTTAAATAGGTCCACTGGTTCTCGAGAAGACGACATTCTAAATTTCCCATTGCTTTAGTAAGGGAGCTTTGGCGGCAAATATCTAAAATGGCCGCCAACCCGTTTTATCAGAGTTTCGGAAGTGCAAAATCTGAAATCGCCATATCCTAAAACCTATAAATACCATATTTCAGATTGAAAATCCATCAAAATAAAGATTCTAATATGTTGCATTCTGATTGGAGAATGGCGGCTATGGTCTCCAAACCGTTTATCCGACTGATTCGAAAGTGGCAAAATTGAAATCAGAATACTAAAAAATGTGTATAAAACAACTCGGCTTTAAAATCCATCGTATAACAGAATTTAATACGGCTATCACACACGCTACATTTTGATTGATCCATGGCAGTCATCCTTTTTATGCATTAAATTCCCTTGAACAAACTTTGACGGCCCTTATTCCCTAATCACAGCTATCAAATTTCGGTCCGATCCATTTAACTTTTCTGGTAAAACCGTTTTCGTGAAGTCATCCCAACTGGCGGATGAAGTAGTTGGCCAAATAAGTTCCCTTGAACAAACTTGATTCAGCTGATGCCATGGATGATCATTCATGATTTTTGAAGTGATGCCCCAAACGGGTTCGGGGAATACAATTTTTTTTACAAATCACCCAAAATCCACAGTGGCCCCCGGCCAAATTAGACAATCAGCTTCATTTGAACAAACTTGGAACTCTATGCCGTAAAGATGTTTCTACCAAATATAAGTGAAATCGGCAGTTCTCGAAAGGTTATTTAAAGAAGCTGAAAGCAGATGTTTGTACCAATGTAAAAGTGAACTTGCCTTTGACATTGTGACGTAACTATCAGGCGGATTTTTTTAATACTCACTAGCTATTTCCAAAAATCTGTGGTTGTCGTTGTGGCCAATTTATTTCCAAAAAATTTCCCACCCTACTTCTGCGCTATGCCTTTGGTTCGGTATAGATCAAGAATGCCATTAGATTCGGCCACCTTTACCTCTGCCTTTAAGTTGTCCAGTTTGCTTTGATAATGTTTGATTAGATTTACTAGGCAGCTATGCGCCCAAATTTGGTTTATCATACCGGTCAATTAAAAAAGATTCGCCATCTCGTAAGGCAGGGCAGAAAAACGAGTTCATCTCCTCCATTTTCATGCTGAGGGATTTCGGGAGATAGTCTGATGTCAAATGCTCTCGTAAAAGACCACAGTGATGCAAGCATTGCAACACATGGAAGTACATCTTAACCAGTCTCTGAAAGGCCTGAACAGACTGGTTAGGAGCACTTTTGGTTGATGAAAGGTTGGACGCTGGGTTGCCAGATTTGCGTCCTTTACCCACTGGGCCATTGAAATTCTTGGCCATTTTAGAACGTGATCAAATTTCTACAGATTTATGTCAGATTTTTTTAGAAAAATTAAAAAAAAGCTAAACACCAAATATTAGCTAGAGCGATATGTGTTGAAACAATTTAGAAACTGAAATCTAAGCGACAATTAATACAAACTTATTATTATTACTTATTATTATTATTATTATTATTATTATATATATATATATATATATATATATATATATATATATATATATATATATATATATATAATTAAAGCTTACACTGTCAATTGATGGAGCGGTTTCGACGTAATGGTCTTCGGCATGCAGCGAAAAAAATGATCTAATGTCAGCTGATAATTCTTACATATTTATAGACGAATTACTGCAATGGTGACTTATTAATTTTTGGGCGCTATGGAGGCAAACAGCTAATACAAAATGCGTGATTGCTTAATTATATTGAGCTTATCTAAACCGCCCGGCTGTCCGTCCGCCACCCCGTCCGTCCATCTGCCAACCAGCCCGCCCGCCGGCCCACCTGTCCGTCGATCGATCGTGCGTACGTACGTGCGCGTGTGCATGCGTCTGTCTGTGTGTCCGGAGCAGAATATAAAAAACTACTGATCTCATATTATTTGACTCAAATTTAACACAACGAATGAACTTGTGTTGCAACAGAATTTCCAGACTTTGACCGTGATCCGGATCTATGGATATCTCGGAATCTACTCATGAGATTTTGCTCACAATTTAACACAAGAGGCTTAAGTATCTGAGCTAACGATGCCTGAGCTAGGCATAATAGACCTTTCCAATTTATCCATCCATCATATGACGTCATAATCAACTATGTGACATGTAGTACGACGTCATACTTATGACGTCATGAATGATTCTATATAGTCCGTCTTTAACTCTTAATAGCCAGGCACGTTGCACGAATTGTACGTCTTTACCATTTAATACACATTCTGTTGAATATTTTGAAACTAATTTGACTGGACGCTGTTGGTGCCATAGGCAGCAACATTACCCAGTCAAATTAGTCTCAAAATATATAACAGTTAATGTGCATAGTTTCTGGAAATTTTGTATAGTCCGGTGATCATAGCTAAAACTGGAAAGGTCCGTTGTTTTTGTTTCTACTCCGATTGGAGCAGGGGCCGAGTGCGAGTATGGTTGAACAAACTGTCCATGGCGTCGAGAAATGGGTCTGGTATGTTCACGGTGTCACAAGACAGTGACTCCTCCCAAACACCCAAGGATGGGCATCGAATGCCTTATCGAGGAAAAGCAACCGGTAGACTAGACCGTGGATCAGCCGTTAACCACCCAATCCCGCAACAATACATTTAACGCAAGTAGCAATGAGTGAATCCGATCTGTCACTCAAGCATATAACGTCCTATATATCGCGTGTAGACTGACGTCACAATCATAATTGACAGAAAATACCCCGTCAGAAAACTGGAGAACTCCGTCAAGTGGACGAATTTTATGTCTTTGATGGATTTACTATTTAATACATATTCTATTGAATATTTTGAAACTAATTTAACAGGGCGCTTTTGCTGCCATAGGCAGCAACAGTACCCACCGAAAGTAGTTTCAAAATATATAATAACTTACCTGTATAGAACTATAGAACTTACCTTTAAATTGGGATTCTGTAAATTTAAGATTCAAGGTATATAAATTGAAAAAGTGGAGCTTAACTAGAAATGGGTCACCCTATGTTTTCATCTCGTACTCCTATTGAGCGATGTGCTCATTTGAATATCATCCTGGATTACATGTGTTCGTTTCTTCCAAATGTTAAGCGGCAAAGAAAGTGTGGGCTTAGAGACAAAATTTGTTTATGGGTATAAAAATAGACTGGGTTTATGAGGCGCTTTGAAAATCTAGATGCTCTGAACATGCATTTCTTGAGGTGGTTGGAAATGTTGTATGTCTATGCTATATCTGAAAACAAGTGGTTCAAAATCAGGTACGCACCAAAACATCATAAAGAGATGTGGTTCACTTCACATACACCTCCAAGGAAATCTAAGCTTTATGTGGTGCAATCTAATGATTACTATCTATTACTAGTAATCATAGCCATACGTCTTCTTCATCTTCTTCGTCTTCTTCTTCTCCTTCTTTCTCTTCTTCTAAAGTACTGTGAAAAGGTCGTTGAAAAGTATAGTGCATATCAGCCTAACCTTAAGTTTCTCATACATCCGTATGCTCTTAAAGAAGCAATCTGGTCTAGATTCTTCTTTCAAATCTCGCACCAGCAAAATAGTAACAAAGTTACACCGTAGACTTAAGAGCTTATAGAGGGAATGTTCCTTGATATATTGAGACAATTGTGCCATTTATGTATCCTTTTGAAATTGAACAAACAATTATGTTAAGTATTCCTTTAATTTATATAATATTTTTTTCAGTCATAACTTCTCTCAATTTTGTGACACCAAATACAAATGGGTGTTGGACTCTTAAACGATTTCGGTTATTTAACCTTCCCCGCACACGACTTTTTGTAAATTTCGATCTCAAAGGTTGTTGCAACTGGTTTAATTTGCTGAAATGCCGTGATCACATTCCCCCGTCATTTTATGACATTGAGCTGTCTTGTAAAAATTCAATGATGGCGATTACACTGTTTCAATCCATAGGGGTCCACTAAAAGGAATAATGAATAACGAATAACGAATAAAGAATAACGAATAACGAATAAAGATTAACGAATAAAGAATAACGAAAAACGAATAACGAATAACACAGAATAACAGCCATTTTACATTGAATAACTCGGAATAACAGACATATTATATGGAATAACATATTATGACAGCCATTTTATATGGAATAACACGGATTAACAACAACAGTAAATGGAATAACACGGAATAACAACCATTTTATAAGGAATAACACGGAATAACAGCCAATACATATGGAATAACACGGAATAACGGCCATATTAAATGGAATAACATGGAATAACAGCCATTTTATATGGAATAACACTGAATAACAGGCATAGTAAATGGAATAACATGGAATAACAACCATTTTATAAGGAAAAACACGGAATAACAGCCATTTTATATGGAATAACACGGAATAACAGACATTTTATATGGAATAACACGGAATAACGGCCATACTAAATGGAATAACATGGAATAACAGCCATTTTATATGGAATAACACGGAATAACAGCCATTTTAAATAGAATAACATGGAATAACAGGCATTGTATATGGAATAACTCGGAATAGTAAAGGGATAACAGCCATTTTATAAGGAGTAACATGGAATAACAGCCATATTAAATGGAATAACGAATAAAGTATAATGAATAACGAAAAACGAATAACGAATAAAGAATAACGAATAACGAATAAAGAATAACGAATAACACAGAATAACAGCCATTTTACATGGAATAACTCGGAATAACAGACATATTATATGGAATAACATATTATGACAGCCATTTTTATGGAATAACACGGAATAGCAACCATAATAAATGGAATAACATGGAATAACAACCATTTTATAAGGAATAACACGGAATAATATCCAATACATATGGAATAACACGGAATAACGGCCATATTAAATGGAATAACATGGAATAACATCCATTTTATATCGAATAACACTGAATAACAGGCATTTTATATGGAATAACACGGAATAACGGCCATATTAAATGGAATAACATGGAATAACAGCCATTTTATATGGAATAACACGGAATAACAGCCATTTTAAATGGAATAACATGGAATAACGGGCATTGTTTATGGAATAACTCGGAATAACGGCCATAGTAAAGGGAATAACAGCCATTTTATAAGGAAAAACACGGAATAACAGCCATTTTATATGGAATAACACGGAATAACGGCCATATTAAATAGAATAACATGGAATAACAGCCATTTTATAAGGAATAACACGGAATAACAGCCATTTTATATGGAATAACACGGAATAACGGCCATATTAAATGGAATAATATGGAATAACAGCGATTTTATATGGAATAACACGGAATAACAGCCATTTTAAATGGAATAACATGGAACAACAGGCATTGTATATGGAATAACTCGGAATAACGGCCATAGTAAAGGGAATAACAGCCATTTTATAAGGAATAACATGGAATAATAGCCATTTTATAAGGAATAACATGGAATAACAGCCATTTTAAACGGAATAACATGGAATAACAGCCATATTAAATGGAATAACGAATAACGAATAACGAATAAAGAATAACGAATAAAGAATAACGAATAACGAATAAAGAATAACGAATAACGAATAACACAGAATAATAGCCATTTTACATGGAATAACTCAGAATAACAGACATATTATATGGAATAACATATTATGACAGCCATTTTATATGGAATAACACGGAATAACAACCATTTTATAAGGAATAACATGGAATAACAGCCAATAAATATGGAATAACACGGAATAACGGCCATATTAAATGGAATAACATGGAATAACAGCCATTTTATATGGAATAACACTGAATAACAGGCAGAGTAAATGGAACAACTTGGAATAACAGCCATTTTTTAAGGAAAAACACGGAATAACAGCCATTTTATGTGGAATAACACGGAATAACGGCCATAGTAAATGGAATAACAGCCATTTTATATGGAATAACAGCCATTTTAAATGGAATAACATGGAATAACAGGCATTGTATATGGAATAACTCGGAATAACGGCTATAGTAAAGGGAATAACAGCCATTTTATAAGGAATAACATGGAATAACAGCCATTTTATAAGGAATAACATGGAATAACATCCATTTTAAACGGAATAACATGGAATAACGGCCATATTAAATGGAATAACGAATAACGAATAACAAATAACGAATAAAGAATAACGAATAACGAATAAAGAATAACGAATAAAGAATAACGAAAAACGAATAACGAATAACACAGAATAACAGCCATTTTACATGGAATAACTCGGAATAACAGACATATTATATGGAATAACATATTACGACAGCCATTTTATATGGAATAACACGGAATAAAAACCATAGTAAATGGGATAACATGGAATAACAACCATTTTATAAGGAATAACACGGAATAACAGCCAATACATATGGAATAACACGGAATAACGGCCATATTAAATGGAATAACATGGAATAACAGCCATTTTATATGGAATAACACTGAATAACAGGCATAGTAAATGGAATAACATGGAATAAGAGCCATTTTATAAGGAATAACACGGAATAACAGCCAATACATATGGAATAACACGGAATAACGGCCATATTAAATGGAATAACATGGAATAACAGCCATTTTAAATGGAATAACACTGAATAACAGGCATAGTAAATGGAATAAGATGGAATAACAGCCATTTTATAAGGAAAAAACACGGAATAACAGCCATTTTATATGGAATAACTCGGAATAACAGACATATTATATGGAATAAAATATTACGACAGCCATTTTATATGGAATAACACGGAATAAAAACCATAGTAAATATAACACGGAATAACGGCCATATTAAATGGAATAACATGGACTAACAACCATTTTATATGGAATAACACGGAATAACAGCAATTTTAAATGGAATAACATGGAATAACAGGCATTGTACATGGAATAATTCGGAATAACCGCCATAGAAAAGGGAATAACAGCCATTTTATAAGGAATAACATGGAATAACAGCTATTTTATAAGGAATAACATGGAATAACAGCCATTTTAAACGGAATAACATAGAATAACGGCCATATTAAATGGAATAACGAATAATGAATAATGAATAATGAATAACGAATAAAGAATAATGAATAACGAACAAAGAATAACGAATAACAAATAACGAATAAAGAATAACGAATAATGAATAACGAATAACACAGAATAACGGCCATATTAAATGGAATAACATGGAATAACATCCATTTTATAAGGAATAACACGGAATAACGGCCATTTTATATGGAATAACATGGAATAACGGTCATATTAAATGGAATAACATGGAATAACAGCCATTTTATACGGAATAACACGGAATAACAGCCATTTTAAATGGAATAACGTGGAATAACAGGCATTGTATATGGAATAACTCGGAATAACGGCCATAGTAAAGGGAATAACAGCCATTTTATAAGGGATAACATGGAATAACAGCCATTTTAAACGGAATAACATAGAATAACGGCCATATTAAATGGAATAACGAATAATGAATAATGAATAATGAATAACGAATAAAGAATAATGAATAATGATCAAAGAATAACAAATAACGAATAAAGAATAACTAATAATGAATAACGAATAACACAGAATAACAGCCATATTAAATGGAATAACATGGAATAACATCCATTTTATAAGGAATAACACGGAATAACGGCCATTTTATATGGAATAACATCGAATAACGGTCATATTAAATGGAATAACATGGAATAACAGCCATTTTATACGGAATAACAGCCATTTTAAATGGAATAACGTGGAATAACAGGCATTGTATATGGAATAACTCGGAATAACGGCCATAGTAAAGGGAATAACAGCCATTTTATAAGGGATAACATGGAATAACGGCCAAATTAAATGGAATAACAAATAACGAATAACGAATAAAGAATAACGAATAATGAATAAAGAATAACGAATAACGAATAACATGGAATAACAGCCATTTTATATGGAATAACTCGGAATAACGGCCATAGTAAAGGGAATAACAGACATTTTATATGGAATAACACGGAATAACAGCCATAGTAAATGGAATAACATGGAATAACGGCCATTTTATATGTAATAACTCGGAATAACAGACATATTATATGGAATAACATATTATGACAGCCATTTTATATGGAATAACATGGAATAACAACCATTTTATAAGGAATAACACGGAATAACAGGTATAGTAAATGGAATAACATGGAATAACAACCATTTTATAGGGAAAAACACGGAATAACAGCCATTTTATATGGAATAACACGGAATAACGGCCATATTAAATGGAATAACATGGAATAACAGCCATTTTATAGGGAAAAACACGGAATAACAGCCTTTTTATATGGAATAACACGGAATAACGGCCATATTAAATGGAATAACATGGAATAACAGCCATTTTATATGGAATAACACGGAATAACGGCCATATTAAATGGAATAACACGGAATAACGGCCATATTAAATGGAATAACATGGAATAATAGCCATATTAAATGGAATAACATGGAATAACAGCCATTTTATATGGAATAACACGGAATAAAAGCATTTTAAATGGAATAACAAGCATTGTATATGGAATAACTCGGAATAATGGCCATAGTAAAGGGAATAACAGCCATTTTATAAGGAATAACATGGAATAACAACCATTTTATAAGGAATAACATGGAATAACAGCCATTTTAAACGGAATAACATGGAATAACGGCCATATTAAATGGAATAACGAATAACGAATAATGAATAACGAATAAAGAATAACGAATAAAGAATAACGAATAACGAATAACACAGAATGACAGTCATTTTACATGGAATAACTCGGAATAACAGACATATTATATGGAATAACAGATTATGACAGCCATTTTATATGGAATAACACGGAATAACAACCATAGTAAATGGAATAACATGGAATAACATCCATTTTATAAGGAATAACACAGAATACCAGCCATTTTATATGGAATAACACGGAATAACAACCATAGTAAATGGAATAACATGGAATGACAACCATTTTATAAGGAATAACATGGAATAAAAGCCAATACATATGGAATAGCACGGAATAACGGCCATATTAAATGGAATAACATGGAATAACAGCCATTTTATATGGAATAACACTGAATAACAAACATAGTAAATGGAATAACATGGAATAACAACCATTTTATAAGGAAAAACACGGAATAACAGCCATTTTATATGGAATAACACGGAATAACAGACATTTTATATGGAATAACACGGAATAACGGCCATACTAAATGGAATAACATGGAATAACAGCCATTTTATATGGAATAACACGGAATAACAGCCATTTTAAATAGAATAACATGGAATAACAGGCATTGTATATGGAATAACTCGGAATAGTAAAGGGATAACAGCCATTTTATAAGGAGTAACATGGAATAACATCCATATTAAATGGAATAACGAATAAAGTATAATGAATAACGAAAAATGCATAACGAATAACCAATAAAGAATAACGAATAACACAGAATAACAGCCATTTTACATGGAATAACTCGGAATAACAGACATATTATATGGAATAACATATTATGACAGCAATTTTTATGGAATAACACGGAATAACAACCATAATAAATGGAATAACATGGAATAACAACCATTTTATAAGGAATAACACGGAATAACATCCAATACATATGGAATAACACGGAATAACGGCCATATTAAATGGAATAACATGGAATAACAGCCATTTTATATGGAATAACACTGAATAACAGGCATTTTATATGGAATAACACGGAATAACGGCCATATTAAATGGAATAACATGGAATAACAGCCATTTTATATGGAATAACACGGAATAACAGCCATTTTAAATGGAATAACACGGAATAACGGCCATATTAAATAGAATAACATGGAATAACAGCCATTTTATAAGGAATAACACGGAATAACAGCCATTTTATATGGAATAACACGGAATAACGGCCATATTAAATGGAATAATATGGAATAACAGCGATTTTATATGGGAATAACACGGAATAACAGCCATTTTAAATGGAATAACATGGAACAACAGGCATTGTATATGGAATAACTCGGAATAACGGCCATAGTAAAGGGAATAACAGCCATTTTATAAGGAATAACATGGAATAACAGCCATTTTATAAGGAATAACATGGAATAACAGCCATTTTAAACTGAATAACATGGAATAACAGCCATATTAAATGGAATAACGAATACCGAATACCGAATAACGAATAAAGAATAACGAATGAAGAATAATGAATAACGAATAAAGAATAACACAGAATAATAGCCATTTTACATGGAATAACTCAGAATAACAGACATATTATATGGAATAACATATTATGACAGCCATTTTATATGGAATAACACGGAATAACAACCATTTTATAAGGAATAACATGGAATAACAGCCAATAAATATGGAATAACACGGAATAACGGCCATATTAAATGGAATAACATGGAATAACAGCCATTTTATATGGAATAACACTGAATAACAGGCAGAGTAAATGGAACAACTTGGAATAACAGCCATTTTTTAAGGAAAAACACGGAATAACAGCCATTTTATGTGGAATAACACGTAATAACGGCCAAATTAAATGGAATAACAGCCATTTTATATGGAATAACATGGAATAACAGCCATTTTAAATGGAATAACATGGAATAACAGGCATTGTATATGGAATAACTCGGAATAACGGCTATAGTAAAGGGAATAACAGCCATTTTATAAGGAATAACATGGAATAACAGCCATTTTATAAGGAATAACATGGAATAACATCCATTTTAAACGGAATAACATGGAATAACGGGCATATTAAATGGAATAACGAATAAAGAATAACGAATAACGAATAAAGAATAACGAATAAAGAATAACGAAAAACGAATAACGAATAACACAGAATAACAGCCATTTTACATGGAATAACTCGGAATAACAGACATATTATATGGAATAACATATTACGACAGCCATTTTATATGGAATAACACGGAATAAAAACCATAGTAAATGGGATAACATGGAATAACAACCATTTTATAAGGAATAACACGGAATAACAGCCAATACATATGGAATAACACGGAATAACGGCCATATTAAATGGAATAACATGGAATAACAGCCATTTTATATGGAATAACACCGAATAACAGGCATAGTAAATGGAATAACATGGAATAACAGCCATTTTATAAGGAATAACACGGAATAACAGCCAATACATATGGAATAACACGGAATAACGGCCATATTAAATGGAATAACACTGAATAACAGGCATAGTAAATGGAATAAGATGGAATAACAGCCATTTTATAAGGAAAAAACACGGAATAACAGCCATTTTATATGGAATAACACGGAATAACGACCATATTAAATGGAATAACATGGACTAACAACCATTTTATATGGAATAACACGGAATAACAGCCATTTTAAATGGAATAACAGGCATTGTACATGGAATAATTCGGAATAACCGCCATAGTAAAGGGAATAACAGCCATTTTATAAGGAATAACATGGAATAACAGCCATTTTATAAGGAATAACATGGAATAACAGCCATTTTAAACGGAATAACATGGAATAACGGCCATATTAAATGGAATAACGAATAATGAATAACGAAGAAAGAATAACGAATAAAGAATAACGAATAACGAATAACACAGAATGACAGTCATTTTACATGGAATAACTCGGAATAACAGACATATTATATGGAATAACATATTATGACAGCCATTTTATATGGAATAACCCGGAATAACAACCATAGTAAATGGAATAACATGGAATGACAACCATTTTATAAGGAATAACATGGAATAAAAGCCAATACATATGGAATAGCACGGAATAACGGCCATATTAAATGGAATAACATGGAATAACAGCCATTTTATATGGAATAACACGGAATAACAGGCATAGTAAATGGAATAACATGGAATAACAGCCATTTTATAAGGAAAAACACGGAATAACAGCCATTTTATATGGAATAACACGGAATAACGACCATATAAAATGGAATAACATGGAATAACAGTCATTTTATGTGGAATAACATGGAATAACAGCCATTTTAAATGGAATAACATGGAATAACAGGCATTGTATATGGAATAACTCGGAATAACGGCCATAGTAAAGGGAATAACAGCCATTTTATAAGGAATAGCATGGAATAACAGCCATTTTATAAGGAGTAACATGGAATAACAGCCATTTTGAACGGAATAACATGGAATAACGGCCATATTAAATGGAATAACGAATAACGAATAACGAATAATGAATAACGAATAAAGAATAATGAATAACGAACAAAGAAAAACGAATAACGAATAACAATAAAGAATAACGAAAAATGAATAACGAATAACACAGAATATCGGCCATATTAAATGGAATAACATGGAATAACAGCCATTTTATAAGGAATAACACGGAATAACAGTCATTTTATATGGAATAACATGGAATAACGGTCATGTTAAATGGAATAACATGGAATAACAGCCATTTTATATGGAATAACACGGAATAACAGCCATTTTAAATGGAATAACATGGAATAACAGGCATTGTATATGGAATAACTCGGAATAACGGCCATAGAAATGGGAATAACAGCGATTTTATAAGGGATAACATGGAATAACAGCCATTTTAAATGGAATAACATGGAATAACGGCCATATTAAATGGAATAACAAATAAGGAATAACGAATATAGAATAACGAATAACGAATAATGAATAAAGAATAACGAATAACGAATAACACGGAATAACAGACATTTTATATGGAATAACACGGAATAACGGCCATAGTAAATGGAATAACATGGAATAACAGCCATTTTATAAGGAATAACACAGAATACCAGCCATTTTATATGGAATAACACGGAATAACAACCATAGTAAATGGAATAACTCGGAATAACGGCCATATTAAAGGGAACAACAGACATTTTATATGGAATAACACGGAATAACAACCATAGTAAATGGAATAACAACCATTTTATAAGGAATAACATGGAATAAAAGCCAATACATATGGAATAGCACGGAATAACGGCCATATTAAATGGAATAACATGGAATAACAGCCACTTTATATGGAATAACACGGAATAACAGGCATAGTAAATGGAATAACATGGAATAACAGCAATTTTATAAGGAAAAACACCGAATAACATCCATTTTATATGGAATAACACGGAGTAACGGCCATATTAAATGGAATAACATGGAATAACAGTCATTTTATATGGAATAACACGGAATAACAGCCATTTTAAATGGAATAACATGCATTGTATATGGAATAATTCGGAATAACGGCCATAGTAAAGGGAATAACAGCCACTTTATAAGGAATAGCATGGAATAACAGCCATTTTATAAGGAATAACATGGAATAACAGCCATTTTAAACGGAATAACATGGAATAATGGCCATATTAAATGGAATAACGAATAATGAATAACGAATAAAGAATAATGAATAACGAACAAAGAATAACGAATAACAAATAACAAATAAAGAATAACGAATAATGAATAACGAATAACACAGAATAACAGCCATATTAAATGGAATAACATGGAATAACAGCCATTTTATAAGGAATAACACGGAATAACAGCCATTTTATATGGAATAACATGGAATAACGGTCATATTAAATGGAATAACAGCCATTTTATATGGAATAACACGGAATAACAGCCATTTTAAATGGAATAACATGGAATAACAGGCATTGTATATGGAATAACTCGGAATAACGGCCATAGTAAAGGGAATAACAGGCATTGTATATGGAATAACATGGAATAACGGCCATAGTAAAGGGAATAACAGCCATTTTATAAGGGATAACATGGAATAACGGCCATATTAAATGGAATAACAAATAACGAATAAGGAATAACGAATAAAGAATAATGAATAAAGAATAACGAATAGCGAATAACACGAAATAACAGCCATTTTATATGGAATAACTCGGAATAACGGCCATAGTAAAGGGAATAACAGACATTTTATATGGAATAACACGGAATAACAGCCATAGTAAATGGAATAACATGGAATAACGGCCATTTTATATGTAATAACTCGGAATAACAGACATATTATATGGAATAACATATAATGACAGCCATTTTATATGGAATAACACGGAATAACAGATCTGGATCCGGGTTTTAGTATCATCCGTATGTATCACCCTAAGCGTTAGCTAGGAATTGTTAGGCTTAGCTACACATTGTCTATGCCTTGGATAGGTCTTAGCTATGCCTTGGTTATGCAGGCTAGGAAATGACTGCCCTTGGGTAGTCTTTATCTTCCGCTTATGTTGGTCTTGCCTTGCGTAGGCATTAGCTAGGCCTTGGATAAGTTCTCAATGCATATCCTAGGCCTTGGTTTGTTCTTAGCTAGGCATTAGCTAGGCCTTTAACATGTTCTCTAGGCATTACATAGGTACTAGCTACGCTTGACTACGCCTTTGGTAGACCTTGGGTATGCTTCTCTAGGCCAGGTGTATGACTTGAGTAGGATTGGCTATGCATTAGCTATGCCTTAGATATGACTTAGCTAGGCATTGGCTATGCAGAGTAGGCCTTAGCTAGACCTTAAGTAGGCCTTTCTGCGGCTTGTGTAGGTCTTGAATAGGCCATAGATTGGCCCTACCTAGGTATTAGCTAGACCTTGGGGTAGTTTCTCAATGTCCTCTATAGGCCATGGGTAGGCTTGGCAAGACCTTAGCTATGCCTTGATTAGGCCTTAGCTATGCAGGAACCAGGCGTTGGCATGTTCTGTATGTCTTACATAGGTGATAACTATGCTCGACTACGCCTTAGCTCGGCCTTGATAGGCCTTAGCTGCAGCGTGTGTAGGTATTGGCAAGGCATTGGGTAACCTTGGCTAGACCTTATCTAGTCCTTTGGTTAAGCCCTAGATAGGCATTAGCTTGGCCTTGGACAGGTTCTCTAGTCCTTACGTAGGCTTCTAGTTGGCATTACCTAGGCATTAGATAGGGCTTGGGTATGTTCTCTAGTGATTTCCAAGGTCATGGGTAGGACTTAGCTCGACATTACTTAGGCATTGGTAGGTTTTCTAGGCCTTGGTTATGCATTGTCTACGCCTTTGCTAGCCGCTAAGTAGTCTCTTCCCGGCCTTAGCTTTGCCTTGGATCGAGCTTATCTATCGATTGTGTAGGCTTGGCTAGGCCTTTTGGATGCCTTTCTTAGTCCTTAGCTATGCCTCTGGCAAGCCTTAGATAGCCATTGGGTAGTCTCCTTTTGTCCTTAGCTAGGCCTTGTTAGACTTAGCTAGGCGTTGTGTAGGCTTCGCTAGGCCTTGGCTAGGCAATGTCTAGGCTTCACCAGGTCATATCTAGGCTTTGGTAGGCGTGGCCATGCCTTGGGTAGGCTTTAGGTAAGCCTTTGTTCGTCTTCGATGTGCTTTAGCTACGCCTTAGCTAGGGCCCGTGGCAGTCTTAGATAGGTAATAGCTAGGCATTTGGCATGTTCTCTAGGCCTTAGCTAGATCATAGCAGCGCTTGACTACACCATAGCTAGGGCTTGTGTTTTCTTTTTTAGGCCATAAGTATGACTTGGGTAGGCATGGCTAGGCCTTTATTAGACCTTACCTAGTCATTGGGTGGCTTCCATAAGCCATGGCTAGGAATTGCTAGGCTTGGCTACCCAAGGCTTAGCTAAGGTAATGTTAAGGTCTACCCAAAACCCAGGGGAGCCTACAGAAGGCATGGCTAATGCTAGCAACGGCTTACCAAAGCATAGCTAAAGTCCGATATAATGCCTAATTAACGCCTACCTAAGGCCTGGCTAAAGCCTAGCGAAGCCTACCAAAGAGCCACCCAAGGCCTAGTTAAGGCATAGTCAAGCCTACCCAAGGCATAGCTAAAATCCTACCTAAAGCCTAATAAGGCCAAATACCTAGATAAGACCTGGACAACCTACACAACACATCGATACTGCCTAGCTAAGGCCTACCTAATGCATGCCTAGCTAATGTCTAGCCAAGTCTATTCAAGTCCTGGGAAAGGCTACCAGAATTTACGTAAGGCATAGCTAATGCCAAGGCAAGGCCTCGTTATGGCATAGCTTATATCGGCGCAAGCTGTAGATAAGGCCTAGCCAAGCCACCCAAGTCCTATCTATAGCCTAGCGAATCCTACATAAGGCCTAGATAAGACCTACTCAAGGCATAGATAAGGCAGAGCCAATCCTACCAATGCCTAGCTAGCGCCTAGTGACGCTTAGTCAAGGCCTATATAAGTCCTAGCGATGCCTACACAGGGCCTAGCTAAGTCCTAAACAAGGCCTAGCTAAGGACCATGGGAGACTACAAGTGCTTTGTTAAAAATTACCAGAGTTATACTTAAGGCCCAGCAGCGACTACGAAGTGCATAGTCGTCAATGCCTAGCGAAGCCTACACAAGTTCTAGCTAAGTCATACCCAATGCCTAGGTAAGGACCAGAAGAGACTATCCAATGGCCAGCTAAGGCGTACCCGAGGCATTGCTAACGACTAGGGAAGCCTACCCAATGACTAGCTAAGGCCTACCAAAGGCGTAGCCAAGCATACCAAATGCATAGCTAAGACATACCCAAGGCAAAGCTAAGGCACAGAAGAGAATTTCCAGCGCCTAGCAACGGCTTACACGATGCATAACCAAGGCTAGGAAATGGCTAGAGAATCTATCCAAGCCCTATCTAATGCCTAGGCAAGGCCAACCCGAGGCCTAAGTATGGACTAGAGAACCTAGCCAAGGCCAAACTAATGCCTAACTAAAGCCTAACAAATTGCTAGCTAAGGTCTAGCCAAGCCTACCAAGGCCTATGAAAGGCATAGAGAATCTACCCAAGATCTAGCTGATGCCTAGGCAAGGCCAAACTATGGCCTAGCTAAGACCTACACAAGCCGCAGCTAACGTCTAGCCAAAGCCTTGCTAATACCTTGCTACGGTCTAGCTGACATCTACGTATTACCCATCGAAGACTTATTTAAGGCCTAAGGAAACCTACACAAGACAGCGAGAAAGGCCTAGCCAATGTCTGTCTAAGGCATAGCCAAGCCTACATAATGCCTACCTATTACCTATCTAAGACCCACACAAGCCCTAGCTAAGACATAGCCAAGCCTAGCTAAGGCATACATATGGTCTTGCGAATCCTACTCAAGGCCTGGCTAAGACCAATGGGAGACTACACAAGGTCTAGCGAAGGTCTACCTAAGGCATACCTTAGCCCCCACTTAGGGTCTAGCCAAAGCCTAGCGAACCCAGCCTAGCCAATGGCCAGAAGAGACTATCAATGTCTATCTAAGGCTTACCTGAGACATAGTTAAAGGCTAGGGAAACCTAACCAAGGACTACAAAGGCCTCCAAAAGGCCTAACCAAGCCTGCCCAATGCATATCTAATACCTAGAAAGGCCTACACGGGACCTATGTAAGGACTAGCGAACCTACCCAAGGCCAAGCTAATGCCTAACTAAGTTCTACCGAAGGCCTAGCTAAGGTCTAGCCAAGCCTACCCAAGGCCTATGAAAGGCATTGAGGACATACCCAAGACCTAGCTAATGCCTAGACAAGACCAATCTATGGCCTAGCCAAGATCTACACAAGCCGCAGCTTTGGCCTACCCAATGCCTAGCTAATGCCTAGCAAATGACTATCCTTGCCTACCCATGTCATAGGAATTATCAAAGGCCTAGCCAAACCCCGCACAATACCTATGTATGGCCTAGAGAACATAACCCGGGCCTAGCTAATTCCTATCTAAGGCCTAACCAAGGCCTAGCTAAGCATCTAGTCAAGCCTACCCAATGTCCATGAATGGTAGCGAAAGCCTATCCAATGCCTAACAAATCCTTAGCCAAGGCCTATCCAAGGTTTAGCTAAGCTGTACACAAGCCGTAGATAAGTCCTAACCAAGCCTATTGGAGTCATACATATAGCCCAGCGAAGACTACCCAAGGCGTAGATAAGACCTACCCAAGGCATAACTAAAGCCTAGCCAAGCATACCCAAAGCCTGGCTAAGACGTACCCAAGGCCTTGCTAACCGCTACACAAGGCATAGCTATCCAAGGTCTATCTAAGGACCATTTGAGACTACCCAATGTCAATCTAAGGCTTTCACGATGCGTCGCTATGGTCTAAGGAAGCCTACCCAAGGACTAACTACGGCCTAAAAAAGTCCTAGCCAAGTCGACCCAAGGTATAGTTAAGATCTAACAAAGCATATAGCGTCTAATCAATCCTACCCAGGGCCTAGTAAAGGCCTAATAAAGCTTAGCCAATGCCTATCTAAGACCTAGCGGAGCATACACAAGTCCTACTAAAGGCCTAGCTAAGGACCAGACGAGACTGCCCAATGCCTACCTAAGACGTATCCGAGTCATGCCTAATGCCTGGAGAACCTACCCAAGCCGTAAAGAATGCCTAGGTTAGGGCTATCCACAGCCAAGCTAAGGTCTAGCCAAGCCTACACAAGGCCTAGATAAGTCACATAGATCCAAACTCATGGGGTGTTGGACGGGACAGGATGGGCAGGGCCAGGTCGAGTTGGGTCGGGTCGGGTCGGGTCGGGTCGGGTCGGGTCAGGTCGGGTCGGGTCGGGTCGGGTCGGGTCGGGTCGGGTCGGGTCTTAGCTTAGCATGTTTCTCTTCTAACATAGACAATACACAATTAGTATTGAACGACTAGATGTGCTATCGAAAAAGATGGGCTTACCTTAGAAGCCAACAGACGATTACCGGCTACAAATTTTAAAGTAAGATGGCGGCATGGTAAAAGACGTTAAATGCGCAGATTCACACCAGAATGTTTGAAAATCAAATTGCTAAAATGGTATACTGCTATACGCTTAGAATGTTTACGTCAATGTAATAACACGAAATAAAACTTAGAATATGATGACTTCATGTGTTATAAATTAATATAGCTTTTGTTAGTTATGAATATTAAATAAGGATTCGTGTGTCTATTACAAATTCACAGCTAAAAAATGTTGATTTACATCAAAGGAAATAAGCTTATGTTAAGATTCATTTCGTTTCCTGACACTAAGGTAGATAATTTAAGCTTTTAAATGTATTCAATGTTAATGATTTTATTTTCAAGCATTTTGGTATGGGTATGGATATGCGCCTTTAAGAAAAATATTTTTCTTTGGAACGTGTTAATATCGAATTTGTGCCACTGACCAATAGCGCGGTGGCGAATGTTGAATTTGATATCGACATTGGCTAAAGTGCACATTCAAACTAGAATGCTTGAAAATAAGATGATTAAAGTCGCATAATTTTAGGGGCTTAAATTGTGTACCTGGGTGTAATAAAACGAAATAAATCTCATTATATGATGGTGGATTACAATTTTACAATTAAATTGTTTTATTACTTCATTCAAAATGAAATCATCATATGTTAAGATTTATTTAGTTTTGCATTGTTTAAGCCTGTAAATGAATAGAATTTTAACAATTATATTTTTCAGACATTCTGGTGTGAGTGAGCGCCATTAACAACACAACCATAATATCCAAATCGATAGTGGTATACACGTTGGTCATTGATACATCGACTAATAACAAATTCGATATTTGCGCAGAACACCAATATCAAATTTGATACATGCGGATCCGTTGGTAATGGCGATGTTATCAAAATCGAATTGTATAACAGCGTGTCCTTCATTAAATTGATTTATTCCTTCATTCACTTTGTTGCATAGTTCGTTCATTCATCGGTATAACATATAATGATTAATTTCTCGCAGTCGGTTTTTATTCGAAGCCATTACAGCATGACTACGTAACTATTCATGGTCATATTCAAATGAATAATCTTTCTTTTAAAGGTTTTTAATGTCGTTATGAATTTTATGTCATATATGAAGGCTACAAGTCGGGCGGGGGAAATTGTCTTTTCATACAAATATCGTCAACTACCATCGTATTCATCAGTATCACCTCTAATCATCATCATCATCATCACATCATCATCATCATCAATACCATCATAAAGAATCTTGAATAACAGCTGTCATTAAACTGCAGCTCGCCTACGGGTGATTATAAATTATGTCGGGCGCTCGAGATAATTATGTCGAGCGCTCGAGATAATGTGTCGAGAGCTCGAGATAATTAGGTTGAGCGCTCGGGACAATATGTCGAGCGCTCGAGATAATATGTCGAGAGCTCGAGATAATTATGTCGAACGCTCGAGGTACTATGTCGAGAGCTCCGGATAATTATGTCAAGCGCTCGAGATAGTATTTCGAGCGCTCGAGATAATATGTCAGGAGCTCGAGATAATTATGTCGAGCGCTCGAGATAGTATGTCGAGCGCTCAAGATAATTTTTTTTCTCATACATAGCCCTTCATGCCGCTAATACCATCAGCAGAACAGCAGACCCTATTGCACAAATTGTCTTTTTATCTGATGCCTGCTCCGTCCTTGAGGCTATCACCAAAGGTAAGCTGCCACAACTTGAAGAAGCATTACAAACCATCAAATGCTTTCGGATAGCATTGCAGTGGATCCCCTCACACTGTGGAGTCCAAGGAAATGAGGAAGCAGACAAGATGGCAAAGGTGGGTGCAGAAGAGAATCAGACAGAAAACATGGTTACCCATACAGAGATGAAGACTATCATCAAGTCACTTTATAGAACACCTCAATCAGAAGATGCCTACCATCATCTCTCGAGGCCAGAGCAAGTGACCATTTTTCGTCTCAGAACTGGACATAACAGACTAAACCAACACATGTACAGGCGGTTCCACCTTACGACATCGCCCGCTTGTCCTTGTGGGGAAGCAGAACAGACCACAGAGCACATACTTCAATGTTGCAGTACGTATCAGCTGCTGAGAGAAGAGATCTGGCCTTTGTCAACCTCTTTTCTTGAAAAGCTGTATGGGCCTGTGGAAGAACTGCAGAAAACCACAGATTTCATCTTGAGAACGGCTCTCCATGTGTGATACCAGCGATCGAAAAGAAGAAGAAGAAGAAAAAGCCCTTCAGGGCTTCCGTAAGACCTGAAGGGCTATGTCTGTAAAGATTTTTATCTCGAGCGCTCGACTTAATATCTCGAGCGCCCGACTTAATATCTCGAGCGCTCAAGATAATTATGTCAAGCGCTCGAGATAATTATGTCAAGGGCTCGAGATATTATCTCGAGCGCTCGATATAATTATCACGAGCGCTCGACACAGTATCTCGAGTGCTCGACATAATTATGTCGAGCGCTCGAGATAATTTTAATGCCACCGGATCTATTACTACCGTACGCGAGCCGCGTTTCAATGACACAGCAACAACAGCAGTTGGTAGTAGTAGTAGTAGTAGTAGTAGTAGTAGTAGTAGTAGTAGTAGTAGTAGTAGTAGTAGTGGTAGTGGTGGTGGTGGTGGTGGTGGTGGTGGTGGTGGCAGTCACAGCGGACGGGGACGACGACGGCAACGGTGGTGTTGGTGGTGGAGGTGGTGGTAGTTGTGGTAGTAGTAGTGGTATTGGTAGTAGTAGTAGTAGTAGTAGTAGTAGTAGTAGTAGTAGTAGTAGTAGTAGTAGTAGTAGTAATAGCAATAGTAGCCATAGCAGTAGCAGAAGTAGTAACAGTAGCAGCAGCAGCAGCGGCGGCGGCGGCGGCGGCAATAGCAGCAGCTGTAGCAGCAGATGTAGCATCAGCGGCGCCGCTTATAGGTGTTTTTACGGTTTCATTATCGTATTAGAACGTGTGTGATTAATTTGCACTCGGATTCTCCATCCATCAGTGTCTTCGTTCATCTGTCCGCCCCTTCATCTTGCAGTTGCAGAACGTGTCAAAATGTAATAACGTTTCATTGTTTTCTTCAATAACTTAGGTTCTCCTGGGAGCTTATTGATACAACTTTAGACCTAGGTTGATTCTGATTCTTTGAAGAAGCCTCATATACTGTATCAGTCTACCTGCTCGTGCGCACACCCGCTCGTTCATCTTACTGGGCATGTCTAAATCTGTGAATATTTTAGCATTTGTTCTATAGCTTAGATTCTCACTTCTTTGACAGGTGTAAATCCTTGTATATTCCCGTTTTTCGTTGATAACCAGATATTTAATTGGAGTATATTATTGAAACATTAAATGTCTGTTGAAGGAGACTTTTATTGTTTGCGCAAACTCATCCGTTCATCCGTCTGTCAGTCGCTCCATCCGTTCATCTTAGCGGACATTTCAATTTTGCTTCAATATCTTAGGTTCTACTGGATAGTGCATTAATACCATTTCAACAACCAAGATATGTTGATTATGCACATTAGTGGACGCATTTCATATTTTGATGTCCGTTCACCTTGCATGATATGTTTAAGGCCTAGTAGTAGAATAATGAGCCGCTAAAATTAATCCCTCCCTGTGATGACACATGGCAGTGAGGCAATTCTCACCCACCATATTCCAAACAGAAAATCCGACCAGAGCAGCCCCAAGGGCTCTACCATCCCTCAGTTATAACAAGATTTTGGGATGTAGCCCACTGGCCATGTAGTCGGCTACACCCCAATCTGACCCCGCCCAGAAGACATGGATAGTGTCTAAACATTCATATAGGGACACTGGGAAACAACAGCCATTGAGAAGCTCACAACGGCTCCATATACGCTCAAACGCCGAATTTGACAATCTACTGGAGGAAATCTTCAAGCAGGACAGAGTCCCAGACTGAAGTGACCACAGACCCACTATTCTGGTTTCAGCAACAGGCGCCCCTTAAGACAAACGTCATTGGCGTGCCTGTGAAAAATACCAAAGCCAAGGTGTCGCAAGGCTTGAGATCTACACTCACGAGGGTTCTGGCGGAGGAAGTAGACCATGTTGATGCACAGTACCTCGACATCGCCAGATACGAAGCATTACGGGGTGGTTTATAAATCGTGCCCTCTCCTTTGATAAGAAGAAATCGTGCTGTGGTTAACGTTAAGAACAGGGATGACCATTGCCTGTGTTGCTTAGTAAAGCCTGACTAAGGTCTAGGTAAGGCTTAAAAACCTGGCTAAGGCCTAGGTAAGGCATAACCAATACTTAGCAAAGCCTCGCTAAGGCATAGGTAATGTCTAGCAAAGCCTGGCTAAGGTTTAGGTAACGTCTATCACAGCCTGACTAAGGTCTAGGTAAGGCCTATGTAAGGGCTAAGTAAGGCCTAGTCAAGCTTGACTAACGCCTAGTTAGCGCTTAGCAAAGTCTAGCTAAAGGCTAGGTAAGGCCCTGGTAAGTCTTATCAAAGCCTGACTAAGGCCTAGAAATGGTCTGGCAAAGACTGGATGCGACCCATTTAAATACTAGCCCAGCCTGGCTATGGCCTAGGTAAGGACTATTAACGTCTGGTCATGGCCGAGCTACGCCCTAGGTAAGGCTTAACAAAGCCTGGCTAAGGCCTAGGTAAGTTTTAGCAAAGCCTGGCTAAGGCCTAGGTAATATCTTGCTAAGCTTGCCTAAGGCCCAGGTAAGGCCTAGCCAGGCTTTGCTAAGCCTTATATAGACCTTACCTAGGCCTTTGTCTGGCTTTTATAAGCATTACGTAGATCGTATCTAGGTCTTAGCCAAGCCTTGTCCATGCATTAGCCAGGCTTTGCCTGTCTTTACATAGGCATTCGCTAGGCTTTGCTAAGATTTACCTAGACCATACCTGTGCCTTATCCTGGCGTTACAAAACTTTAACTGGATCTTCGTCAGGATTTGCTACGCCTTTACTAGGCCATAGCCAGGCCTTGCAAGACCGTACATAGGCTTTAGACAGGTCTTAGCCGGGCCCTCGCCAGGCCTTAGCCAGGCGTTAACCAGACTGTAGCAAGACTTTGCTAGGTCATACATAGCCTTTGCTAAGATTTACCTAGGCCATGCCTGGGCCTTAGCCAGGCTTTACCAATCTTTAACTAGGCTTTCGTCAGGACGTTCTACGCCTTAACTAGGCCGTATCCAGGTTTTGCAAGACCTTACATAGGCCTTAGACAGTCCTTAGCCAGGACTTAGAAGGCTTAGCTAAGATTAACCTATGCATTACCTTGGCATTAGCGTTGTTAAGCGTTACCTAGGACCTAGTCAGGTTTTGCTAATTCTTAACAAGGCCTTATCCAGACTTTGCTCACCCTTACCTAGGCCTTAACGAGGCCTTAGCAAGGGTTTGCTAAACCTTACATAGGCCTTAGCCAGTCCTTAGACATGCCTTAGCCAGGACTTAGAAGGCTTTGCTCAGATTTATCGAGGCATTACCTTGGAATTAGCCAGGCGTAGTTAAACCTTAACTAGGACTTAGCCAGGTTTTGCTAAGCCTCAACAAGGTCTTAGCCAGACTTTGTTCAACCTTACGTAGGCCTTAACTAGGCCTTACCTAAGCCTTAGCCAGGCTTTCCAAGACCGTAAGTCAAGCAAAGCCTAGCTAAGGCCTAGGTAAAGTCTATCAAATCCTGGCCCATGCCTAGGTAAGGTCTGAGAATGTCTGGCCAATGCTTGCGTAAGGCATAGTTAAGGCTTACCAAAGCCTGACTAAAGCCTATGCATTGTCTTGCAAGGCTTGGCTAAGGCACAGGTAAGGCCTAGAAAAGTTTAGTTAAGGCCTAGGCAAGCCTTAGCAAACCATGGCTAAGGCATAGGTAAAGTGTATCAAAGCCTCATTAAGGCCTGAATAAGGCTTGGCGAAGGCTTAGCAAAGCCTAGCTAAGGCATTCCAACGGCCTAGCAAAGCCATGTTACGACATAGGTAAGTTCTAGGTAAGGCTTAGCAAATGGTAGCCAAGGCCCGGACAAGACCTTTGTAAAGCTTAACAAAGCCTAGATACGGCCTAGGTAATGTGATGCAAAGCTTGGATAAGGCGCATGTATGGCCTAGTAAAGCTTGGTTAAGACCTAGGTAAGTCTTAGCAAAGGATACATAATGTCTTGCACAGTTTGGCTAAAGTCTGGGAAACGCCTACCAAAGCATGTCTAAGGACTAGGTAAGGCTTGGCAAAGCCTGGATAAGGCCTAACAAAGCCTGGCTAAGGTCTAGGTACGGCCTGACTAAGGCCTAGCAAAGCCTAGCTAAGGCGTAGCTTAAGTCTAGCAAAGCCTAGTTAAGGTCTAGGTAAAGTCTATCAACGCCTAGCTTATGTCTAGGTAAGGTCTGAGAAAGTCTGGTCAATGCCTGCGTAAGGCATAGTTAAGGCTTACCAAACCCTGGCTAAAGCCTATGCATTGTCTAACAAACCATGACTAAGGCCTAGGTAAAGTCTATCAAAGCCTGAATAAGGCCTGAATAATGTCTGGCTACGGCCTGGCTAAGGCCTACAAAAGCCTAGCTAAGGCATGGCACCGGCCTAGTAAAGCCATGTTACGACATAGGTAACTTCTAGGTAAGGCTTATCAAAGGCTAGCTAAGACCGTGGCAAGACCTTTGTAAAGCTTGGGAAAGCATGGCTACGGCCTTGGTAATGTCTTGCAAAGCTTGGATAAGGCGCAGGTATGGCCTAACATAGTTTGGTTAAGGCCTGGGTAAGTCTTAGCAAAGCATGGCTAAGGCCTAGTTAAGGCCTAACAAAGCCTTGCTACGGCCTAGGCAATGTCTAGCAAAGCATGGCTAAGGCCTAGGTAAAGTCTATCAAAGCATGACTAAGGCCGGAATACGGCCTGGCTACGGCCTGGCTAAGGCCTATGTAAGCCCTACGTAAGGCTAACAAAGCCTAGCTACGCCATGGCAACGGCCTAGCAAAGCCATGTTACGACCTCGGTAAGTTCTAGGTAAGGCTTAGCAAAGGCTGGCTAAGGCCTAAACAAGGCCTTTGTAAGGCTTAGCAAAGCCTGGCTACGGCCTATGTAATGTCTTGCAAAGCATGGCTAAAGCCTAGGTAAGGCCTCGTAGAACGATGGTTTTCTTAATAAAAATCACGACAATATAGCTGTCTATAATTATTGTTTGGTTTAAACAGCTCCATGTCTTGCGGAAATTAAGTATACCAATTCCACCAAGCTGGACTGTGTGTTCCGGGTTGACGGACTGCCAAGCATCCTCCTCTGTGGGTAGGACTAGTCCTGTCCCTACCTCAACCAAACTTAATTTATTATAATACAGCTCGGAAAATGCGTGCCTCAGTTTACAATTACAGTACCGTCGTATGGAGATTGTGAATACAGTCAACCTGAGTGTCTATGTTTCTGTCGTGTTAATGCTTTTCATTGATAGGTGTGGCTGTTTATCTGTGGATGGTTCATGTGGTGTTGTTAAGTGTGATGTTTTTATTACCCTAGGGTGGGGAGGGTAATTGAAGTGCGGTGTCAACTTTATCGGACATGATGTATTTCACTCTGTAATGGCCGAGCCCATAGGCGAGACAGAGTTACTTTAGAGCATGGATGACGAAGAAAAGTGCTGTCGTAACTTGAATCAATCCATTCGCTTGTACCCATTGGCCTTCCCGGCGTGGTTCCCTGTCCCCGCCACGTCGGACGGAAGCCCAGTTCCCCACACAGGAGGCAGCCTAGGCTAGGTACCTCTATGTATATGCCTGAGATAAAGACCTGTCCAAGTTAGGGGAACATAATCCGGGACAGTGTCAAGGCGCACCCTGCCGACTTCCGACCCGAGCGGACACAGTACTGGATGCCAATTAAGGTCATCTTAGCGATGGCCGCAGCCCAGCTGGACCATACCACGGAAGTGATGCCGGCATGATGTCATTTTAGCTAAGGGCTCCATGTAACTCGTTCTTGGACACCATTTTAGCTAAGAGGCCCTGCATAGATCGTACTAGCCCGGTCATTCACCCCACGGGTACTTGGGATCACAGACCACTCCACCCACCCAGCATTTGTTTAGCACCCCAAACAATGCGCCAACTAGACGGTACCACAGTAGGATGTTAATTCATCCTTCATCGGATGCGGAGGCCTTCAGTATCTCCTCTGCACTATATGCTACCTTATTTCTTTTACATGTCTCCGGACCCTCACGGGCCCACTGCCGCCTGTTTTCGACACCCTTCGAGGAGCCTATCCCTCTTCGTATCGAATTCAACTTTTCGGTGGCAAAATCCTACTCGTGACGGATGACAGACTGCGGGCATCTTGCTCTCAATAATATTGACTGCTATTACATGTGAATGGGGTATAATATTTTAGCTATTTCCGTACGACGGTTCCGGGGGCGTGGGGGCGTGGGGGATTCCCCAATAGCGCATACTGTAGATGGCTGCTATGTTGCTCCTTTCCGTATGATCAGTTTTCTGTAAACCGGATACGGTGATTGCAGAAAATGTTGGCTGGTGTTGATGGCGGTAGTGTACTGTTGTAGGGAAGTCCGAGCTGCTGTGAGGTGCTGGTGTACTGCGGATTGGGCATATCCAGGTTTCCACGCTGGTGAATGCTGAGGAAGCTGGGTCGGGCGTGTGTGGTCAGTGGAGGTGTAAGTAAATCAGCACTTTAACCATCACCGCTCGGAAGCTTCTGATAGTTTATCAGGGTCGGATCCGATCAACGTGCTGATGGGAAGTCCAAACAATTAATAAAGCCATGTGGCTGGTGGATCGTGGAAAGAGACGTAACTTAATATATATGAGGCCCTATAGGTAACTGGCCAATTTTACACAACCTTGCTGGAGTGCGGGGGTACATTACCGCAATAACCGGAAAAGAGGCGTACACTATATGTCTCTAACGAAGAAATTGTCCCTAACCACTTTAACCTATCCTATCGAGCTGAATAGTAAGGTTTGAGTAAGACTCAAACAATTAGAGCACGGTCAGCGACCTCAGTGTAAAAGTTATGATGGCGAGAATAAAGTGATGCGGATATATCTGTTGCTGTATAGTATTTCCTAGTGTACTGCTGTCCAATGTTTTCTACAATTAAACAAAACATATTAACTGGATGGCTAACTGCCATATACAACTAACCAATGCAATAAATTAGATTATAATTAAATGAGGTAACTAAATATCACAGATCGATAAACTTAAATGGTGCAGCCAGTTGAAAGCACCTATAGTAAACAAGGATAATATTCACAGTAAAACAGAAATTATAAATTGCAGTCTTAAGACCGGTAAGGTACCTATTAGTTATCAGTACCATATACGGATATGATAATTAAATGTACAATAGTATAGTTACTTGAGTACCTAATAGTCATTGGTACGGAACAGGCTACTATGTTACTGAAATTGAGGCGCTAACATAGTCATAGCACCAGTCGACATGTTCTCTGTAGCTGGAGAGATTTCTGCTGCTGATTTCCGCAGGCTGGTCTCCGCAAGCCGACTCATCCAGACAGGGTAGATACAGTACACACTCAGGACAGTGAAACAAAGCAGTGAAGAAATGTCTATTAGATAGTCTTTGTAACTAGTATACAATTTATATGGAAGTGAGAAAGGTATCCGTCCGGCGACGGAAGTAGTAAAGTTGAAGGTTGCCCATTAACAGAGAGGGCTGTATATAATATTAGGCAGTTACATAAATTGGCACACGGAGTGGGATGCGTTGCATAGCTCTTGTGGCAAACCCAGCAAAGTTCCACCAGACTGTGGTCAAAAAGTTAATTAAACACACATGACATGCAATGCGGAAATTGAAGTCCACTTTCAGCGTGGTTGGCAGATCCGGCGAGTCATCCACCAAGAATCACCATAAGCTGTACAGTCCATAGAATCACATCCCGGGTCCGCATGGCCCGCTCTCGGAAAAGCTCCCTTAGGAAAGTCCGGATGTGGAAGGTATAACTTTAAATTTAGTTTATTACCCCCTGATGGCCATCCGGGGGTGTCCAAAAACTGGTGGAAGCCGACGACGTCCTACCACCGCAGATGTGCTGGGATCCGTAAGACACTAGTTGATATTAGAATCACTTGTAGGTCAGCAGTTACATCCGTCCTCCTGATGGTACAGAGCCGCAGGGCGGCTTCCACACCGCCGATTCTCCTGATTCTCGATTTCTCACCCCTTTTATACTACTCGTGACGTCAGAGACAGATGCCTCAGCCAATCAGCGGCCGAGCAGTAGCCAATCAGCGTGCAGCTAGATCAGTGACATATTTATCACGTTCACAGAGCATTCTAGATCTATTTATGCATACACGCGATTACAATGTCAAAAGCAATATTTTGAAGATAATTTAAGGGGATTTTCGCGGATAACTCAGCTATTTCTGGGCCGATTTTAAAATGGTTAACAGTTCTAGAAAGCTCGTTTTATTCTGATAGCTAACAAGAACAACGAGAACGGAATACGTAAAGGTTTTTACGAGTATCCACTCAGTACACTATAGACATGCACTCGCTTCCAATTCCGTGACGTGTTGTCAGGGAAGCTCTGACGCACGCGCACCACACGTTTTATCGACTTAGCCGATTTTAACGGAAACCTCTCATAGGGCCTATGTGCGTGTACTATCCTACCCCGGGGGGGGGGGGGGGGAGTGCTTGGAGAGAATCCGGAGTGACCGTTCCGTACCCAGCTTCGCTAGGACGGTCAGTGCCCGTCCGGTCGATCTGCACTACAAACTCCTTGTTTGATGTATGGAGCACGTTTATTATGTCAAGGCAATCCGCACCAGTTTGTAAAACAGATGTTTTTAACGATGCACTTTTTCTGAACTCCTCAATCCGTAATGAAAGAATTGAATTAACTAGGTTTTATCAGGGCTTTATCTAGGGAGGGAATTACCTCTATATGTGATATTGTATCAGAAGCCCATAAAATACCTGATCAACTGTCACAGATGGTAATATTTAGTTAGACGAGATTATTGTAACTCAACTTAAATGTTTTGTGAAATATCATAAATCCTGCATGGATTAACGTACTGAATAAACCTGATCATATTCATCCATCTTCGTATGATTTTCATCTATCTTGTACTTTTAACGACGGTAAGTACTGCGTATCTACACACAATGGATGCAGAGCACATTTTTTAAATATAAGTTATCGCTCTTTAAACCGTAGGATAATGTTTTAAGAACTGGGTTATTTGAGTATTCATTTTATGTACAGTTGTGAATGTTAGAAATGTCCAGGCACAATCACTATGCCATAGATCTGATTAAAAATATAATGTAATCTATGATGTGTTGTTAATAAATGAGATTTTTTTTTCAATTTCTAGGATATATGTTCCATTTAGTGACACTACAAGTAGGCCTACATCCGAAACTTAACCATTGTCAAAACACAATATCATTAACTGGACTCATGCAAAAGAATATTGTTTGTACGACGAGCAAGAATGTTGTTTTTTCTAAACAAATCACAATTTAAGACTGAAATAACTAAATTTTTTAAATATATCATTTTAAAAATAACTATTTCATTTTATAAAAAGAAACAATATAAATACAATTTTTGTTCTAAAATGTCCAAGCACCGTACACAATATTTTGAAAATAACTTTACCAGAAGCTGTCGGTCTTCGCCAGCCTACAGTTTATACTCAATTTGTTTTCAAAATGGCTAACATGACATTTCCCACATCAGACAGTTTGTTGTATCTGGCCGATGAGGGTGAACGTGTTAGAATGAATTGTTATGCATCGCAGATTATTGGCGGTTATGTATCTCTTCAACATAGCAAGCGGGATACATGCCGCATGTCTTCTCACCATGTGTATCCATCTTGTATCCATAGCAGTAGCCATTGTTATTGACAGGTGATATCTGATTGATGATCATACCTGAAAAGTCAAATAAAACAATATATTATTACAAAGATGGCCACAGCCAAACGTCATTGTGCAATGAAACTCGGATTTACGGGCCTACTATCCTTAATCCTGATCGAGAAAAACTCAAGCAAGTGCAAGGGCACTCTAGTTGCGACATACGCCGCTAAGCACCTCTGCCAAGAATTTGACTGGCAGACGAACCGAAATCTAATTGCTATGATTGTCTCCTTTGTATAATTACAGATTATATATATATGATACACGATGAATAAATATTGAAGACATGGTCCAGAATATCCAGAATTGGTCTAATTATGTTTTGGTGGAAAGTCAAAGATAATATAGTTATAGAACAGATGTCAACAAGGTGATCTTTAATCGCAAGCAAACCTGACCTGCCATACTATAGTTATATACATTAGACCTCACCTGGCCTGAGAGAAATCTGAGAATTATCTTGTTTCTCATAATATGCTATAGCTCGGAATGTTAGATGATCCGAGCCTGATGCAGTAGAAGTCCCAAAATTATCATCGAAACCAATAACATCATCATTATCATCAGCTGTAGTACAGGCTGTAAGATAATAATAATAATAATAATAATAATAATAATAATAATAATAATAATAATAATAATAATAATAATAATAATAATAATAATAATGCGTGTCGTAAGAGGCGACTAAAGGAGGTAAGGGTGAGGTAACCCTGACAGAAACCTCGGGTGCTGAAGACGGAGGTTCCAGGCCGCACGGCGCACTCTAATAAACCATGGATCCACGCACTTAACGCTTATGATCATGTCGATAGTCACTTACAGGACTGGCGGTATGATCAGCGAACGAAAATAATAATAATAATAATAATAATAATAATAATAATAATAATAATAATAATAATAATCAGATAGAGTTATATGTCTAACCATACACGTAGGTATGAAACACATACCCAGATATCCACCACATACAGTATATGCGATCTTGAAAAACATAATTTTAAATATGCTGCAGCACCGCAATGCAAATTGGTCCATTTGTCTTTTGGAAAAATAAGCATTAGTAGAGAGCTAATAATATATGACATAGCTTAGCCACACAATACATATAATGAATGTCAAATCTGTCGTGTGACTATACTGATAATGGTTTTCTCATCAGAAATTAAAATTGAATCACAAAGATAAACTCAGTATATTAGCTTTTTGACATAAAAGACTTTAGACAACCCTAGTAAACTTTATCGCTTAGTTGAAAAATCTGCATCGTATTAGCATGGGTTTGTTAAGTGATGACGTATTTCCGGGTTCAGCTCGATTGGTAAATACACAAAATAATGTTTAAATACACACTTCCGGGTTGCGAATCATGCGCAGTGGCGTCATACTTAACAAGCCCATATGCCCACTTACAATATCTCCGATGTATGCAGCCATACTAGCAATCCTTTGATCTCCTGCGATGTGACGTAACATTACTAGCAGGTTTCAGTCCATCAATTAGATTTCCTTTATTTCTTGTTGAGCAATTTCATTGATGGAAGTTGATCGACCCCAGCTATGAAGTTTCGTGAACTTAGTGCAGACATCAGAAGCATGCAAGCGCGGTACTTGCCATGGAAGCGGAGCGGGAGTTCGAGGTCAATGCAATATGGCGATGTAAAATTGAGTGAACTAACAGATGGATGGATTATTAACACAGATAGGCATAATCCCCGGTAAAAGTGTTGTATTATGGCCATATAAATTGACGTACAAACAGTACTAATAAAGGCACTCCCCACTCTGACAAGAGGATAGCGTTGTATATGGTGGATATACTCTACAAATAAATTCAACATCACCAACTGGTAGCTGGTGTTAATCAATTTAGGCAGGCTGGCAAACCCGACCTAGCTTATAATATATACTCAATTTGCCATCTTATGTAATAGCACCAAACTTGTTCTTGCCACGATGTTTTTCCAATAGTGCTTCTTACGCTGTTGAAAAGTCATGACAAGAGCGTGTCAACGAAATATTTAGAAATATCAATTGTGCCAACACTTTGAGATCAGCGCGGTATATTGCCATCCATATCATGCCATACCACAATGATCAAATCCACGCCTTTCTAATGATAGTTATCCGTTAGGTGTATCAGATTTTCTGTAACGCTTACTAGTTTGATCAACTTGTCGATTCCCATCTTCGGCCCATGCAATGACTCGCGAGTGTGCTGCTTTAGGCACCGATAGCTGACCTTCACCATGGAACTGCCAGGTAGTATAGCGGTTCACATTCTTAGCTGTATCTAAATAACAAAGATATAAACTATTAATACAAATTTATAAACAAACCAATGGGTTGTAAGCCTTCTAATTATAAAACTTAAGTGGAATCCGTCTATGTAGTCAGAGCAAGAGGGGTCATGCCACATCAAACAAAGCCTCCTCTCACCATCTTGTTCTGAGAAGGAGTATAGATGTGCACGTGAACAGTAAATCTAATTTCTTGATCCGATTATTTGGACACGCACAATAGAACTCAATAGAAAAGAAGTAAATGACAGGCTGCAATCTCTGAATCAAGCCTGCATGCCATGGTCTATCTGCTCATTGCCTCAGTTGACGTGATGCCATATTGATAATTAAAGTAACTTTGACTGACAGGTCTGATACATTTATCATCTAAACTCTTTATTACACAAGATGAGTGTGGTTCTTCTAGCATGTGAGTGACAGGCCACGTAAGAGAACTGCAATTTTACTACCAAATTACACTATTTTATCGCGCAAGTTTCACTGTACTGCAATTCATTTCTCTAAGCCTACAAGTATTACCATCAATGTTAATAATCTCAAGCTCATTATTAAGACCGTCATGCCCATCAGAGTCACGTGGTGTGGGATAATGCTCACTCCTGTTGCTACGTGACCTTCTGTACGGTCTGATAGGAGGAGGTTCTAGCTCTTTGAATTGTGTGCACCGTTGTTTTCCAGCAGCCATTCTACTGCCATCGCCAGCATCTCTAGACAGAAATATACAGAATATATGTCCATTGACATGTTGCTTTACATGTTAGAAGAACAAATACTATTATCCAAATATGTTATCCATAGATATTTTTTGCTTAGTGTCAAAGAATTTAAGAAAAAATCGTAATACAGACGTTATTTGCACGTATTCTACTGTATGTGAACTGCCTGTGTATTGAAAAAAATATTTTGTCTGGTAAGTACTGGTTGACAGATGGCCATACATTGCGCAAATTTGGCAAATGTCTCTGAAACAATAGACAGATTTGCTCAAATGAAAGATAGCAACTCTGAAGCTGATAATTTGAGACAATTTATCCATGTTATTATTGATTTTCTTACCTTGGTATAATCTCTGATGTATTCTGGTGTTTAGTAGATTTACTCCTATGCCACGTATCCATTACTATCGGCCCATTTATCTCTTTGTCCTTGGAATCAGTTTCTTTGACATTTTTTGACAATTTATTTTGATGGTCTAGCACAGTTCCGAGACATCCAGTGGACAAATTCACTTCTATTGTGTCGTATGATTTATTGAACTGAAAATAAATTGTTTTTCAAAAACCTTATAATTGAAACAACTAATAAAATTTAATCTATAATGGTAAAGAAATTAAGTAAATGGAGTCAGGTTACGCGCCCACACTGCTAGCCACCAAAGAGGTTTGACAAAAGAAGAGCGCTTTTTAAGCACACGTCAGTTGTCACAAGAAATGCTATTTGAGCTAGAATCATATGTGTTACGTAAAACTCTATTAAAAATATTTTTCAAATGAAATAAAGTATGCGAAAACCTAAGGTGTATGGCGAACCTGGGGTCATACAAATGGACCGTTCTAGTTTTAGCTGCTCCTCGCACATACCTGGTTAAGGTCCACCCACGCTTCGCCTGTGTTGGGATCGATTGATCCCTGAACTTCCTGACTATCAATTTGAAGAAAACTTTACAGGTAAACTGTTGAATATTTTGAAACTAATTTGTCTAGGTGTTGTTGCTGCCATGCGCCCAGTCAAATCAGTTTCAAAATATTCAACAGCATGTTTATTAAATAGTAGACATACAATTCATACAATCTGACGGACTATTATGCGTTTACGACGGACTAAATCGAGTCAGTCATAGAGTAATGATTGTGACGTCATCCTACATGTCACTTAGTTGATTATGACGCCATATGATTAACTGATGAAATGGATTCATGAATTAGAAGTCTCCACTAAATTCAACATTTTTACGTTCTGGGTAGAAACAGTACACTATAGTTTGGCTAACTATCCTCAACTCTATATTTTAAAGATCTAGATTGCAGCACTGCAAATGAATAATAGAATAAAGTGGAGTGAGTGTATACACAATAAGTCAACATCTACATGGGCCGCTCACATCTTCGATACGAAAACTTAAACAAGAAACAAGTAATGCGACAAATAAAGGATAATCTAGAAAATCAATTTAGAGATGCGGATGGAGAAATGAAATAGAACATCAAGCAGGTTGTGATTTTTATATGAAAATAAAGGACAATACTGAACTGGAACCACATCTAACAATGCGCCGATATCGGGAAGCAATCGGTATATGCCACTTACGGACGTTAAATCACCAACTAACTATTAAATCAAAACGATGATAGTGAATTGATAGAGACTGTTTTAGAATATAATAGCAATACTGTCGAAAACGAAATTGAGTCACAAGTTTATGACACATTGTTATATACAAAATCACAACGATGACAAAACGAAGGGTACGTTCACCATATGCGATACATATATCTTAATTAGATTATGTAAATATATGATATTTTCCTAAGACCAGTATAAGAGCAGCATTGTTATTGATAGAATCTGTAATGGTGGTTATATAACAGCAATGGCAATAATTCCCTGGGGAAACGATAATACTGCGATGGATAATGTAATAAGTGTGATAATACAAATAAAACAATGGCAAAATTACAACAACATAATCATAATACGACAATAGAACTGCTAATGACATAATAATACATGCCTAATAACATAACGTTGCAGTGATGTGATTATATACTGATAGACTGATAGACTGACAGACTGATAGACTGACAGACTGATATGATGCTATATTGTTATAATGAAATGGCGTAATAATAAAATGTTATAATTAAAAATTGTTATAACTCATAGAAATATGGTTAATTACACAATATTAATATTAAATAAGATAATAATAATAATAATAATAATAATAATAATAATAATAATAATAATAATAATAATAATAATAATAATAATAATAATAATGCTACACTGATGATGCTATAGTGACGCTATAACTTATAGAAATATGGTTAATTGCACAATATTAATATTAAATAAGATAATAATAATAATAATAATAATAATAATAATAATAATAATAATAATAATAATAATGCTACACTGATGATGCTATAGTGACGCTATAACTTATAGAAATATGGTTAATTACACAATATTAATATTAAATAAGATAAAAATAATAATAATAATAATAATAATAATAATAATAATAATAATAATAATAATAATAATAATAATAATGCTACACTGATGATGCTATAGTGACGCTATAACTTATAGAAATATGGTTAATTACACAATATTAATATTAAATAAGATAATAATAATAATAATAATAATAATAATAATAATAATAATAATAATAATAATAATACACTGATGATGCCATAGTGATAAATGAATATGTTGATGCAATGACACCGTGATATAATGTGATGATAAATGAATATGCCGATATAATGATGCAATGTTACCACGATATAATGAATCATGATTTTATAATGATAATGATAAAATATTAATGATACAATGTTGACATAATGATAACATGATATAATGGCAAATGATGACCTGATAAAACGATACTGATATAAAGAATTATGCGATATAACTGTATGATGATAATTCTTTAATAAGACACGATGTCATAATCATAATGATATAATGATGTATTGATATGATGATGTAATAGCGAGAATAATAGTGATAATGGTAGCAATAAATATAATGTTAATACAAACGGCATGGTGATGATGATGATGATGATGATGATGATGATGATGATGATGTAATGTGTTAATGATGATAACGATATATAGATAATAAGATATTGCTAATGGTATAATGACATAATATATACAGAGAATGTCTCTGTCCGAAAACATGTACCTTCATATACTATTGTATAACATGAATGTAATAACGAGAACTGCAACTTGAAGCTGAACCGTAGCTCTTTAACACTCGAATTTGTTCAAGAAAATTCAAATTTTCTCCTAGAAAATGTCCATTTGCAGACCAAAAGAAGACTGTTTTTGAAGATTCACCACTGGAATGAATGGCTCGGTTATCGAGCCAATCATTCCAGTGTTAAGTTTTCAAAAAATGGTCGTCTCTTGGCCTACAAACGAACATTTCTCAAGACCCCTGCAGAAGGCGTTTTTGGTTGATATGAGGGTTAAAGGGTTAACACAAGTAAGTGGTGTATAACACGTGATGTCGGCTTCCGAAATTACTCAGCACCATTCAATTTAGCCACCGCTATCGTACACACGGCCCATTTACGAGTGGGTAGATACGGGATTAATGGAAACACAAATTAATGAAATTCAGTTAAGAACCAACTCAATCTTTTCAAATGGTGATTCATATTACTGAAGCATTGAAAGAAAACTAAAATGACTATCGATGCTATGCAATAACTATTGTAGTCGTAAAAGGTATGACGTACGACACATTCTCTTACTTATGTTTATGTAGATATATTTAAATGCTTGCTACTTGGTCAGTTTACATGCGTATTGCCTCGATGCTACGAAAACAACTATTTCCGTCAAATTTCTTCTATAGCTACAAGCAGAATCATACAGACAATATCGAAGTAAGCTGTCATGCGGCTATGCGATTCACAGGTCACACAGTCGAACTGAGCTTGAACTTAACTTGACCTCATGTCCAATTGTGGATTGCCCCCATGTCCAATTTCGGATATCGTGCATAATTCGGGTAAGAAACACGTTCACACGTGCTGTTCGTGTTGTTCTGTCTATGGTGTTTGACTTTGGCCAGTTGATGTCATGGCTTGTCGGCTATCTCGAACAAGCATAAATACTGAAAAATGTGCACTCGCGGTAGGTAAAATCAAACATGGCTTCACCTATACTTGTACTCTCGGCTTGGCTTTCTAGGTCTTGGAAATTGTGTTAACTTTTACTTTAGTATACCGAGAGTATTTCAAATTCATATTAAGAAAAGATCGATGCGTTTATATATAGTCTGGGCAGGCATCAGCGCCATGTCCACGGCTCCTCTGCTACCGTAGCTGTTTCATTGACACATATCACACTACATGTTTGTGGAACTGATTTCCCGATAATAAAATGCTTGTCCAGTCTGCCGTGCTTTGTTGAATTGACAGTATCCAGATTCTGTCACTCAGATCCCGGAACATCGTATGCGTGGAGAAAGGTCATCAGCTAGATGACAAGGGAGACATAAAAATAACCAATGCAAAAACCGCATATGATACAATTATGACTATTTTAATCAGACAGTACCACTCCCCATACACACATAGTTAGTAGTCAAAATCTGTTATGTGTTAATTACAGAAGTAAATAACAACATAAACTTGTGCGGCTAAAAGTCTCACTCTGACTAACACATATGCGATTTTGTCAGAAATGCCAAAGATTTGACAGACAAAAATACCAACCGACATACTGACTCAAATATTAGTGGCGAGTCTCAAATACAATAAAGCCCTTTCGGCACGCATCAAAGGTAAATGAAATGAAAACAACTACTATTACTATGTTAGCTGCTGCTGCTGCTGCTGCTGATTATTATTATTATTATTATTATTATTATTATTATTATTATTATTATTATTATTATTATTATTATTATTATTATATCTAACCGTGTGTTGCATGTCTTCAAGCCGGTAAATAACGCCTATCAATGTATCAAGCCATTTCTCAGCTTCCTCGTCAGGATCCATGTTTCTGAGTGTCATGAGAAGTGAATCTAGAATGGCTTTCTGATGCTGTTGACTCCTGAAATAAAACAGACAAAACTTAACAATACAACAATCTGCTTTCAAGCAATCAATAAGGTAGTTCTTTAAGGTGAGTGGGTGAATAGCAATCTTGCGACCATAAGCGGTATTTTCTATTAACTGTCTGGCTGCTGCAAGCCACCAGACAATAATTTCAATGGACAATAACTCTTTACCTGCTTAACATTTTGAATATAATTTGAACGAATGTTGTTGGTGTGCTATCCACCAACAACTTTCAGGCAAACGGTTTTCAAAATATTCAACACATCCAGAATTAAAACCACATGGGAAATTCAACAGAAATTTAAGAAATTCAGCAGGCAAGCGGTTAGAGAACCACACGATTGTGCTGTCAAAGACATCTGTTCATATAACTAAATTCTTAATGAATGCAATACTTACCCATTATTCAATATTCCAGTATATTTTGTGACAACTTCACTCATAATGTCCTTAACTTTCTCGAAGCGCATCTGTTCAACGCGCAGCATCTGCCTCTCGAGATCTCGCATTCTCTGCACGAGCTTGCTGTCTGCGCTTTGTTTGTGCTCGATGTATTTCTTCAGTCTCTTATGCATGCTTTCTGCCTCAGACCGGGCATTGCGTAGCTCATCTTGGACCCAGCTCACGCGGATTACGTTGGAATGATTGCTGACCACTTTAGTCAGTTCATCTCGTTTCTGTTCAATGCGACCCACGCTTCGTTTATAGGACTAGAAACACAATATGCAAATGGAGTGAAATTACCTTTAATCATAAAACTAAGGCACAACAATAAGCGTAGAGATGAAAGAACAAGCCCTGAATTTGCGGCTCAATTATTCGACAAAATTAGATCTCTTTTCTCACTGTATGATGATGACCCACGACGACGACGACGACGGCGACGTCGGCGGCGGCGGTGGTGGTGGTGGTGGTGGTGGTGGTGGTGGTTTTGCGGCTGCAGAATAGTGAAAGTACCATGTAGCTGCAATCAACTATTCTTCCCCTTCTTTGTCCAGTGCTTCTTGTTCTTGTCATTTCCCATTTCTGAACATGATCGGAATGTGAAATTCTGGTTTCTATACGTAACTAATTTATTTGCTGGTGTGAATGAGTGACCTAAACTCCTATAAATTATCACAGTTATCAATAGCGTCATTGCGATAATTGCTTCGGTAAGACTACGTAAAGCCTGGTATATCAGATTATCAAATACTAGGTCATATCTGGTGTCGCAGTTGAATGTTCAAAGAGTCCGCAGGCTTGCAATACATGTTCTGCTGTATAGTCTCCAAGACTTTTGGACTAAGTGACTATATAACCGAACATGTTAGTTAATGTTGGCTGACTTCGATACACCTATCATCTTCACGTATTCAGCATCACGAGTGTCCTGTCTTCACCTTTTCCAGGAGCGCGGTCGGATTGAAGGGCTTGTATGGCAGACAATGTGTCTGTAAGGAGGACAACGTGTCTGATTTCTCAGCTTTGGTGAGGTATTGTGTAGATACTGTGAGTACAATGACATTTGCTCTAGATAGCTTTGTTCAATTTAAGTTATTTTTATGTAAGCATTCTATATGTAGTGAAATTACCTTTCACGCCCATAGTTTGTATTGTAGATAATTGATGATGGGCTGGTCATAATTCATATGTATTCTGTTTCGCGGTTATGTATTGTAATTGCTAGCAATTAGTAATTATAGGATTATGTGTGCTATTACTGAATATTGAAGTAAATTCAGAACAGTAACTTAGAGTTGAACTGTGTATCAAATAACAATGCGCAACTGATATCCTAAAGATATTGTGAGGCACAATCGTTCGGGTCATAGTACAGTAGAAATTGACATGGACCCGAACATTTTGTATAACAGACAAATTTTTGTTTTAATCACTTCGGTATGGCCCAAAATATATCCCAGAAAAATTCTCCAAAATTCACACATGGGGAAATATGTTTTTTAGAGGAAATTCAAAATGGCCGCCAAGGCGATGACCAATAACCAGGTAATATGTATTTTGACTCTAAAAACCCGTGTTTTAGTAAGTGTTGTACAGTTTAAAGTGTCATCATCAAAATCACTTGATAAGCTATAGATTTAATGCAAACTGAGCGACTGTTGTGAAACACAGCGAACAGGCAGAATGGCTGAAGTTTGTCTATGCATTTTCACTTTCAAATTTCAAGCTGTTAAGGCAGTGACCTTCACATTTACAATGTATGCTACAGGGAATGCCTTTCTTGGAGCAACAACACGAGGAACACAGAAGTGTGCTGCTTTTACACTGGCACCTTATATTTAGAAGTAGCTCCGGAGGCGCTGCTGACTTGTCCGTAATGTTCGCCGTCACTGATCCTTGTTCTACTGCATAACCATACTCTTCTTTCTTTAACACAGTTTTTAGGTGAAGCCATGTGCTTGCTTGGAGATGAACCCGAAGGCTATGGAAGTATGCTGCCCTGCGTGTGGGTGGCATCCTTTCAACTGGTACATGCTTAGGAGAGATGGCATCCATGTATCTGAGATTGTCTAAGCCAGGACTTCTTGATCCATCACTATACAAAGACGTAATGTACTTTTCACCAATAACCATTATATCCGCCTTTGATCTGGAGATGTCGCCAAATGCAAGTACATCTTGTCTGAGGGTTGGTGAAGATTGGATCATTTTCATATGCTTTACTTTGCCCATGCCATATAAAGCTGATGTCGTGTCACATCCAGACATACTATGGACGAATGGCAGGCACATACACAATTCCTTGCCTGAGATCTCTGTGGCCACTTTGATGCATAGCTTATGTTGCTTTGTTTGTAGGAAAATTTTTGCAGAGGTGCTTGCATGATAGAGGAGTAAGATCAATATGTCTGTATCGTCAGCAACAACTATCGTTGTTCTTTCAGTTCCTGCCAAATCTAATGCTCTCCTTACAATCACCACATCAGCATCGCCTTCATCTACTGCATGTACCGCCTCAACACCTACATCTGATAAATGCTTTGCCAACAGATTTATGGTATTCTGCTTGTTGAGTTTGTTTGATAGAAATCCAGTTTTGTTTCCTGGAACAGGTGTGTTGTCTTGGACAGCTACATCAGGAGCGCCAACTTGATTAAGCCGTCGTCGCTTCTGTTCTTGATCTTTTGTGGTCTCATTTTGATAGTTATCAAATATAACGCATACAGGCGCATCAAGCCTCTGATAATGTACTACTGATGCTACGAATGAGCTACAAACGGTCTCCATTCTTCCAACCTTAGGCCATGGTATCCGATGCAAAAGTGCGCAGCCATCAAATACTCTTGCAGCTGGCTCTGTTGTCTCTTACTGTAGCATTGATGTGTTCATTTCAATTATATACTTCGCCAGTTGTGACTTTTGCGATTTCCTCATAGTTCCGTCATCGTGGAAGATGGCGGGACATACCGTTGCAAGCTCGTATTCAAAGATCGCTTTGTCTTGAGGTCCTGAAACAGATGCAGTTGACATTAAGCGATGGTACAGCTCCTGGGAAGACATATGGACATCTTCATTTCCTACTTTAACTACCTTTCGCATGACAGCAAATGTTACAGCTTGATCTGCTTTCTTTAGCGTAATGTCGCCAAACCTTTTCTCATTTAACTTCTCATGAATTCTTCGACCAATATCAATGACATCATCGGCAGTAACACGATGGTCTGCAATCAAACCAGTTGCGATATTTCTCAGTTGGTCGTCTTCAACTGCGAATGGATTGTGTTCTCTGAGAAACAGAGTGAATTTCTTCATGTCTTCTACATCTCGTCTCATATTTGCAGGGTGAACATCTCTGTGTTGTTCCGACCCTGTCCCGGTGAACGTGTCAGTCAATGACCGCAGAGCGTGTGCGTACTGTGCTATGATGTGTGCAGTGAGAAGCCATTTTGTTCTAGCGGATTCCTTGTGCGTTATATTGATCAATCCACCCTGTGTCTTCCCAGCTCTCATTAGACTCTGTTCAATTGTCATATCAGACCAGGTACCACTCCAATACAGTTTAGCATTCCTGCGTACAGCAAAGTGCCCTTCGTGCATGAGACCGTCCAGACAAGTACATAGATCATCAGAAACTTGAAGGTAAAGGCGACAACATTTTGTGTAATTGTTGTGCCCTGCAGCAGCAAAGAATGGCAACATTAATTGTGTCGCCTTTAAATGAAGGAGCCAATTACCAGTACGCTCAGCCCTGATGAACAATCGTACAATGGCGACAAATTCCATGAACACGACCACAATTGACCAGTTCTTGATTTCTCTTCGTTTTCCTTCAAATTAGAAACGTACTTACATAGGTCTTGCAAATGGTCATTGTCACAAACATCGTCCGCTGAAATATCATGTGACATAATAGCATCGTATAAATTGTGCAGCTCTGACCACATATCATCCGTTGACATATGTGTTTGACTTTCACAGCATGTTTCTGTTTCGGTTGTTTGCTCATCCGAAGCGTCATCGCTATCAGGATCAACATCACTTTCTTCATCTTGCAGCTCTGCAAATTCAGATTCACCATAGGTACTGCTGGGTGTATTGTCTGCAGCACTGCCTTGTAGAGAAATTATATCAACATCGGGTTGAATTAGCAAAAGATGTAATGCGGCATCTGTAAGGAGGCATGCTCTTAATGTCTTTGTGTAAGCTTTTCCCTCCATTATCCTAGGTAGGGAATTCCTAGCATACACGGCTGCCCACAAATCATCGATCCCACTCCCCTCCATGATCTTACAGCCCGCTCCAAGAAAGGACATTAGTTGGTGGAAGCCACCCAGCCTTATATACATGTTCCTAAACTGTGGATGAGTGTCTTGCTATATTTTGTATCTTTTTAAGTACAATGGCTGGTCAAATGTTATGGTTGCGCAACACAGTCCTGCCTTTAGGGATTGGGACTGCACATACATCATGGTACTATATACAGCTTCATTTGTTCCTGGATTCAAAGGTACCATGAGGTTGTAAACTACTGCCGTGCAGTGGAAATTGTTGCATGTCGTTATTTCAGACATGAACCCCTGCCTGTTTGGTGGCTGACTTGTGAGAAGGCTAGAGTACAACCACAATGTGTCTAATTGACCGTGCATAGCAATAGGTAAGCTGACATAATTGTACTAAACCATTAATTAGCATGAACAATGTGATTTTGACTCTATATATTTATCGTTTTACAATTGAATCGGCTTAACTTACTTCAAGTAACATTTTCTAAATCTACCCAGGACTATATATTATTGTAATAGTAAGAATGATAGCGTTAGGAATATTTATATCATTGACTGCATAGTTGCGATCAACATGCTGTCCATATGTGTAACTCTCTCCGTCAGATCTTTAAAAAAACTGGCCATACATTGATTATCATGTTCTGGAATTCACACTCATGTATCAAATCATATATGGGTGTTATAGACAGGTTTTACTGATTAATTTTAATTTACAATAGTCTTACAGGTTATTTGACTGGGATCTGTTGTCATATACATAATTGAAAATAGCAATTGTCAGTAGGTCTAATTTTATAAAATTCTCAACAGATTACCTATTTATGCTAAATATTTTTCACATTTCGTTCCCTAACTTCAAAGGGTTAAAGATCAGGTTTCCCCAAGTGTGAATTTGTGAGAATTTGTTGTGTGGACTCTGGACAGTCATAAAAAGTGTTTGGAACACAAAATCATCTGTTATACAAAATGTCCGGGTTAGCCTATATTTCTGCTTTCTACTGGACTATCAGGGAACCGAGGCGTTAGGGAAAAACAGGACATTAACATATTCGCTAGATATATTACTTCATATTGCTAAAATATTATAAATATATAGACCATTGCGTTGTCGAGTAATTGCCATGTAATTGTATCTGTATCGCCACATAGTTTGTCATAATTCCTAATAATAATAATAATAATAATAATAATAATAATAATAATAATAATACATTCGTTATACACAGTTTAATCAATTCGATATAGAGCCAGGTTAAAGACAAAGTCACCACATTTGAAAGGTGTATGTTTTATGCCAGAGGTGGTGGCTTTCATTGCATGTTATCGTTGCGCTTTGACACAGGTGAAGGTACCTGTTGGATCTAGTTACCGTACACATCGCCTTAACCTCTGATTGCACTTACATCACACATCGCCTTAACCTCTGATTGTACTTACACCACACATCGCATTAACAGCTGATTGTACTTAGAGCACATATCGCCTAAGATTCTGGTTGTACTTGCATCACACATCGCCTTAACTTCGGATTGCACTTACGGCACACATCTCCGTAAATTCTAATTGAGCTTACATCACACACCGCCTTAGCCTCTGATTGTACCTACAGCACCCGTCGCCTTAACCTCTGATTGCACCTACTGCACACGTCGCCATATCCTCTCATTGCACCTACATCACACGTCGCCGTAACTTCTGATGGTACCTACAGTGCACATCGCCTTAACCTCTGATTGCACCTACAGAACACGTCGCCGTAACCTCTGATTGCACCTACAGCACACGTCGCCTTAGCCTCTGATTGTATCTACAGCACACGTCGCCTTAACATCTGATTGTACCTACAGCCCATGTCGACTTAACCACTGATTGCACCTATAGCACACATCGCCTTAACCATTGATTGTACCTACAGCACACATCGCCGTAACCTCTGATTGTACGTACAGCACGCATCGACTTGACCTCTGATTGTACCTACAGCACACATCGCCGTAACCTCTGATTGTACCTATAGGACGCATCGCCTTAACCTCTGATTGTACCTACAGCACACGTCGCCTTAAACGCAGATTGTAACTACAGCACACGTCACCTTAACCACTGATTGTACCAACAGCACACGTCGCCTTGACGTCTGATTGTACCTACAGCACACGTAGCCTTAACCGCAAATTGTACCTACAGCGCACGTCGCCTTAACCACTGATTGTACCTACAGCACACATCGCCGTAAACTCTGACTGTACGTACAGCACACGTCACCTTAAATGCAGATTGTACCTACAGCACACGTCGACTTAACCACTGATTGCACCTACAGCACACATCGCCGTAACCATTGATTGTACATACAGCACACATCGCCGTAACCTCTGATTGTACGTACAGCATGCATTGACTTGACCTCTGATTGTACCTACAGCACACATCGCCGTAACCTCTGATTGTACCTTTAGTACGCATCGCCTTAACCGCTGATTGTACCTACAGCACACATCGCCTTAAACGCAGATTGTACCTACAGCACACGTCACCTTAACCACTGATTGTACCAACAGCACACGTCGCCGTAACGTCTGATTGTACCTACAGCACACGTAGCCTCAACCGCAAATTGTACATACAGCGCACGTCGCCTTAACCAGTGATTGTACCTACAGCACACATCGCCGTAAACTCTGACTGTACGTACAGCACACGTCACCTTAAATGCAGATTGTACCTACAGTACACATCGCCTTAACCTCTGATTGTACCTACAGCACACGTCGCCTTAACCGCAGATTGTACCTACAGCATACATCGACGTAACGCATGATTGTACCTACAGCACACATCGCCTTACCCTCTGATTGTGCCTGCAGCACACGTTGCCTTAACTTCTGATTGCACCTACAGCACACATCGCCTTAGCCACTGATTGCACCTACAGCACACATCGCCTTAACCTCTGATTGTACCCACAGCACACATCGCCTTAACCGCAGACTGTACCTACAGCACGCGTCGCCTTAACCACTGATTGTACCTACAGCACACATCGGCGTAACCTCTGATTGTACGTATGGCACACGCCGCCTTAGCTGCAGATTGTACCTACAGCACACGTCGCGTTAACCACTGATTGTAGCTACAGCACACATCGCCTTAAACTATGATGGTGCATACCGCACACTTCGCCTTAACCTCTGATTGTACCTACATCACACATCGCCTTAGCCTCAGCTTGTATCTACAGCACACATTGTCTTAACCTCATATTGTACCTACAGCACACATCGCCTTAACCGCAGATTGTACCTACAGAACACATCGCCTTAACCGCCGATTGTACCTACAGCAGCCATCGCCTTAACCTCTGTTTGCAACTACAGCACGCGTCGCCTTAACCACTGATTGTACCTACAGCACACGTCACCGTAACCGCAGATTGTACCTACAGCACATGTCGCCTTAACCACTGATTGCACCTACAGCATACATCTCCTTAACCTCTGATTGTACCTACAGCACACGTAGCCTTAACCACAGATTGTACCTACAGCACACATCGTCATAACCTCTGACTGATTGTACCTACAGCACACATCGCCGTAACCTTTGATTGTACCTACAGCACAGGTCGCCTTAACCGCAGATTGTAACTATAACACACATCGCCTTAACCACTGATTGCACTTCCAGCAAAAATCGCCCTAACTTCTGATTGAGCTTACATCACACACCGTCTTAACCTCGGATTGTACCTACAGCACCCATTGCCTTAACTGCAGATTGTAGCTCCAGCACACGTCGCCTTAAACACAGATTGTACCTACAGCATATATCAACGGAACCTCTGATTGTACCTACAGCACACATCGCCTTAACCTCTGATTGTGCCTACAGCACACGTCGCCTTAACCGCAGATTGTACCTAGGGCACACGTCGCCTTAACCACAGATTGTACCTACAGCACATGATGCCTTAATCACTGATTGCACCTACAGTACACATCGCCTTAACCTCTGATTGTACCTACAGCACACGTTGCCATAACTTCTGATTGCACCTACAGCACACATCGCCTTAGCCACTGATTGCACCTACAGCACACATCGCCTTAACCTCTGAGTGTACCCACAGCACACGTCGCCTTAACCGCAGATTGTACCTAGAGCACACGTCGCCTTAACCACTGATTGTACCGACAGCACACATCGGCGTAACCTCTGATTGTACGTATGGCACACGCCGCCTTAGCTGCAGATTGTACCTACAGCACACGTTGCGTTAACCACTGATTGTTGCTACAGCACACATCGGTTTAAACTCTGATGGTACGTACCGCACACACTGCCTTAACCTCTGATTGTACCTACATCACACATCGCCTTAGCCTCTGCTTGTATCCACAGCACACATTGCCTTAACCTCATATTGTACCTACAGCACACATCGCCTTAACCGCAGATTGTACCTACAGAACACATCGCCTTAACCGCCGATTGTACCTACAGCAACCATCGCCTTAACCACTGATTGTACCTACAGCACACATCGCCTTAACCTCTGATTGTACTTACAGTACACATCGCCTTAACCGCAGATTTACCTACAGCACAAGTCGCCTTAACCACTGGTTGCACCTACAGCATACATCTCCTTAACCTCTGATTGTACCTACAGCACACGTAGCCTTAACCACAGATTTTACCTACAGCACACATCGCCTTAACATCTGATTGTACCTACAGCACAGGTCGCCTTAACCGCAGATTGTACCTATAACACACATCGCCTTAACCACTGATTGTACTTCCAGCAAAAATCGCATTAACTTCTGATTGTGGCTTACATCACACATCGTCTAAACCTCGCATTGTACCTACAGCACCCGTTGTCTTAACCGCAGATTGTACCTACAACATACATTGCCTTAACCTCTGATTGTACCTACAGCACACATCGCTTTAACCTCTGATTGTACCTACAGCACACATCACTTTAACTTCTGATTGAACTTACATCAAACATCGGCTTAACCTCTGGTTGTACCTATAGCACACATCATCTTAGCCTCTGAATACACTTACACATGGGCAGATCAAAGACTGTGGTTTATGTGGGTCTGGGGCGAAATGGAGGTGGGTCTGGGAGCGGCTGTCCCACTTCCATTGTTGGGGCGCGGTGGGGTGCTCTCCTGGCAAAAGTTTAAAATTAAATGCTCTGAGAAAGCTTTTCTTGCATTCTGAGGGATGATAATACCATTAATTTACTTTCTAACTATGTCTAAATAATTATAAACTACGACTGATGGGGTGGGTTGGGGTGGGGAGTGGTGGGGGGGGGGGGGGTCGCCTCAATCACCCCCACTGGATCCGCCCATGCACTTAACCTCTGACTGTACTTACATCACACATCGCCTGCAGCTTCTTACAGTAGTGGTGTTTCCGGTCTAACACGTCGTTATAGTTCTTCACGAGATTCTTGATTGAGTCTGGTCCTTTCCGATTGAAAAATCTGTAATAATGTACCAAGAGGAAGACACACATTAGGATATATATCATCAAATGTACATGTGAATTACGGAATAAAATCAAATGTTGTGAAAGGTTTAGAGTAAAACATTAAAAAAATTTACACCGATCTGAACTCAGAAGAAAATGACTATGTTTGATGGGCTGTCTATAAGAGCATAAATAATGTAAAAATGTCATGTCAGGAAGCTCCTGTGTCCGTGTAGTATTAATATTTTAATCAGAAAGTAGAGTTAGCTCCCGATAAGAAAGATTGTCTCCCTTTGTAATTGTTAATACAATTGTTAAGAGTTGCTCACTAAAAAATTCTCTCCTATTATGTCCAATTTACACTACACGATTTTATACATTCGTATCTCGCGAGATCTCCTTCAATTCGAGATCGAGAAAAGTATCTCGTATGTATTGAGTAGGCATTGGCGTAGTGATTTCCAACAGAATATGGTTGTAGGGAGAATAGAAACTTAAAAGACACGAGTGCTATTCTCCTCATACCAGACAATTTAATTAAAAAATAGTCCCTCTGAATTCGTCGTAAAATTCAAATCTGTCGCACGTCTGTCGCACACAAAATGAGGTCAAGAATTTGCTGACGTTGCGTGGATATTGATATCACACGAACCACTGAGCGGACCAAGTCCATTTTAATGTCTGTATTAAGCTAGTGATACAGAGGTTAAGATGATACCAAAATCAACACGATCCAGTGTTCCTTTAAAGTCCGTTACGGAGATTGACTGGGTCCGATATATCTGGTCGCCAAAGTGGAGTCAGTCTAGTCGTTGTGATGACATAATAAGATGGTCGGTCAATACATTAGAAGTGTATTCTCGTAGAATACCCCTATTTTTAGATTGGATTTTATAGCCGATTGATCGCGCGCGAGACATCGTCCACGGCGACAATGATAATGTAAATCCCTCTCAAAACTCGATTTTTGTTATCTTGCAACAATTCATGACATTCAAAACATTTTTTATTTTCACGATGTGTTGCATGCGATTTCGTGCTGTTTCGTGCAATGTAATTAGGAAATCGGACATCGTGACCCGTGACCGTACCAGTTAATTAAAATTAAATATATGTCACATGGAAATGTGCGAGCTAGAATCTGTCGCATAAAGCTGGTTTTCCATGCAAGCGGTTTGCCGGCTGGTTCTATTTCCATGCACGCGATTTTCAAACAACTGCCGCCTAGCGGTTCTGTAGAATGTCAGCGTATTTTCATGATTTTTTCATGCATAGGCCTATTACGCACCGCCACACACCATAAAACCCACCCCACCCCGCTCCCCACATCACTTCGTCCCAGTGTGTGTGTGTGTGTGTATGTGTGTGCGTGCGTGCGTGCGTGCGTGCGTGCGTGCGTGCGTGCGTGCGTGCGTGCGTGCGTGCGTGCGTGCGTGCGTGCGTGCGTGCGTGCGTGCGTGCGTGCGTGCGTGCGTGCGTGCGTGCGTGTGGGGGGGGGGGGGGATGGGGGGTCTTCTGCATGTGTGCTCTATAAAAGAATTGGTTGATATGGAATTTGGTAGCACACAACCAATAGTTGCAATTAGAGTTTTATATTACCTGTCATTCCTTGTACGTTGAGTTTTTTTAGAAATCTTCTTCCAGCAATTCCCGAGCCAAATAATATCTTTATATGACGGAAGGCCTTGATCATATATGCCAGGATTCTCTCGAACTAATTCAATCAACAATTCCATCTGTGTGTCGGTAAGTTTTGGTTCAGACAGTTTTTTCTATCATTAAGCAATAACTAGCCTACAGCAATGATTGAATATGTGGCTGGCAGTGTACCAACGTGTATGCCACTATGTAATTACTCAATTGACTTAATTACCTGCCTGTTACATTTTGCACGTGCAAAGCATACTTGAAGCAAGACCGCGTGCATGAGGAAATTCTGTTTAGATGTTCAGAAACATGCATCAGCAGAGCAAAGCGACATTAAAAGTAGGGGGTATTCCAAGAATGACGTAATTTTATGGATTTCCCTACCGGTTGAGCCGCTGGCGGTTTGAGAAAAATCGAGCAGTGATCAATTTTCTTAGCCGGCCGGCTCGAGCCCTCCGGCTCAACCGGCTACATGGAAATGGTATCATTGGAAAACAACTGAATCGATTTTAAATCGCCTACGGCTGCCGGCTAGCCAGCCGGCTAGAACCGCTCTCATAGAAAAGCACACTTACAGCGTGGTCTACGATGATCTCGTCAGTTGTCATGAACGATAAGATCGTACAAGATCAATCCACTATGCAATTGTGTAATGTAAATCGGCCTTTAAGTCGGGTTTACATTACGCGATATAATAGGCGATTTGTCGCTTTAGATTAATCATATACGATATCGCAGTATACGACAAGGGTGTTTACATCATGCATGCTCAATTCTCTGTTCCGTGTTTGAAATCCGTTTAATACACTCTACCGCATTCCAACATGGATAATCCATCTCCTGGCAAATATAGCTTTATACTTTATTTTCAGTACAGACCAAGAGATGCATATGAACCCATATGCCAAATATGTTGATTCTAGATTCTTGGATTCCGAATATAAGAACCGGACACACGCACACACTCGCGCGCATACACGTGGGATAGATTGCAATAATTACACCGGCCTTCGTGACGGCATGATTAAATAATATAGCCTATAGCATTACAGCAAAATGTTTGTAAAGTTAGGGCAAGTAGTTCAACATATTAAGTCGTGGTAAATTTATTATAATTATTCAATGATAACTATGGAATGAAATGGGGGATTTGCGCGTGCGTGCGCCGGTGGTTTGTCGGAAGTGCGGGGCTGGTGTTGCGAGGTCCATGAGGTATGCTGAACATACGGTGTGTCTTTATATTTATTTGGGCTTTCCTGTACGAATGACTTCCTCATCATAATTGTGTGCTAGTCTCTTGACAAAGTGACAATTACAAGGATCAGACCGACGTTTACTGCATTTACTTACTTGGTTTAATGTGCGTGGTGTGTGTGGGCGGGGGTGGGAGTGTGTGTGGGGGGGGGGGGGCACACCTCCCATAACATACAACACCAATACACCATCGGGAAACACTTCCTGAAGTGTTCCTACATGTATGGCCCATCCGATATAGATGTTATGCCTCCGGCATAGCCGCCATTGATATAAATGTACTAAGAACATGGCTGACAGAATGTGATTCAACGTCGTCAATAACCGCTAAAATGTTTGTTTACCTGCGTTCACCCATACTCTTTTTAATAGTTGTCATTTCTGGATAAATTTAATTAATAGGTTCTAAAAGAATGTGTCCGAATGAGCGGAGACATAGCTGCGATGTACGATTTTACATTTACATTGCACGTAAATGCATGCGACGGGTAGGCAAAATAGAGCATGTTCCAATTTCACGATTTCTCTCAAGAGAGTTAAAATCGTCAGTTTCAAGACGTTTACATTATACATTATCCGACTCCTCGTACGCGACATCTCGTACATGATCAATCGGCTATAATATCGGATAAAGTAAAGCAGCCTTTAAGGCGGGTTTACATGACAAGATATTATAGGCGATTGTTCGCTTGAGATGAATCGGATTAATCGTACACGTACAGCAACTTATTACGGGAACTTGAAGCAGATAATCCCTATACACTGAAGGAATTTCTACGTGTGGACATCTTCAGTTCTAAAGAAATTCTGGAGAAAGTTCAACCTTTCATTACTAAATAAAGAACTTTGTTTAGAGAACCAATATCCCCTGGAGAGAGACTGGCAATAACTCTGCGTTTTCTAGCTACATGTATATAAACATAGATTAAATACCTCTCTCTCTCTCTCTCTCGCTCTCTCTCTCTCTCTCTCTCTCTCACGCACGCACGCACGCACGCACGCACGCACGCACGCACGCACGCACGCACGCACGCACGCACGCACGCACGCACGCACGCACGCACACATTCCCTCGTTCCCTCTACCCATTCTCCCTTCACCACCTCTCCCCCTCTCGACCTCCCCTCCGATGCGTGCGTGTGTGCGAGCGTGCGTGCGGTAGGGCTGGAAGGCGGACCTGCCCACCAGCCTGCCCACGTACGTGCGTGCGTTCGTGCGTGAGCGAAATTCCTGATGCAGCTGCATGCATGCCATATGTCTATGTCTCTGTGTCACAGAAGTCACTCCTGGCCATGCACATCTACTGGCACATCTACTGCTGCAAGCCATTTACGCCATGTCTCCGGCATGCACAACATGGTTACATACTTAAAGGTGCTAAGATAATTGTTGAGTTCACACAGCATGAACTCAACAATTAGCTTAGCACATTTAAGTATGTAATTGTAATATAATTGGCATTATGTAGCATAATATAACATATCACGATTAATTATTATTTTACAAAATTCTAGCAAAATAATAATTTCTACTATTCTGACCATAGCCCTCACATTTTCCAGATTTTTCGCATTTTCTTTAAAAGATTTTTTCTTGAGGTCAGATACCCATACAGAGCAATGGCAGTGGAGCAGCGAATCTTCAACTACAGGCTATCAAGAGCTCGAAGGGTTATGGAAAATGCCTTTGGTACGTTGTGCTCCCGCTTCAGAGTTTTCCTTAATCGTATGCCACTTAAACCGGAAAATGTAGTTAAAATAGTTTTGGCTGCATGTGTGCAGGGAGGAGGGATGGGGAGGGAGAGGGGGGAGGGGTATGGTGGTGGTAGAGAGGGGGAGGGAGGGGAGAGAGAGATGAAACCAAATACAATATTGAGGCCGGCATTGCGGCGATGAAGTAACTATACCATTTACGGTTATAACATGTCTACCTTCCTGAACAGATTCGAAGAACTGTCCTTGGCAACAATGAGTGGCCTCAAGAACTGTACATTCTTCTCCAACCATATCTCACGTCTGGTCTTTTGTTTTGTGCCACTCCCACTTGCTGAGTGGTTTCTGATACATTTCCCATATTGCGTGCGTAGAATGCTAATCTTCTTCTTGATGCCAGCTCCTTGCAAATGTTGTCCAATTCGTTTATTTTCGTGGTACGGTTCATATAGTTCTCGTAGTCATGTCGTATAGACATGGTGCCCCTCCCACATACAACAACTATTCTCCGGCGAACACTGCCATGGGTAGCACACACGTCAGTAAGCCCACATACAGATACACAATATGTATATATATATATATATATATATATATATATATATATATATATATATATATATATATATATATATATATATATATATATATATATATATATATATATATATATATATATATATATATATATATATATATATATATATATATATATATATATATATATATATATATATATATATATATATATATATATATATATTCCTTCTACACATCTACACGAACAAACTATTTCAGAATCCGCCCTTGATATAAATTTAATAGAAGCAAGAAAACTGACAGAATGTGATTCATCGCCATCAATAATTAATAAAACCTTTGGTTACCTTCTGTCATCCAAAGGCACGATGTACGATTTCACATTTACATTGCACGAAAATGCATGAGACATGCATGCGACATGTCGCCATATTAGAGCAGGTTCCAAGTTCACGATCCCTCGCAAGACAGTTAAAATCTTGATATTTCAGACGTTTACATCAATTACCAGATTTGTCGTAGGCGACGTCTCGTACACGATCAATCGTCTATAATATCTTGTAATGTAAACCCGACTGACCAAAGGCAACATTGATAGAGACAGACAAGAAAGACTAAGTTATTTAATACTTTGAAAGTAAGTTGACTGAAATCTGATGCCTCCATAGGCAAATAGGTCAAAGTCAAGTTAATTTCAAAATATTCAACAGAATATTCCTCGCGCCATGAATAATTTGTGGTTTCTGTACGGTGAGGAATAACGGGTTTAAAATGTGCTGACATATTCTATACGAGAGCACATCTTTCTCTGAATGATTTTTGTCTATATTCGAGTTCAACCAGGGCCATATTTAGATATGTGGGGGCCCTGGGGCAAAGAATGAGGCGGGGTGGTCTGGGGGTCCTCCCCCCATAAGTTTGTTTACATCTAGGTGCTCTGAGACGGCCAGAGAGTCTACTTTTATGGTGAATTATGGCGCTTTCTTTCGTTGTAAAATTATTTTATTTTGCAAATTTTCGTAATTAACATTGTTGCCGAACACCACACAAGAATTAACACAAATATTAGAATAGAATTATAATGCATGATTAAGAATTCTAAACTAATAAAGTTTGCTTTAAATGTCCTATAACTTCCAAAAAAGTGCATAATTTTTTTTTCATTATTAAATTGTGGGGGCCCTTTGCTTGTGGGGGCCCCGGGGTTTTTTCCCCGCTTGCCCCCCCCCCCCCCCATTAAATACGGTCCTGAGTTCAACTCATAGTGAACTCATAGTAATGGTCTGTAAATGGGCGGGACATAGATCGTAATATTGTTTCCATGAACTACTACTACTACTACTACTACTACTACTACTACTACTACTACTACTACTACTACTACTACTACTACTACTACTACTACTACTACTACTGCTGCTGCTGCTGCTGCTGCTACTGCTACTGCTATTGCTGCTGCTGCTGCTGCTACTACTACTACTACTACTACTACTACTACTACTACTACTACTACTACTACTACTACCGAAAGCACAAACAGTGGTTGTATAACTAGATAAATACCAAAATATGTAATTATGAATTGATATATAATGTCTGATCGCCATAACATTTAAAATTTCTGTAAATTCATATTCCCCATATGCCATTATGTGGCCTGGGTGTAAATAACAAATCTGAATCTGAATCTGAACAAGACGCCCAAGGGACCTGGATAGCTCAACCGGAATTATTGGCCAGTGGCACAACCGAATAAAAATTAGATAACCACTGGAAAGATTTACCAATCACATTTCTTATTAGCCAAGTTTGATTAAAATTAGCCCAGTGGGTAATAAGTAGTTTTTTTATGATTTTCTCAGAAATTTGCAGAAAATACAAGATATCCGCCAAAACCGGTACATTTTGATTGATTCATGGCGGACATGTTTTTTTCACATATCAATTTTCGATGGACAAATTTTAGTGGCTTTTCGGCCCTAATCATATCTGCCAAATTTAGGCCGATCCGTTCAGCGATTCTGAAGTCGTTTTCGTGAAAACTAGGTCGTCCAAGATGGCAGCTGAACCATTTGCCAAATCAAGTTTCCCTCGAACAAACTTAGTTCAGCTCTTTCGCTGGTTCATGAGTTTTGAATGGATGCCCCAAGCGGTTTCGGAGAAGATTTAAAAAAATATTTTTAACCGCCAAAATCCAAGATGGCCGCCGGCCAAATTGGCTAATCGTCTTCCTTTGAACAAACTTATATCCCTATGCCGTATGGATGCTTCCAGTCAAACATACCTGAAATCGGCACAGTGGTTCTTGAGAAGAAGACATTTTAAATTTCCCATGGCTTTAGTATGGGGGGTGGTTTTTTTGGCGGGAAAATGATTTATCCGACAGTTTAGAAAATGGCAAATTTGAGATTACAATACGCAAAAACATATGTAAAACCAATTTATTCCTCAAAATACATCAAATAAAAAATCTAATATGGGCGCCAAACACGCTACATTTTGCTTGGCCCACGGCGGCCATGTTTTTTGATGGATCAACTTCCCGTGAGCAAACTTTAATGGTCCTAACTCCCTAATAATATCTCCCAAACTGCGGCCTGATCCCTTCAGCGGTTCTGGACAAGTCGTTTTCAGGAAAACTAGGTCATCCAAGATGGCCGCCGAAGTATTTAGTCAATCAAATTCTCTTGAACAAACTTGGTTCAACACTTCCCTATAAATGATATTTCATGAGTTCTGAATCGATCCCAGAAGCAGTTTCGGAGAAGAAGATTCTTAAAGACATTTCTAAAAATCGGCCAAAATCCAAGATGGCCGAAGGCCAAATTGGCCAATTGACTTCCTTTGAACGAACCTGGATCCCTATGCCTAAGGATGCTTCCTGTCAAATATAACTGCAATCGGCCCAGTGATTCTTGAGAAGTCGTTTAAAGAAAAGGTTGATGGACGGACGGATGAAAGGAAGACGGATGGACGACGGACAGACGATGGACGGACGACTGATGGACGACGGACGGTCGCCACTGCATAAGCTCACTTGGCAATTCTGGGCAGGTGAACTAATAATATATGATTTATATCACTCACCTTTTAAAGTTGTGAACCGGTGACTCCATAATCATTTTTGCCACCTCTTTGTAGTAGTCATTGTTGCCATAGATGTCAAGCAGTTTGGCTTTCATGTTATGGTCTACAGGGGCTGTCAGGAGTGGAGTACAATCATCGTCAGCTACAACACACGCATACAGAGTATAGTAATAACGACTAGTTTCGGATGATTTAGTCCGAAAATGCTGCCGACCACAAGACGGTATCCATGGAGGGCAGTTAGGGATTGGGTCTAAAACAAGATGCTCAACAGACCTATTGAAATATGGCTCGATGGCTGCATTGCATGCTCTTCAGCAAGTACATATATAATCCACAGTTAAATATAGACAAGAGAAACAAAAAACTTACCCCTGGATAGACTCTGATGAAGTGTATCCATACGGTCTGCGAAGTCATACATAGACCTTGCCAGCTGTTCTAGCATACTGCATATTTCCTCAAAAAACCTGAAAGAAATGCCATATTTATTTGCAGATGGAAGATGGAACAACGTTTAATCTTTGCACTTCTCTACCGTCAGTAGTCCATAGCGGAGATGGGGGCTTCTATAGTATGATTGAGAATTGGTTACAATGCCATGAGATATTTTGGTGTGATTTTGTAGATTTTGACACAAACAACACGAATCGTTGTCTTAAAAATATGGTCCCAAATAGACACACCAAGTTATCCATTAGAGAACATACAAAGCATCGAACCTATGAAGTAAAAATTCAAAAATTATAATGTGTGTACGTACGAAAGTGATATTAATGTCAAATGAATGCTCCTAGCAGGACAAAATAAATATATTCCGGTGGTGGTGTCACAAGTCTGCTGTTTAGTGACCATTCAAGGTCACAATGATTTCAAATGAAAGCTCTTAGCAAAACAAGTTATTCCAATAAAATGTTTGGTTAACCACGTGGCCAATATACTACTAGACAATAGGTTAAATATAATAGGGCAAATATATAAAACGTGTTTACTCTGGAAAACTGGTCGGCAACTAGTCGGAAACTGGTTGCTTATACCCGCTGATATATAATGATCCGACTTCTCACAACTGTTGTTCAACTGAGTTCAAAGATTTCAACTACATACAACTGCTTGACGACTAGTCGGGTATGTCAGCACTAGTCTCTTATTGGCTCTTGCCAAGACGCACTTCACGAACATTAGGACATTTGGCGAGATTTGGCACGAGCGAGAAACTGTGCACCCCTTGCAGCAACCAGCAGCCTTACTTCACAAGAAGCTAAAATATGTGATCGGCAGTACCTTGAGATGTCCACACATATTCAAGATTATTATTTTCTTCCTGTCAACCATATGAACGCGGGTCTTCAATGAATTCATCATCTATTTCATCAGCGAACGTCAATTGAAGCTTTAATGCGATGCCAGAATCTACCTAAATGCTCTTGGTAAGAGCTTTCATTTGAAACCAATATTAGTTTCAAAATATTCAACAGCTTACCTGTATAGTTTTCTGGAAATTGAAATTCAGAGAGTTCATGGATCAGTTGATCCTAACACTGGCAAAGCACGGGCCTGTCTTAGCTATAGATAGGCGGGGCATATATAAAACTGGACATTTTATGCATTTTATATGTTATTCTGTGCCATTGCCACGGAATTCGGCAGCATTGCCGTTCCAGATTTTACACAAATTCACTACCAATGTTATTAAGGCAGCAAGAGAATAATTAAAAGAAAAGCTTTATGCATGTTTTTTCACTGGTTAGTATGAGTTTGGTGATTGGGCTAATGAAAGTGTGAATTTTGGCTAAATACCATGGAGTTGATTACCCCATCATATAAATAAGTATACTGAGCCAAAAAACTTTAGCAACAGTGAAGTTTGGTTTGTTGTATTAAAACTATGCGTCCATTTATAACCAAATTTGCAGACATGGTTCGTCAATGTAATGTCTCGCTGATCATGAAGAAATGCAAATCATTTCTTGCATTTCTCGGCCGCACACTTACTGCATGTGAAAATGCATTTTTCATGCACTGGCCCACATTGGCAGGTAGCGAAGACAAAAATTCACCACATTGCAAAAGCAGATAACGAACGTTAACAGAAAACGCTTAAAAGTTTACCCTACCGAACATGGGCTGCCTCCCAGGGCTAGCCGAAAATCAGCGTCATGAAGCAATGGGAAGACTCGCTGCTGGGCAGAGCGTTCGCGCTGTTGCTAGACATTTTAATGTTCACGCCTCATTTCCCGTCTCCGCCAACGTGAGCAGGAAACTGGACATGTTAATAACCGACCACGATCTGGCAGACCGAGAGCAACAACATCACGAGAAGACCGCTACTTAGTGACGTCATCACGACGTCACAGGTTTGAGACTGCACCGCGGCTGTCCCGTAATTTGCACACCGCTACCGGTACTACAGTGCATCCACAAACTGCGCGAAACAGACTCCATGATGCTGGACTGCATGCCCGTCGCCCACTTGTTGCTGTTCCGCTTACAGAGCGTCACATCGAGAATCGGTTTGCATGGGCAAGAACTCATCAGCGATGGCGTGCTCAACAATGGAGCCACGTTTTGTTCAGTGATGAGTCGAGGTTTTGTGTGGATGTGGCGGATGGTAGGCAATGGGGTTGGCGACGTTTAGGAGAACGGTATGATGCAGCCAACATCATTCAGCACGACAGATTCGGTGGCGGCAGTGTCATGGTGTGGGCTGGAATCCATGAAAATAGCAAAACAGATCTTACTGTGATTCACGGAAATTTAACGGCTCAACGTTATTGTGAAGAAGTTGTCGCCCCTGTTGTCATCCCTTTTATGCAGCATCATGCAGACTTTATGTTCCAGCAAGACAATGCCCGTCCTCATTCAGCTAGGGTCACCAGTGATTTCCTTGAGGCTAACAACGTTCCGGTGTTGGACTGGCCAGCGCGATCACCGGACCTGTCTCCTATCGAACACGTGTGGGACATTCTTGGCCGTATGGTGCGTGAGAACCATCCACATCTTCACAACGTGCGGGAGCTGGAAGCTGCACTGCTCCAGGAATGGGATGCGATTCCTCTTCGTGACATCAGGTGCTTAATTCGAAGCATGAGAAAGCGATGTACGGCGGTGGTTAATGCGCGGGGAGCACGGCCGTATTTAGATATGAGGGGGCCTTGTGGCAAACAATGAGCGGGGGTCTGGGGGTCCTCCCCCAGAACACTTTTTACATCTAGGTGCTCTGAGACGGCCAGAGAGTCTACTTCTAGGGTGAATTATGGCGCTTTCTTTCGTTGTAAAATTATTTTATTTTGCAAATTTTCGTAATTAACATTGTTGCCGAACACCGAACAAGAATTGGGGCCCCCACAAATATTAGAATAGAATTATAATGCATGATTAAGAGTTCTAAACCAATAAATTTGCTTTAAATGTCCTATAACTTCCAAAAAAGTGCATTTTTTTTCATTTTTAAATTGTGGGGGCCCCTTGCTTGTGGGGGCCCTGGGGCTTTTGCCCCGCTTGACCCCCCCCCCCCCCTTAAATACGGCCCTGGCGGGGAGGTCACAACCGGTATTGACGGCTCAGTGCAGTGTCATTATTTAAATTGGACCCTTCCGTTGAATGATGCCGTGTTAAAGGCGCGATGCTAGCATTACAGTAACAAGAGACTGTTGTTCAAATTGGAAAATGACCTATCAATTAAATAATATATTTGAATCAATTTATTATTTTTGTTAAATAACATTTATACAGTAATATTCTCAGTGTTGCTAAACTTTTTTGGTTCAGTATATATCTGAATTAACAAAAGATAATTTATTCACTTTTGGAGGCAATATATGCTGCTGATCGTCTGCATCAGCCCGTCCAAAGCATTTTACTTAACTCACGTCACAGGAGGGCGGGACAACGCGTTCCATAGTGATGGTATGCTCATATGTATTCTACGCTTATTAGATTTCTATGGATTATGATCATTCGTGTCTCGAGAGATCACATTCGATACGAGATCGAGAACAGTATCTCGTGTGAAATGTAAATGAGTAGATATTGACGTAATAATACCACCCAAACGCCCAGAAATGGGTGCTAAATCAGAGGGAAAACTCAAGATTCAAGATTTTAAAAATATATGTTGTACCGTCTTGTGTTTAGGCCTATACAGGCGTTATTATTATATAACATATGTTTGTATCAGCTGCCACCTCATATATTGTAATGTCTTGTTTTATGTGTAGGGTGTCCATCGATTCTTAGGCTCTGCCTTTGATGCACTGCCCAACTGTGATGTATATATTCTATATATTAAGCATGAAATAAATAATCTTGAATCTTGGCAAAATTTCAATCCAAAGCAGCCATATTGGTAAGTTCTTGAAACTAACATGACATCAACTATCCTAAAGAAGTTGTTTTATGTTGTATGTGGGGTATGTTCGTGAAAATGTTAATTTAATAAGGTTGATAGACCTTCGGTAGCTACGGGAGAAGCGTGAATAGTAGGTCACACTGGGGTCACACTGGTCTACTTTTCTTACATTGCATACCTTAAGCCTACAACTCATGCGTACTCTATATATGACTGGCTGGCTGGCTGGCTGGCTGGCTAGATGACGGACTGACTTGTTGTGGACTAACTGACAGACTGAGGGGCATTTATTAAGCTGTCCTCGCACCTAAAATATTAATTATTAATTGAATTAGGCCCTACTTACTCGTCACGTTTACGAAACTCTCTAAATAATTCCGTAAAATCTCCCGTTTCTGGCATTATTTGCAATTTAATTTGACCATTAGATTGCAGGCCCTTCAAAAGCAAAAACTTGCATAAGTACTAACAACATTGTTCAATGTAAAATGACGTTCCTTAGTAGCCAGGTGGACGATATGATGTCATTTAATCTTATTACGTCATCATGTTTGTGCACAGTTCTAAAACAGTGAACTACGTCATAATCAGCTGTCCTTTTCTTTTGCTAAGACGTTTTTGCAGTATCTGTAGATTACTATTCAATCAATCAATCAATCAATCAATCAATTTATTGCGGTAAAATACCAATCAATCAATCAAGCAATCCTTTTATTGGCATATCAAACACAATGACATACGCCATGGCACACATAGGTCTTTAGTAACACTGCGGCGTGACCATTGAGTACTTCCAGTATAGGTTTAACTATTCGTAGATTTAGCGTAGTGTCATGAATCCACACTTTGTAGACATCTGCACCAGTTTTGATGATATTAAAGGCAGGGGAGCTGGTGATAAAGTGTAGATTTAAAGCAACACCGTTTAGCAATTAGTTTTCCTGAAGAAAAAAATGTCGGATTGAACTCTACCTATCATTTCACGTGTCTCTTCAGAGAAATCTTGACTTTTACAATTGTAACCATTATTAGCAGCAGCAGCCACATCCGCAGCGGTGCTCTCCATTTGACCTGCCGTATCCTCATCCCATAACAAAGACCTTAATTGAGAGTCCCTTTTGGAATAATTAAAGAGGCACAATAGAAATGCATTGACTTGGAAGAATATAGAAGCTATCCATATGTTAATGGGCACTACATTGTTATCTGCTACATTGCTATCCGCTGTGAGATTAGTGTCCACGCTGTCAATAACTCACACTGCCACCGTATTAGCATAAAGATGGCTCGGGGCTAAATCTATGTATTCGTCCCCGCTTCCTGACATAAAAAAATCTATGGGCCCTATAAAGGTAACGCGTGTAATTGGTTGATAACTTTGCCAATGAGCCTGTTCCATAGAAGCCATTACTGGTCTTACGATAAAGAGATCCAACTCAGTTTTTGTACAGTGGTAGGCATCCATTTTAGTTAATCTCGTAAATAACTGAATATGTCGATAGGTTTAGTTTTTCGGCCGTTTCTTCCATGACGTCTGCTCGCTGAATATGCACTATCGTAACTGACTGATACAGAGGCTTTCCTAGTGTTTTTGCCAATTCCTAAGGGTAAGGGATTAGAGGCATTGATATGAATACTAATGCCACGTCCTGTGGTACCAGCGCTATTCCAACCCTTATCACTCTATGTTTAATGGCCTACTTTAAATTCTTGCAGACTAGCATGCCGTTATCTAGGTCTACACCTGGCCACAAGGCCCACTTACCTAGAGCCATACCCACATATTTAGCTAATGGAATAGCCACTCCAAACGGAGATCCTAGAATATGCCTTGTATCGTGACACTTCTGCCCCCATACTCTCCACGAGTACAGGTAAATGGGGGTCTGCTTGACTCATGGAGTAACGGTGGCGCATTGAAAGATCATGGCGGTTGTAAATTTTCAATTTTTCTTTTTCTTATTCTTCTTCACTAAGAGGTAAAGATTAAGAAAATAGCTGCACTAAGACGTGAGCATTATGAAAATGACTTGCGTCTAAAATTTAGACAGAGTACACTCTGTGAGGCGCCGTCTTCAAGTGGGATATTGTCACTGGTCCTATCAATTATAACTATGCCTAATGTATCCACACGTAGTTCTTCAGTACAGGTCGATATTGCATATCTGGAAATGTCCACTGGCATATATCGTTGCCGCCATCCACACTAGATAGAGAAATGACTGAGGCGCTTATGTATCACTGACTACATTATGCGTCATAACGTTGCAATATATACACAATCGTTAGACTAATTTCCTTATTCTTACGCGATGATGGTAATCCCACAGCCAGAATTACTCCCCTAATCGAGCTCGCATCATATTGGAGAAAACCTGCTATTACTCAACCAAACTCGATAGCGAACATCGCCTTAACCATTAATCTTATAAGTTTTGTGAGATGCTCATAATAGTTAAGTTTAATTTAACTTCTAAAGCGTTTATGAGGAGATATCTGTTTATTTATAAAGTCTACCATTTTTTTTACAGTATAGTATCATTTCAGGATATTTATAGATTCCAAATAGACGAAGGGTTTCACAATTCTCCCAGCATTTGTATCCTTCGCGCCAGGTAATGACAGTATTTCCCTGCCCTGTATCAAACTTGTAGATGGGGCATGTTTTGGCAGGAAACCTGACTTTCTTTTTTTCTCTTCTTTCGTGGTTGCATCTTCATAAGCTTCTAGCTATATATTATAATCTACGGGTATAGAGAGCCAACTTCTTGGATATAATACAGGCGACAGCCTTACCTCCCAGTCACCTTTAAATGTCAAGGGTGTTTGAAGATGAGTTTTGAACTCCGATATCTTATTATTGGGATAGTAGGTTGCGCTACTGTTGCTCGGGAGAGTTATGTAAAACTGGTTCTTGCTTTTTTGCAACTAAAAGCTGTTTGACTAGTGTGAAAGAAATCAAAACCAGTGAAGCCACTAACCTAAGTGGTTTAACGGTTAACCGTCTTAATACTCAGCACCGGTAATATGTAACCTAAACAACCTCAGGGTAAGGCAATCCACACACCTTTATCCGCATTCTGTAGACTCAGATTTATTGTACATGTGACAACGATAATGTATATTATTATAACCTGACACTTGGCTCTAACTGGCAAATCACCACGCGAAATAATCCTTGGCATCTCGTTATCTCGATTCACCACCGAGTGGATGTTCAGCTCAATATTCAGTATATTAATTGTAAAGCTAGGGTTTAGACTCTATCAGGTTATGTGGCACGAGCACCATTTTCTGAATGGGATTCATAGTTATTACTGAGCAAAAAGCTTTAAGATTGTCGGTAGCACCACTGGCAATAGAAAATTCAAGAATCCACCTGTCTGCATAACCTTGCATCTACCATATATTGCCCTCCGGATCCTCTAAAGCATCTTATATGATGTCAATATTTGATCAACCTCTTATACAGAATTTAATTGAGAATAATATTCTCTCAAACAAGATTTAAAAAACATTCCAATATCGCACCCATTGATGTCTGAGCACAGTGCTTGAGTGTGGCTTTGTGAGACTTAGGCGTAGCACTAGATAAAAGTTTTAAAGTCTTGACGATGCTCTCGTGCCCTCAGCCTGTTCCTAATGCGATCGTTGCGGCTGCTGCTAATACAAGCATTATGTCTAGAGTGTACATCCATTACAATTTTTTACTACTACTGCTGCTGACTATGTAAGCTGAGCAAATTTCTCCAGGCAATAGATTGAAACACAGGCACAGATATTCGTGCGCTGTCTGTTCTAACTCTACTAGCAGATAAGAATGGGGTTCAGGTGTACTGACAATATATGCTTCTTGGAGAGCTTGGCTATTCCGCGGATACATTTGGCGCACCAATATATTAATACTCGCCACATATCGAGGATTCTTAAATAAATTAGATAATCAAAGTTAAGAGATATGTTGTGATGACTTCTTCGAGAATAAATTCTGAACTACATGAATAATAAAGCAGTTATCATGGTGACCGCATTTCGTAAGGAGTGTAGTAACTCGGTTGTCAGCTTCTGCCATTATCCACATTTACGAGATTCGCCTTGGATAAATCCAGGTTAACATTTTAGCTCCTCGTATAACTATATAATCAGGTCTACACGCTCGTACGGTGATTGGTATGAGCTGTAATACAAGATAATCTGATCAGTGGGTTTGTCAAATAACTGATGTCTATGTTTTATAATCTGAGCTAAAAGCGTGCTTTTACCCACTTCTGTTGGCCCCAACATTAGGATGTTACATGGATGTTTAAAATGGGGAGACATTTTACACGTCTAGACTCTGTCAGAGATTACGCGTATGAATGGCTATAGACAAAATGATATACAAATTTATTAAGTGAAATTCTCGAACACTATCTCCAGCATTAAAGGGTAAGAAATTACAGAAAATCAACAAAGCCTAGGTTTTTTGTAATTTTCTGAGATATATATATATATATATATATATATATATATATATATATATATATATATATATATATATATATAAATATAAACCTGCTGTGTGGATAATTTCATTAACCAAGCATTGTAGGTTGAACTCGGAGCTGTCACCCAAATCGCCCCGTGAAAAGACCTGTTTTAACTATAGAACATTATGATGAAAATCTTTGAGGACAATGCTGTGGACACCCTTATAACCCAATTCGTGACAGAATGTTACTACGATAGAGCTACATTATGTACTATGGTCTGTGGAGCTATAAGCTATGTACTTAGCGGACATATGAATCTCTGGCATTTTCTAGGAGTCGTGCATGTCTACGAGGTTTTATTAATGGCCTATGATATTGACACTTCTGACTGTCAGTGAGTTATTGTTTACCCAGTGAAGCGATATAATGGCCCTTCGAAGGCTATTAACTATTTCACACGATGATCCATTAAATATCGATGATCTTCGAATCTGGCATGGCTCATGATGACTACCCCTGCAATATAGATTGATTACAAAATTATAAGCAAAGGGCTTTAATTCCTGGACACCTCTGAAGATGACGGCAATGGTGGTGTGAATAATAAATAAGCTTTGGTTTTTGCAATCAAATTAATAGGATTATGGCATACTCTCGCCCAATCAAATTTTACCTGCATCCTGGCACATATCTACTAATGCTCATCCTAGCTGGGTGGCGGAGAAGATGAAGTTGAAAGGAAAACATAGGCAATCCGAGCCTATTTGCCATATTCTGAAACAATCTCCATGACTTACACGAGTCTAGAAGCTTGCTGGTGAGGATAACATAACGGACAAGTGTGTAGATGAGCCATCTATTAACGTATATCCTGATGCTTTAATTACAAAACGTGCTACTGTGATGGTACAGCCGAGAAGATTACAGAACTCTATTCTCATTAAACTTGATCGTGAGGAAATTAAAGATTTCATCATCGATGGGTACGCATACAATGAGGAGTCTTCTCAACTTTTCATAATAGAGTGAGAGTTCCTGATCAAGGAGGCTGTAAGTGACAATTTAGATGCAGGATAATGATAATTCAGGCGGGGATATAAAAATAAAATATCATTTTTGGTGACACGTACAGGATTCCTCCATTGATGCCGGTCTGAGAGGCATTATACGAATTGCATTACTTTACAATTAAATAAACATTCTGCTAAATATTTTGAATCTAGTTTGAACGGGGAGCTGTCGAAACATAGACATCAACAGCGTCCAGAAATGGCAGTTCTTTAAGATGGGTAACCTTACCCACCTTAAGCAACCACCCTAATTTGATCAGTCGATGTATCTACCGTAGTAAAGGGTTTGTATTAGACGCCCGCCATGGTTTAATAACCTCATTCGGAATGCTTCCAGTGGGCATTGAGAAAAATGTGTTTCGAGTTATTATGTGTAAATTTGTTACACTGATTTAAGAAGATACAATGGACAACACGGGAAGGCTGGTAAATGCCTCACATATGAATCGGGAGTTTGACCAGAAGTCTTGGTGCTGCATTTTAGTAAGCTGAATCGCAGTTTAAGAAATTATTATTACAGAATTCTGCTTTATTGTAAAATTTCATAATCTAACGAGATATCTCCCTTAATATCTGGATCAACGTTTCTAAACATGGAAAACGTGATTTACAAACTCTGGTGCCGAAAAAAGCTTTAGCACGTTAGGAGGAGCTTAATACTGGGGCATAACTGGGGAAATATGTCAACAGCTACGCATTTCTTACTATTTAATAAACCGTTGTGACGAATATTTTGAAATTAATTCGAATGGAACGATCTGTTGTGGTCATATCTATTTAGAGGTTGGGGATATACGAAGGGACAGGTGAGGGTCTGCATGAAGGGGCTGATGGATTCGAACTGAAGTCTCAGCCTAAGGGGCTTGAACGAATTAATAAAAATTGTTAGGCTGGGCACAGGGATCTCTCTCGCTTATGGTTAATTAAGTCTGTATTAAGCTAATTGCGACCTACAGGCAGGTTAAGGTTGGTTGGCAGCTGGGCGTAATCCGTTTGATGCCCCCAGGGTTAATATCTAGCTATAGTAATGCGGTAGCTTTTATGTCTGAGAGTTGTATCTCAATTATGGGTTGATCGAGTTTTTTTATTAATCTCATTACACCTGTGATAAGTTAGGGGTGATTGGTAGATGTACATAATCTGCTTTATGTTCCCAAGCTCATTACCTATTGAAATGCCATAACTCGCCATGTCTCAGGCTCTATCTCCATTATACATTAATCACATTTTTATTAATCTAATTAGTACCGCTGCAGATGTTCGCAATCCGTTAGGCATTTGTGCATATTGCCTGTTTTACTATGTATAAAACGTTCTGGCGAATATTTTGAAACTGAATCGTATGGAGGCTGTTGCCCGCAGGCCTGCATTAAAATGTGAGACAAAGTAGTTTCAGGAAGAGTTTTTACCATACCGCTATGAGGGTATCCTCTCGTACACGCACCCGTCATAGGTCTATAGCTTTATTAACGTAGGTCATTTCGTGACATTCAGCTAAAATGCATGTATGCAGAGCTTATAACTTTACGTGAATAGATAGGTATTTGTGCAAATTGGCTGTTTTATTATTTATAAAACGTTTTGGGGAATATTTTGAAACTAATTTGACTTAATACGCTGTTTAGGCCCGACATATTTCCGCAAACCATACAACAAGCAGCTAGATTTCACATGTGTAAATCTATGGCATGAACGTGTGAATTATTATTATTATTATTATTTTTATTATTATTATTATTATTATTATTATTATTATTATTATTATTGCAGGGTGTTGTGAGAGTATTTTAGGTATTTCTGTAGGATCTCGTTGCTTACGTAAAGGCCTTGGTTCCTTGTTAGGAAAGACTCAGAGGCAGGACAAGCTTGGATTGACAGTGATATATTTGGTGTTCTTCAGTCAGGAAAAGCTATATCTACGTTCTGAAGAATCGATTAACTCTGAGGCCTTGACTTCTAAGCTGTTTAGAGAATACTCACGATCTACTCTCCCATTGTATTTTCAGGCAGGAATGCGCATGCCCGATTGCATTATATCTCTATAGAATTCGCTAATATCTGCCGCTACCCATTTCATGCCTAATTACACCTGATAATAGATCTACAGAACAAATAGTGGCGACAGTATGGGCGGCTTTTCTGATGGGCTGCAAGGAGTCATGTGACCTTGGTTTGAACCCACCCTAATCGTTTCACGCCTCATTACACCTGTCAATCATCTTCGACCCGCGTCAATGGCTCCACATCTCAAACAGCGGCAACAGTGTGGACGGCAGTTCTGATCAGTCGCAAAGGCTCATGTGACCTCTGTTTGAACCCACCCTAATCATTGCATGCCTCATTACACCTGTCAATCATCATCGTCACGCGTTAATAGCTCTACATCACAAACAGTGGTGATGGTATGATCAGCTGTTCTGGTGGGTTGTGAGTGGTTACGTGACCCTTCGTTTGTCCCACTCCCTTGCCAAGTGTCAATAGATCTACATCTCGAGCAGTGGCGACGGTATGGGCAGCTGTTTTGATGGGCCGCGAGGGATCATGTGCCATCGCGTTGAACCCACCCCTACCCATTTCATGGCTTGTGACAATAGATCAACATCTCAAACAGTGGCGACGGTATGGGTGAGTGTATAATATATCTCTCCCGACTAGAATAGTAATACGTTAGATTCAACATAACCAACCACGTTGTTGTTGAGTGAGGCTAATCCTCTAGTAATTTGGAGCACAGACAGCAGTGGTAAAAGGTTGGGTTTTAAAAAAAATCTAGATAAAGTGCTAGTAGAGGAGAGGACTAGGGGACGATTCATAGATTAAAACAAAATAAAGTATACTAACAAAATTGAATGATCAGACAATTAAAAAGCACAGCACATGATTAAGATGATTATATACACATATGCACGGATGCATTACAATCAAACAAGTATAGTACATGAACCAGATTATAGACAAAATGGATAATTATGAATGCAGGTTAGAAATGTAAGTTCTGCCACAGTGTATACTATAGCATAAATTGCATAATCTTCTGCTGTGATTTTCAATTTTGCAGAGCAAGATGTCGTCATTAGGAAGGAGACCAGTGTCTACATGTGTAGTGCAGTCAATGATAAGTTGGATTAGATGGTTTAAATCAGAGGCTATTAGATTCCATATTAATATATCTAATGCGGAAATAATGAGTTGTTTGATATTGTTCTGTCCTATGTCTAAACAGAGCGAGACATGAGGTAAGCATATGCATGTACTCCTCAGGGGCGCTCTGAAAAGGTTGACACATTGGGTTGTTAAATCTATGGCGAGTCATTTGGACTAACTACGTGCCAGTTAAAAGATGAGTTTTAATAAAGCATCGCTTGGCATCTTCAGTGTTGTTTGTAACTGTCTCGATCTATATATGGACTTTGCCGATAGCCAATCTGGTGAAATTAAGATACCCCACAGGGCCGAAGCGTGGGCCTAGTGCCAGGGGGCAAGGGAGCAACAACATTGAAGGGGTGTTCTGCGGCCTTCTCCCGGAAAATTTTGAATGGTTGGATGCTCCCAGTGGCCACCTCCTGCATTTCCGGAGGTAAATTGTGGCACTAGAAAAGGTTCATATTTACCTCCAGAAGTGCAGGAAACGCCCTCTGAGAGTATCCAGCCATTGCCAGCCTGCTTAGAACTCGAATTCAGCCACGGGCCGCATACCACATAAAGGCCAAAAATGTAATCAGTGGACTGTTACAAATACTGTAGCCTGTGCAATGAGTAATTTTAAAAGTACACTTTGCAAACCTCGTGGATGGGTGGAGGCAAGCGATCCCCCCAAGCCCCCTGCAGGCTACAACCGTGGCCCAGAATGCTTTTTGCTACACTCATCTTGAAGGCTAGCATTCCAGTAGTCATCAATCATAGATGCTACCATAGATTGCCATGGCCTCCTTACCGGGCATGTGGCCTAATCACAGGCAAAATGAAAACAGCACATTTTGCTGTATGCGCGGACAAAGACTGAATTATGCGCAGCATTTGCAGATGAAAACCCTCTAGGCAATTAAGGTGTTTTTGCTGGGTTATAAATATCTCTAGCCTGTAAAGAAGGTGTGGTAGTACATACATGTTAAATACTTTTTAGGATTACTGTTGGTGCAAGACCATTGGAGCCATGCAGCCCAATCACAGAGAGGACATAGAAGGTCCTTATAGCCAGGAATATTCTGTTCTCAATATTGAGAGATATTTTGTCTTTAGATCTACTGATTAAGCCGATGTGAGTAGCCTGCGATGAGAGTGAAACTTCAGTGTCGCAAAGATGCTAGTTAGAGATTACTTCGTTGCGATATTTTGGTGAATGCACACACATTAGAGGTTTTCTCAAGGTAAATGAGAAACTGCTCTCTAGCTGAGCTAGCTATTTACATATTTACATGGAATGTTCGATGTTTTCAGATGGTCACCTCCCGGATGTAGTTTTTTAGGTATCTACATACGCTGCTAAGATGGTTGAGTTCGCAAGGCTGTTTCAGAGTGGCATTGTTCTTGGTAGGAATGAATGCTGGTATCCACTGATGGATGTCTGGAATGTTTGTAGCTTCTGTGAGTGGGTTCGTCTGGTAGTGTTGACGTTTGCTCTTACTGGATGGTACGCAGGTGGTATATCTATATGACCATTTACCAGTTTATACATCAGAGTCACATTGGCTTTTCCTCTCTGTTCTTGAGACTCCAAACGAAGTTCCATTATCATGTTGGAGACACTGTGTTGAGGGTACCGGTAAATAGGACACGCTAGGATGAACCTTACTGCCTTTCTCTGTATGGCCTCGACTTCAATTTGGAGTTCCTTTGTGGGCGGGTCCCAGACTGTAGAGATGTAGTACTCTTCTGATCTGATGAGAGTCTGGTCTGCCCCCCCCCACCCTCTTTAATGATTTGAGGGCACCTGCACAGATTTTGACATAGAAAGTCAAGTGTCCGGCGTACTTTGCATGTGATGTTTGAGATGCGTTTGTCGCATTTACGCTTGCAACTCAGCTCTACTCCAAGATATGGGTTTAATTATGTTTCAGCTAGAGCTAGGTCACTCATGGTGTATGTGCTGCTCATGCTAGACTTTCGTTGTGTGATTCTGTGTGAAAACGTTGAATTCCATTTGCCAGATTTTTGTCAACGTTATGAGAGTATCAGGGTACATTTGTAGTTTAAGGTCTTCTTTTGAGTCTATTCTATGGTGCAGAAGACAATTGTCTGCAAAGCGTCGGATTATTGACTGGATTTCATCAACGTTATCATTTATGAATACTAGGAACAAGAAGGGTCCTAATACTGATCCTTGTGGAACTCCTGATAAGACATGTGTTGAATTAGATGACATCCCATCAAGTATGACTCTCTGCTGTCTTTTGGTGACAAAAGACTTTATCCAGCTTAGTATTTCTCCTTGGATCCCATAGTGATGGAGTTTCAACAGTATATGTTGGTCTGGTAGTTTGTGGAATGCTTTTGCAAAGTCTAGGATGGCTACATCGGTCTGTTTATGTTGGTTCAAAAATTGTGAGAGGGCATGTGCTATCAGAATGTGTTGTGACTCGCATGATCTTTTCGAATGGAAAAGGCATTCTCTTGTGAATACGGAGATAAACTGGTCGTTCAAGGACCCTGCCTTCTTTGAATCTGCGATGATTTGACCATGGTGCATGTTGGCGCAAATGAATGAACCAATCTGTCTCTTTTCTAGCTGCTGTTGATTTTTGATGTAATATGTTGTGTCTGTCTAGGTCATACATCATTTCGGTCGCGATAATGTGTTCAAGTAATTTGCATATCAACTATGTTAGTGAACAGTTCTGTAGTTTGATGCCATTGTGCTGTCACCTTTTTGAAAGTCGATGTCATGTTCGCCTGCATCCAGTCTGAAGATATTATTGATTCCTTAAGTGTCTGCTGGAATAATAATGCAAGAATTTGTGCTATTTTGCTTGATGTTGCTTTGAGTATCCTTGCTGGAATCTGATCTGGGCCCGCCAGTGTTGAAGGCTTTAGGTGCTGCAGGACTTCCCTTTTCTGATGACATCGTATAGTGATGGTGGCTTGGATGGGAGGTTGTCAAGGTGTTTTCTGGTGAATACGGAGATAAACTGGTCGTTCAAAGACTGCCTTCTTATTTGAATCAGCGATGATTTGATCCGGGTGCATGTTGATACCAATGAATGAATCAATGTGTCCCTTTTCTGCACATGCACAAGTATGTTGATAATGCAGGCCTTGTAAAGGCTAGGAGACAAAGATACAACCTTGCCGAACTCCTTTTAAGATGGGAAATGGTGGACTTCGGCATTTTTTTCACTTGTCTTTGGAAATAAGCCCAGAGTACAGGAGATCGACAATTTGTAGGCTATGCAGGTTAATACCCTTACCGTATAGATGACATTTCAGGGACACGTGGTCCACAGCATCGAAAGCTTTTTGTGTGTCAAGGAAAGCCACGTATATAGGAACATTTGTTTCTAGTCAATCCTGAGTTGTTGTTGTTGTTGTTGTTGTTGTTGTTGTTGTTGTTGTTGTTGTTGTTGTGTGAGGATAATCCTCCAATAATTTAGAGCACACACAGCAGTGGTAAAAGTTTGCTTTGTTTTGTTTTAAACAAGTCAAACTATTAGTAGGAAAGAGGAGTAGGGAACGATACATCGATAAAACAAAATGATATACAAAGTTAAATGATCAAACAATATAAATACACAACACATGATTAAGATGATTATATTCCCATCTACACAGATGCATTAAAATCCATCAAGCAAAGTACATGAACCAGAGATAGAGAATATGGATAACTATGACAGCAGGTTAGAAATGTATGTTCTGCCACAGTGTACATTGTAGCCTAATCTTCTGCTGTCATTCTCAATATTGCAGAGCACAGACTTGGAGAGAAGATTAAAGAATGAAGCAATACCCGAACGTGGACACCTATAACATTGGTACACCAAAGCTGCAAAACAGATAAAACCTCAGTCTACGAAGCTACGGTCAAAGTGAGACTACTCGTACAAAGATAGAATTTCTTTGGGGACCCAACCAGAAATAGGGGAGGATCAGTCAAATGTCCACTATGCAGCCATGACAGAGCAAAGAATCACAGTCAACCGGGAACACGAGATGTAGGCGATCCTGGATGTTAGCAAATCTATCCCCTACTGAACTATGCAACACATGATATTGGTCTGAATATTGGTATGCGAAAAAATCGATTCCACTTGTATATATACGTGGCATGTACAGTTAAAATAGCAATAATAAAATGATAGGGACTCTCTCGTCAAAATAAAATGTGAACAGCCTATCAATGGAATTAGTATCAACAAAGAAGGTGTTATCAAGTTGTTGAAAGACTGTAAACCATCCAAATCCGAAACATTGACAATGGCACAATTCCTGGCGGTTGGCTAACAGTGAACATCTCCAGCATCTACACGAAAGGAGACAAACACCTCGCGGAAAGCTACAGACCACTGTCCTTCAGCTCTCTCAAAACTCCTGAAACACATAATATGTAGACACATTCTTGACCATCTCGAATGGCATAACATCCTTACCAATCTGATCCACAGATTCTGATCTGGCTACTCTTGCAAGACCCAGTTACTTACAACATCCCACAACCTTTTCAAATAGTTTGATTCCGGCACACAGGTTGACATCGGCATTCTCAATTTTTCAAAAGCCTTCAACAACATCCCTCACGACAAGGTCCTATGGAAACTTAAGCAGTATGGCATAAGATAATCCATCCACAAATGGCTAACAAACTTCCTCACCAAACGCACAATGCGTGTTGTTCTTGAATGTGAGCCATCAAAGGCAACACCTGTGATCTCTGGTGTCCCTCTGGGCGCCGTACAGCCAGCTCCTGTTTTTATGTCACATACACGACCTACCAAACAGAGTCCAATCCCAAGTTCGTCTCTTCGCTGAGACTGTCTGCTATACCCCCACATCAAATCACCTCGTGACCAGTCCATCCTGCAACAAGACCGTTACTTATTTGAAGACTGGGCTTCAGACTGGTGTATGCAGTTCAATGCAAAGAAATGCTGCGTCATAAATGTCCTGAACAAGTCACATCACTATTAGAGCCTCAGCAACGCCATCTTAAAGTAAGTCACTATCAACCTATACCACGGCCTCCAATTCTATGACGACCTCATTAACACCGTCACTGCAAAAGCCAGTACCACAGGAATCTAAGAAACTGTCCAGTGTCCTGTAGAAAATGGCATACCTAGTGCTCATCAGATCACCACTGTAGTATGGCGCGGTTATCTCAGACCCATATCCAAAGACTGGCATACAAACTCAAATTCAAATTGTACTATTTCAGGTAGATTTATTTGTTAATAACATATTATTATATGATCAATATAAATAGGCAGTCCATCTAAGGCAAAGACTATAAGGCGATGGGCCCCTTACATAAATAAACATTCACATAAACATAGACTACATAAACATAGACTACATAAATAGAATGCACATACATTATACAATCATTATGTATATATACATGAGACTTAAATAGATATACATACACACATACATGCATGTATACAGTTACACATATATACATACATATACGGTAGGCATATGAACATATATACATC
>CM067370.1:76649245-77008811 GCA_034401795.1 Chaetoderma sp. LZ-2023a
AATAATGATGATGATGATGATGATGATGATGATGATGATGATGGTCCGTTACTGTGTCCAAGCTCCAACTGCTAATGCTTTTAAATCTATCATCAGCAGCAGAACTTTCACACAAACTCGTCTTATCGCACTTTCTCATCCGTTTATGCCAGTATTGGCCTTACAACATCTCATACAGATACAGGTTGAATTCGGGTTCGCTGCTGAGGTACCACGCTTACCCCGATCACATATTTGAATGACCGAGAGTATAATCCAATAATGGAATCATGTGTTACAACTTCGTATCACTTTTTAGGATATTTTTTAGGGCTCAGGCTGCTGTTCAGTCTCTATGTCCGCATATTCTTCCATTAAAAGATGTTTCACGTTCCTGACTTCCCAGCATCCAATATTCAGACGTGAAATCAAATTTAATGGCTTGGTGCTCCTAAAATTTATCCAAGGACACTTCAAAGGCATAGACAGATTTACAATTAACTATGGCGCCAGACAAGTTATTACAAGTTTCTACCATTCTATTTGTGAACATATATTTCCTAATATCAGTTCTACTATAGTGCTTGACCAGCCTCAAGCTATAACCTCCGGTGACTCTACTCTCTGCCAATGTCAGCATCCCCTCTGAAGCTTCAGGATCATATATCCGATGAGTGAGTTTGTAGACCTCAATCATGTCTCCTCTTATCCTTCTGTACCGCAGTGTGGGCATTTTCAATCTATATAGCTCATGTTGCTTAATACTGGAACTTGTTTAGATGATCGCTGTAGTACATTTTCTATTAAGACCACATCCTTTTTTCAGATGAGGGCTCCACACACATATTGCATACTCTATGTGGCGTCTCACCAGGGCCTGGAACAGCTGCTTAAACATTTCCTCATCTAAGTATGTGAATACTCTTCTAATTAATTAGAGCCATAATGCTGTTCACCTTGTTTACTTGGACTCGAATGCGGCTTAAGAAGGTTAGATTCATATCTACAGTGACCAAAATGCCCTTTTCTTGTTGTATATTATCAAGAATCACTTGTGCCCCATCATGCTTGTAAAGGTGATAGCTCTTATCATCTGGATGTTATCCTCCTTTGCTCTCTACTGTCAATAATGTGTACTTGCTTGGGTAGAATCTCATCACATGGTACACATTCTTCTCGATTACTCCTGCTTCTAGCGAGAGTAAAAGTGTATGCATGCATAGATAGGTAAAGCAACCAGTTGATACTTCCGATCAGAGTACCTCAACAATGAACCCGAATTCAACCACAGATACAGACTACTCTATTTTGCTGACAGTAGCAAAAGGTTGTCATAGAAGGTGTCTGCTCTGAGTAAACAAAAGTCCTGCCAAGAGTGCCGCAATGATCAGTTTCAGACCGAATCCTCTTTTTAGTCTACATCAACGACATAGCAAACAACCTCAATTCCACGATCCAGCTATTTGCTGACGACTGCTTCATATATCTGACCATACACACAGAAGAGGTTCAGTACCCTCTCGAATCAGACCTAGATAAACTTATGGCCTGGACAGAAACATGCCAGATGAAATTCAACGTATCCAAGTGTAATAGCATTAAACTCACCCAACGAAGATCATGGCTCGCCACACACTACACAATGAGTGGGGAAAGCTTGAATGAATGTAAATCTGCACCATACCTCGGTGCCCAACTAACACACAACCTAAAATGGCACAAACAGATATTGTAGCATGGATCACCGTCGGGTGCATACGAAATGGCCTGGTCTGGGATAATCCATGCTCACCCCTCCGCTGGCCACATATGGCCTGCACATAAACGGCCATTCCAGTAGGAGAACAAATCCGTGAGATCACCCTACGCGCATGCGCGGCCATGAGAGGTAAATAAACATTAACATGTTAGCCGGTGGAGACTGGCAACGTATGTAAATACTTGCTCATATTATGACAATTCCATAATATGGGACTGTCCTCAAAGGTTTTAGTATGTATTAATATCAGAATTGAATGAGGAATTTAAAACTCTGAACAGAAATTAAATCGGTTCAGATCTGGCGAAGATATGGCAGAATTAAAATAGACTCTTTTTAAGCATAGACATCGCCCGAGGGTGTGCCTGAACGAGAGAGAGAGAGCTAGGCACGATTGTTCTAGATACCTTGCCTCGTACACAACATGTGCTCTGATTGGCTGAGCCGGCTGGCACAGCCTCTCACCGAGTATAAAAGGCATTCTCAAAGCCAAACTCGGATAGAAGGGAGGCGGACTCGGTCCGAGTAGGAGCATTTTCACTATGTGCCTACTGCGTAGAGCTCGCGGTCTGCAATCTACACCAATGCAGCTTATTACAGTCAGGTTCCCTCTCCAGACAGCTGCGCTCGGCACCGCACCAAGTTTGTGTACACTCCCGGTAGATCAACAGGAGTAACAACCTAAAATTAAAAAGAAGGCTCTTTATTCTGCCCACGGTCACCAGTGGTGCCTTCATTGCGGTGTAAGACTTTTGGTTGTTACCATCTAAATTAGTATGTAAGAATGGTGGTGTTTTTCATCTCTCGCCAGACTTGCCATGCCACTACAGAAACGGTGGTAGAAAACAATGGATGTATCCAGCATCATTGAATTTATGTTTGACCGTAGTCCAGAAAAGAACATTGCTTTCCGCGCCGTAAGAGCTAAACAGCATGGACCGTCTTGTGCCGAGAAAATAATTCAACATAATATGTACTTACCATCTCTACGCAATGGAGACATCCATCACTCTTAAAGCACAAACAGTATAACGGTATTACGGTGAACTATTCAGTATGTGCTAGGCATTAGGACATGTTAGCCACCGAAATTGGCTTTATTCTTCACTGTTTTCAAGTATGAAACATTACGGCCAGCATCCTGCAGTAATTCTCCAGGCAGCAGCTACACCATGCCTCAACTCACACCGCAAGAAAGCGCTACAAAGACGATATGTGACATTTAAACTGCACTGATGACTATTAGGTGCACCACACATAGGGACATATCATAGTTATGTATACCATTATTAATAATAAATAGAGTACTGCCCTAAATGGCACCATAAGGTCAGATGCGACCTCCTCTTTAAGACAATATTGTACATAATGTTATGCATTGTAAACGTGTCAGCAAATAAGTGCATATGTACATACATACATTAGAAATATAGGGTCGATTCGACCCATGGTGCCACTTATTTGCTGACACGTTTACAATGCATAACATTATGTACAATATTGTCTTAAAGAGGAGGTCGCATCTGCGTGCGTGCGTGCGTGCGTGCGTGCGTGCGTGCGTGCGTGCGTGCGTGCGTGCGTGCGTGCGTGCGTGCGTGCGTGCGTGCGTGCGTGCGTGCGTGCGTGCGTGCGTGCGTGCGTGCGTGCGTGCGTGCGTGCGTGCGTGCGTGCGTGCGTGCGTGCGTGCGTGCGTGCGTGCGTGCGTGCGTGCGTGCGTGCGTGCGTGCGTGCGTGCGTGCGTGCGTGCGTGCGTGCGTGCGTGCGTGCGTGCGTGCGTGCGTGCGTGCGTGCGTGCGTGCGTGCGTGCGTGCGTGCGTGCGTGCGTGCGTGCGTGCGTGCGTGCGTGCGTGCGTGCGTGCGTGCGTGCGTGCGTGCGTGCGTGCGTGCGTGCGTGCGTGCGTGCGTGCGTGCGTGCGTGCGTGCGTGCGTGCGTGCGTGCGTGCGTGCGTGTGTGTGTGTGTAATCAGGCAATCTGCCAATATTGTTAAGTAGCAGTAAAAACTACAAAAATATTTGGACCGTAGTACACCTAGGTTACACTATACATCAACAACAAATTCATCACCAGAGAGCATGACATGCTACCGTTAAACCTAGAACTATGATAGCTCGATAGGATAGGTTTTTAAATAGCCAAGGACGGTTACTCTTCAAACGGAGAATGGTTATTAAAAACTCTTCTTCGCGGTCAATAAGACCATTGTATAAACAGTACTACTGATTTTCATAGTTGGCCATCCATATTAAATCCTCCTAAATTAAAGTGGAGAGTAACTGCCTTTGACCACGTTTCTGGCATTCTGGCCGAAATAATTGTTTGAATTCCCAGCGTCAGAATGGTTAGGACCGTCTCAAGAGACTACAGCAGGTTTCTGGCCGGCCAGAATCAATTTGCCGTTCACATACATACCCCGTGTATCTTCGGATACCTATTAAGCAAGACTTTTTTTGCCAAAGTAGGAAATACTGCGAAAATATAAACAAGGCAATATCATTGCCGTCCCAGCAGTACTCTGCTTTCTCCAAACCTAAATCACCTAAATGGTAATACCAGGGTACGGATCTCATATGGTCCGTACTCGAAACCTTAGGTGATGGATAGGAACATGGATCACCAGCTAACTCATAACGGTGACTGGGTGAAGCCTTAGAGCTCACCACGCCCTATGGGATAGCCACCATAGATGGAAATAGGTTTCTCTCTCCCCAACGTAAGTAAGCTAAGATCCACTTTCTAAACATGCTTCTGTCAATGTGATTTGTCCATGTGTTGTTATTTGTGGTTGTGATGCGGTATGTGGAGGGATTGATTTGCGGCTCTGAAGCTACCACCAGACAACATGTTGCATGCTGTCAGTCTGAGGAGAGATGCTCTGTGGGGTATCGGCAACGGTATCAAGCATCCTCGTCAGGAAGACGTATTCGTTAAAGACATTTGGTGTTACACCATTTGCAGCCTAAAGATATGTGTTTTGGACTTACAACTAAAGTTAGTCTAGGCCATTTTTAGTTACACAAAAATTAGACGGTACCAACTAAAACTTAAGACAACAGTGCTGAAATCAATGGAAATCAGTCACTATATCTTTACATACTCATCGTAGGCACACACCAGTAAAATAACTATATTAGGATGAGTACACATGATAATTTTTCTCTCTCTTCGTAGGATAGGAGGACGGCCCTTTATACCGTTCTCCTCCTCCACTTCGGCGTTGAAGGCATTGTTCTTTTTGACGGAGGCCCGCGCGAGGCATTTTCCTCTCGCAAAATTTTATATTCCCTACCTTGTGTAGTGAAGGCCAACATAATTTTCCTCCTCATTTTTCGTTACCATGGGATGTCTCCCTAGCGTTTGCATGAAAACGGTGAGATTACATCTACCCCTTTCTCACATTTTTATAAGTTAGCTTCTCACCAGTTTCCTTCTCACAAGGCGCCATGGTGTGGTACCGTCGTCAATTTTCTGTCAAACAAATGGCAAGGATATAGTCATCCTTGACATAAAGAGGTATTGGTTCCCCATTCTTCCTCCGCATTGTTATGGTCGGTAATTTTTCTCCCTCGGCCATCCTCCATGTGGAGCATGGTACTGCACCGTCATATATTTCCTCTCAAGCAAACGGTAAAGATGCAGTCATTATTGGCACCGTTTGGTATGGGTTCCCCATTTCCCCCCCCCCCCCCTGCATATCATGCAGGGCGGATTCTCTCTCTCCTATCTTCTCTCTTTCCCTGCTACGGCATTGTAGGCATTTTCCTGTGACAGAGGCCCATGCAGGGCAGTTTCCTCTCGCAAAACGAATAATTTGTGGCCAGTCTGAGGAAAATATAGTTTATATTAAACCAACTGATGTGCCCTGACCGGAACCTTCACCTACGGGAGTACCTTTCACGATCCCATCTATATATGACTGGATCGGTTACGTACCTCCAGCAAGACATAAACTCAAATTCACGACTCATTTTTATGTACACCATTTGTAAGTGACAAGCATACAAAAATTGTTTGTTACTATAATCAAGTAAGTAAATTTGTGTGCTAGCACCATTCCTTCCACCTAGGAAATGACAGCGAGACACACCGGGGACACGAACAGCCGAGATGATATGGTAGTGTTCAATTTTCGCAGCAATGGCTGTATGAGCCCACTGGAATGTGATCATTCCACCAGCCCTGGTGACTGTTTTTTGTAGACACCGGAGATGTGCTGTGACTGCTCCCCAACCCCAAGGCTGGCTGACCAGCAGCAGCAACATCAACGGCAAGCGGCGGAGCCATGCCCACCCACCCCACCCCCATGGCTACAATATCTAAATCGACATCATCTGCACATCGAGTGCTTGGATTCTTAACAAGAAATCTAAGATCAAGCTTAACATCCATCAAAGAATGTGCCTACCAATCGCTTGCTACACCAAAAATTTAATATGATTGGACAGTCTGGGATCCACCAATGTGACCTAAACCTCAACTTGAAGCTGTACAAAGGAAGGCAGCAAGGTTTGTACTAGGTCGTCCCATGTACCTCTATCCGAGGGAGAGTTTCTCAGCAATGATGAATCGACTGGGATGGGAAAGCCTTGTACAATGGCGAATGAAAGCCAATGTCATATTCATGTACAAGATCCTGCATGGGCAAGTAGCGATACCAATAGAATACCATCCTAAGTGGGCCAACGTAAACACCACCAGACACAGTCACCCACTGACGCTACAACCATATCAGACAACAGTACCATAGCTCCTTTCGACCAAGAACTGTACCAATATAGAACAACCTGGCTGAAGAAACAATCACTGTCACGGATGTAGAGATATTTAACACCTACATCCATGAGACGAAATTCTAATACCCAATGAGACTATATAAATAGAGTACACACAGTTTTTAAATGGATCAATGGACAATTTTAATCACGTGGACTGTGAAACCCAGCCATATTTACGAGGCCCGCACCTTAGCGTGATGTCCTTTAGGATTTTACCTAGTATTAGTACAGATACTTTGGCGCATGCATGGAGGGGAGTTTGATATTTTCTAACAGCTCAAATTTTCGGCAAAAAACATCAGTAAAACTCGAATCTGAGCCTTTTGATCAGCGCACGTTATCACCAACATATCTAGGAAGGGATACAACAGCATTCCAATACCATCAACATGTATTTAACGAACCTGTTGACCATTCCGGTATAGATACCAGTTTCCGAAATGGAAAAAATCATAAAAATTTCATCATGAAATTGAATCATGACTGTGTGCGGAATTAGCATCAATCATCGACTCACTTGTGTCTGTTTCTTATCATCATTATGTGTTTCATAAACCTTCTCATCATCATGTGTGTAATAAACATTTTCACTGCACAGTCACCAGTTTTCAAAAATTCATCAATCATCAGATATCACATTTACAATAGTAACATTTTGTAGATTTTACCTCACCTCATCGACCCGTACTCACGTAATCAACATGTGTTATGTACATCTCTGTCATTCTCATATCATATCGTACCCGCTTGATCAACATGTGTTATAAACATTTCCATCATTCTCATATAACATTATCATCATTCAAGCTAATCATCATCTAACCATCGTTTGCTTAATCCAACATGGCAACAAAGTATCAAAGAACACCACTTAAGAATTCTATACCCCACCTACTGTATCTGTTGATATTACTAATAGTACTCTCTTTTGACACTGAATTAAATCCAGGACCATATAAACTAAAGTATCCATGCAATATCTGTGAAAAAGTAGTGAAATGGAAGCAAAGAGCTGTGACTGGTGACAAGTGCAAGAACTGGTACCATGTCAGCTGCCTACACATGACTTCTTCTTCTTTTCGTTCGCTGATCATACCGCCAGTCCTGTAAGTGACTATCGACATGATCATACGCATGACTATACCGGAATATAATATCTTGGCCAATACCAGCACACCTTGGAATTGTATTAATTGTGGTTTGCCAAACTTCGCTACTAGCTTGTTCGAGTCAACTTTAGCTCTCGATGCATCAAGTACTGATACTCCTCTGGCAACTAGCTTTACCAGTCAAACCACCAACAGCCGTGGTCCTCCAATGGTATCGTCATCTCCGAAGAGATCAACAGCCAGCCACCAAGGCATGATCAAGAATCTCAAAGTTCTAGTCATCAACTTCTAGAGCATCAAAAACAAAAAAGAGGAGTTCTGGGTCTTGATTGACCAGTCAAACCCATGTATCATAATAGGCAACGAGGCATTGCTTAAACCAGACATCCAGAGTTCTGAAATTTCCCCACCTGGCTATAATGTCTATAGGAAGGACCGGAGTGATGAGAAGAAGTACAAAACTACTTTTAGCACCATACAGCAGACTGACTACCTTCCAAAAATCATTCTATCCAGATACAATAAGATTGTGGAATTCACTGATTGCTTGCTGTGGAATTCACTACTGATAGTGAAGAAATTTACAAAATACTAATGCAAATTAACACAACTAAAAGTGCTGGCATTGATAATTTTAAATGGAAAATATTCAAACACTGTGTTGTAGAAATACTAACTCCTCTGGATCATATTTGTAATCTCTGACACAGGGTATATTTCCAACAAGACTAAAGGTTGCACGTGTTACACCTCTATACAAAGCCAAAGATGCATCTGACTTTACTAACTATAGGCCAGTCTCGGTACTTCCACTCTTCTCGAAACTCCTGGAAAAGCTGTATTTTAGTAGAATTACCAATTACCTAAACAAAAACTCCATCTTATATCCATCTCAGTATAGTTTCAGAGAAAAAACACTCTACTATGCTTGCCATTGTGGATATGATTGAAAAACTATCTGTCTTCCTAGACAATAATGAACATACGTTGGGTGTATTCCTGGACCTTTCCAAAGCCTTCGATACAATTGACCATTCGATTCTATTGCAAAAGCTTGCATACTATGGAATACGGGGCACTGCATTGAATTGAATACAGAGCTACCTGTCAAACAGAAAACAATGTGTACAATTCAATGGAGTCATTTCAGAATATAAAGAGGTGGTCTGTGGTGTACCCCAAGGTTTAGTCCTTGGCCCCTGCTGTTTCTCTTGTATATGAATGACATACCCAAAGTCTGTAACCATCTCTCTTTAATCCTCTTTGCAGATGATACTAATGCTTTCTGCAGCCATAAAGACATAGAAATTCTTTACAAACATGTTAATAATGAAATGGCAAAGTTAATAGATTGGTTTAAAGTTAACAAACTGTCCTTAAATGTAAGTGAAACCAACTATATATTATTTACAAAATCTAATAAATTAAAGGAAGCATCTCTCCCAAAACTTTACATCGACAACCAGCTAATACATGAAGCCCAATATGCCAAGTTTCTAGGAGTCTATTTGGATAAGAATTTGACATAGGAGAAGCATATTGAAGTCGTATCATCCAAGGTAGCAAAGAGCATTGGCATCATACGCAGACTAAACCCCTATCTAACACTGAACACTATTAAAAATTTGTACTGCACAATGATACTTCCTGACATCACTTACTGTAATGCTATCTGGACTAACACATCTGAAGCTAAACTACAAAAGAATAAAATCACTACAAAAGCAATCTATTAAATTATTTACACAAACAGCAAGTGGCCAGGATATCTTTAAAGTAGCAAAAATTCTAAAACTCGATGACATTGGAAGGCTCCAATTATACACAATTTTAAGAGACTTCCACAATGGCAACTTACCCTCTTCTTTAACCAGTATCTTTACGGTCAATACACAAATGCACTCCCACAACACTAGAACACGAAATAACCTGCCCACAAGACATCACCAAACAAAAGCAGCACAACAAAAACCCTCATATAAAGCAATACAATTATGGAATAGCACTAATTACAAAGACACGCACGGACATTATTACTCTACAATCATTTAAACAGAAGATCAAAAATATGATTATAAACACCTACTAGGCCCTAAAAAATAAATAAAAAACAACAACAAAAAACCAACAACAACAACAACAACAAAAGAAACAACAAAAACTGAAAAACAAAAAAAAATCTCACACCACCATGACATTATCATACCTGCACCCAGTCACCCAAACAAATAATAATAATAATAATAATAATTTTAATTAGCAAGATAAGCACACCTGTGTACCTGTAAATATGGTGTCTATCAGTCCCATGTCCCATGTCTCTTGTTTGTCTTTTAAGAGAAGTTAAACCGTTATATATATATATATATATAATTATATATATATATATATATATATTGTTCTATGTAGGGGTCCACCATCTATATAGGCTCTGCCTTTGGTGGACCACCTGGTGTATAAATGCAAACTGTACATTTTATATCAAAATAAATGAATTTGAACTTGAACTGATGTCGTCGAGAGTCCAGACCTGGACACCTTCAAGCTGAAGGTCCAGTTTGTGATGCTACGCTAATACATAATTAGCAACATCGTATTTTTAATTGCAAATACAAAATCTTTTTTTAACTTCCCCCTGCTGCGACGCCTAGTACGACTATTCTCAAGCAATGGGTGATGTACTGTAATAGAAGAAGAAGAAGAAGAAGAAGAAGATGAAGAAGATACAGATATGAAGGTTTTCTGTCCAAGAGATGAATACCAGTCATTCTGTACCCAAACCAAACCATACCGGTCAATCCATACCTAGCTAACAATTAAATAATCCCTGTTGTTTTTTTTAAGACAAAAATTAAAATTTTGAAATGAATGCCAATAACATTTAACGACTTCAGCAGTCAATTCGACCGATCAATAATAAGGGGCATTACTCCCGATAGGTTTAGTGGGAATCGAAATAAACCATCCAGATTTATCTCCCTTATTGGCATTACATCAGATGCGCGGGCTTCCAATATATTAATTTTCAAGGTTTTTTTTCTTTCCATCCTGTCATGTAATAATGTTTAGCTCTCTGTAAATTTAACCATTTATCCACCCCACCACCCACCACCCCCTGACAGTGAAAAGAATATTCATTATTTTTCCAGTATGCATGGTTTAAAAGGTTGAAAGTGGACGTGTGCGTGTGTGTGCGTGCGTGCGTGCGTGCGTGCGTGCGCGCGCGCGCGCGCGCGGGCGGGCGGGCGGGCGGGCGGGCGGGCGGGCGGGCGGGCGGGCGGGCGGGCGGGCGGGCGGGCGGGCGGGCGGGCGGGCGGGCGGGCGTGCGTGCATGCGGCCGTGCATGTATGTGAGTGTGCGCGTGCGTGCGGGCGGGCGGGCGGGCGGACGGACGTGCATGCGTGCGTGCGTGCGTGCGTGCGTGCGTGCGTGCGTATGTACGTGCGTGCGTGCGTGCGTGCGTGCGAGCGAGCGAGCGAGCGAGCGAGCGAGCGAGCGAGTGAATGAGTGAATGAGTGAATGAGTGAGTGCGTGCGTGCGTGCGTGCGTGCGTGCGTGCGTGCGTGCGTGCGTGCGTGCGTGCGTGCGTGCGTGCGTGCGTGCGTGCGTGCGTGCGTGCGTGCGTGCGTGCGTGCGTGCGTGCGTGCGTGCGTGCGTCTGTGCGTGCGTGTGTGTGTGTGTGTGAGCGCCATAGCTTTAGGTAATATTGTAAGTTTTATCAAATTTTTGTGACAACAAAAATAAAACGCTGATTATTAAATTAGAATTCTTTCTTCTTGTTCTTTTCGATTGCTGGTATCACACTTGGAGAGCCGTTCTCAAAATGAAATCTGTGGTTTTCTGCAGTTCTTCCACAGGCCCATACAGCTTTTCAAGAAAAGAGGTTGACAAAGGCCAGATCTCTTCTCTCAGCAGCTGATACGTACTGCAACATTGAAGTATGTGCTCTGTGTGGTCTGTTCTGCTTCTCCACAAGGACAAGCGGGTGATGTCATAAGGTGGAACCGCCTGTACATGTGTTGGTTTAGTCTGTTGTGTCCAGTTCTGAGACGAAAAATGGTCACTTGCTCTGGCCTCGAGAGATGATGGTAGGCATCTTCTGATTGAGGTGTTCTATAGAGTGACTTGATGATAGTCTTCATCTCTGTATGAGTAACCATGTTTTCTGTCTGATTCTCTTCTGCACCCACCTTTGCCATCTTGTCTGCTTCCTCATTTCCTTGGACTCTACAGTGTGAGGGGATCCACTGCAGTGCTATCCGAAAGCATTTGATGGTTTGTAGTGCTTCTTCAAGTTGTGGCAGCTTACCTTTGGTGATAGCTTCAAGGACGGAGCGGGCATCAGATAAAAAGACAATCTGTGCAATATGGTCTGCTGTTCTGCTGATGGTATTAGCTGTATGAACCAGTGCTTCCACTTCAGCTCTGTAGTTTGTGCAGTGTTTGCCCATCGGTATTGCAGCTGACTCATGTTGTCCATTTGGATACTGTATGTGCAGTCCGGCACCTCCGCTCCTAATTGCATCTTTGGCTGATCCATCTGTGTAGATCCTTATCCATGTCTCCTGAGGGTACATTTCTTCCAGCATGGCTAGGGTCAGGGCCTTCTTGCTCACATCACTGTGTTCATCTTTGGTTGTGAGATGAGGTACTGTGGTGCGAATAGCTATGCTCTCTAGTTTGTTTTCCCAGGGTGGAGGATCAAGGGTGTGGTTTGGGTCTTCTATTTGTGCTGGCAACATTTCTTGGTGTTTCCTTTGAAGTGCTTTCGTCTCTTTCACAAAACTTGATCTTTTAAGTCTTCCTGATGACAGCTGTGCTTGCCTGATCTTCATCGGGTGGTTGCTGAACGATTTGAACTTTGCAGCTTGGATCAGTGCTCTGCATTCCCTTCCTTTGCTAAGTGGGGGGGGGGGGGGGATGCCTGTTGTCTGCTCCATTTTTTTCTATTGGTGTTGATCTCATTCCACCAGTGATGATGCGCAGTGCCTGGTTTTGTACTCTGTCACGGTTCTGTTGATGATATTTAGCTGCTGTCATCCATGAGCTGGATCCATACTCAAGGTGTGGTCGTACGGCACCTAGGTAGATGGTCTTGAGGATCCTTTCATTGGCACCCCACTTTGTTCCTGCCAGCTTCCTCATGATGTTTAGCTTTCTTCTGGCCTAGAATTCTTTGATTCTCTTGAGTTATTTATTCAGCAGCATTAAAAATAATTCCCAAATACATTTTCAAATGTTCTCAATGCTTATATTTTCATCTAGCCTGAAACACCATTAAGAAATGGTACTTGAGGGAACAAGATTAATTTTGCAGCGTGTTAGTTGCATGAAACACGCTCTGCCTTTACATCAGTAATGCATTCACCTCTAACCTATTGGCTATTCCGTACCCACCCATTGTATGTTCCGTACCGGGTACGGAATAGTCAATGGATGGGTACGGAATAGCCAATAGGTAAGGTACGGATTGTCCAAAATTAAGGTACGGATTAACCAATATCAAGGTACGGGATGTCCAAAAATAGGGTGCGGAATAACGGGTACGGAATTGCTAGGGTACGGTTAGACTACATACCCGAGAGACGGTATCTACACATCAAGAAGAAAAGTCAAAACAAATCAAAATAATAATTTCTAAAAGAAAACGTAATTTATAGAAAATATAATTCTATGGGGCCGATCCTGTTATTATAACCCGATAAGACCCTCTATAGCATAGAATAATTTCTTTACAATAGCAATTTGTTAAATAAATTGTTACCAGTTTTCGCTAATATGAGATTCAAGATTCAAGAATTTATTCAATATTAACAGCCTTGCGGTCCATTATCCATAGGGAAAACTTTCCAGAGTGATCTGCTAGATTAACAGAGCAGAAAAAAGGGCTAGAAGTAGAAAAGTATCTATCATCTATCATCTATGGAAAGATATATCGTCCAGTAAGGTGTTTTCGAAGGTTGTGATTTCGCGGGCACATACTTTTGACATTCTCACGTGCGTGTTGATTAGCTGACTATTCTGATATAGTTTCTACCATATGGATATATATTAGTACTACTAGATAATTAAAGACAGCGGTCTGTGCTAACAAGATCTAACTGTATTCTACTTAAATCCAATTATTGTAGTGTGTAGCGTTGGAGTAGAACACGCCTACATCTAGTCCGAGTCTGCTCTGACTCAACCCACCCTGTGACAGATATTTGGACAGACTGACGGGCCGGAGAGTCAGAGCAATTTGTATGCTCAAAAGTTGGAGTACACCGCTTGGTAGCGCGCCTCTTAATCGACCTTAGCTACAATATTCGACACAAACTCTGGTTATTGCTTCGTATAATTCACATATCCATTCGCTCACACCTTAAATCCTGTTAAATATGTCCTATATCTCATGTTATTTAACTTTTTTGCTCATTGTTGATGAAGTTGATCAAATTTCAAGCGAACAGCTATTGCAAAAACAGTGATGATGTAGTACACAAATTTTGGCCTCGAAAATCACGCAATTTTGCCCCGAGTAAATTTGAGTCCCAGGATGATTAAATTGAACTGGAAAGAAAAGGATGGATCTAGATCGCGTCAGTTTTGTTGGTTAGATAAGATATTCAATTATTTATGGTGCATTCATTATTCTCATTTTACATCCGTGTGTGGGTTGGGTGTGTGAGGGTGGGTGGGTGACAGGGAAGTGGGTGATTGGAAAATCAAGGGAGTTATTCAATGACTAAGTGATTCAGTGAATTAATGAGTGGGTGTGCGGTGGGTCGGTCGGTCCAATGTCAGTCGGTGGGTTCGACCTCAGTGAGTCCGACCGCGGTGGGTCAGACGGTCAGTCGGTGGGTGGGTGGATCTGTCAGTGGGTCAGCTGGTCGGTCGGTGGGTGGGTCAGTTGATGGTTGGGTGGGTTGGGTCAGTCGGTTGGTGGGGGTTGGGTCAGTCCTAGGCTTGCACGATTATCCGATATTATCGAAAATCGCGATTTTCTTTTCAGCCACAATTTTTTGCGATATGATTTTGAAAAAATAGAAATATCGAGAAAATTTTACCATCACGCCATATTATTCCTATTTGTCATGTGTTTGTAGCGTAGCCTTCTATTACGGCAAGCTATTCAATTTATTTCCAAACCAACATCTTTGTGAGACGGGTGGGCTTATATTAGGAATAGGTCAAGAAAAATTTTGAAGTTCATTCTTTAAAATTGTTTTAAAAGATGGACAATAATATGAAGATTGAACGCAATTTACCGGTACAATTTCTTGCCGCCGTACCGTATACCTCAAACCATGATCGCGTGAGTGAAATTATTACCTGGACGGTATAAATATTGTATATTTTTAAATTAGCATAGTTTATAAAATCTAAATTAATCCTAAATTTGACTATAAATGGCGTCGCGATAATATATAAATCACATGATATTGCTTGCTCTCCTGTTTTTGGAGGCGAGAGGTGGTGCGTTCACAAATGTGATAGCTAAATGAGACGGTGTACATGCTTTAGCAAGCAAGGTGAACTATCCGAGATGTTTCTGAAGGCTAACTATTATTAGTAAAATATATAAATCACGTGATATTGCTCGCTCTCCTGATTTTGGAGCCAAGAGGTGGTGTGTTCACAAATGTGATACCTAAATGAGATGGTATGCACACTTTAACCTGCATGGTGAACTATCTGAAATGGTTCTGAAGGCTAACTATTATTAGTAAACGGGTACTCGGTAAATGCGGATCAGATCTAAACATTAGAGATCTATGGATCTAAATCGCATTCCTAGTATCACGTGATTTGTACATTTTCACAAAGACCACATGAAATATCAAATTTTTAGTGCAATAAACGAAGATTATAACAGAGTACACAATATTTAGGTTGTCCAATGTAATAATTTCACTCCTGTAATGATGGACAGGGTATACATTAAGCCACAGTGTAAGGCGTTAAAAATTTAGACCAGGAAATTGTGTCTTATTTCCGTGTTATTAACATTAACGTTTTTTAAGCATCTTGGCGACTGGATTTAAAGGTTTGTTGAAATTTACGAATTAGAAGTCATATTTGGTTAAAACCGATATGAAAACTCATAGTGGAACCGATATGTCTACATAAGCCAAACCGTGCAGTCCAACTCAACCCAAGACCAGTTCACCCCATGAATTCATATACCATAAAATAGGCTATACGATATATCAAAATATCGCGATTTTCTCACCACAATATATCGCGATACATTCTAGGACAATATCGTGCAAGTCTAGTCGGTCCGACATCGGTCGGTGAGTGTGTGGGTGGGTGGGTCAGCCAGACCGTTGGTCAGTCGGTCAGTGGGTCGGTTGGTGGGTGGGTGGGTCGGTTGGTTAGTTGGTCCGACCTCGGTGGATGGGTCGGTGGGTGGGTGGTTAGGCGGGCGGGTGGGTGGGTCGGTCTTCTAGCCTACAGAACTAGTCTACCAGCTTACTAGCTTACAGGCCTAGTCTAACAGCCTACTGTACCAGCTTACAGTCCTAGTCTACCAGCCTCCATGGTTAGGCCGTAGCTCTGCCTTAGGCAGTTTTGGCTAGGTCTTAATTAGACATTAGCTAAGCTACGGCTAGACCGTATCCGGGCTTGAATATGCCTTATCTCGCCTTAGCTATGGGTAGCTAGTCGTTACCTAAGCCTTAGCTAGGCTTGGTTAGACCTTCCTGGCCTAATCTGTGCCTTATCTATGCTTATGTCGTCCTTACTTAGACCGTACCTGGTCCTTATTTAGGCGTGGCTAGGTCTCAACTAGGCCTTAAACCTGACATGATTTAGCCTTATGTAGGCATTGCTAGGCATTACCTAGGCCTTAGCTTGGCTGGGGTAGGCCTTAGCCAGGTTGGATTAGGCATTACTTAGACCATAGCTAAGCTTGGCTAGGCCTGAGCCAGGCCATATCTAGGCTTTGATAAACATTATTTAGGTCTTAGTTAGGTTTTGGCTAGCATTAGCTAAGCATTAGCTAAGCATTAGCTAAGGCCAGGCTAAGCCTTATATAGCCCTAAGCTATGCCTTATCTAGGCTTGGCTAGTCTTATGTAGGCCTTCACTGGGCTTACATCAGCATTAGCTAGTCCTTATTTAGGCCTCAGGCAGGCTTAACTTTGCCGTACCTAGGCCCTTGCCAGTCTTCACTATGACTTAAATAAGCCTTAGCGAGGCTTAACTAGGCATTAACCAAGCCTTAGCCAGTTAACTGGGCATTGACCATGCTTGACTAGGCCTTAACTAGCCGTGACTAGGCGGTACCTATTTCTTGGCTTGGCCTTAGCCAGGCTTGGATAAACCATAGCTAGGCTTGGCTACACCTTACCTACATGTAAGGCTTCGACAAGCTTGACTATGCCGTATAAAGGCTTAACTAGGGCTTCTCAAGGATTGACTAGGCCTCACATAGGCCTTAGCAATGCTTTACCTAGGCCTTCACCGGACTTGACTATGACCTACATAGGCCTTAGCAATGCTTTATCTAGGCCTTCACCGGACTTGACTATGACCTACATAGGCCTTAGCAAGGCTTGACTAGGCCGTACCTATGTCTTGGCTTGGCCTTACCCAGGCTGGGATAGACCGTAGGTAGGCTTGGCTACATCTTACCCAGGCCTTCGCCAGGCATGACTATGCCTTCCCTAGACCATTGCCAGGCTTAGCTATGCCTCGTTAAGGCCTGGCTAAGCCTAACGAAGTACTAGCTAAGACCTAATTAAGGCATTGTCAATCCTGACCAAAGCTTAGCAATGGCCTAGCAAAGCCTCGGTATGGCCTAGGTATGGCTAAACCAAGCCTAGATATGGCCTATATAATGCCTACCCAAGTCTAACTAAGGCCTATGTATGGCCTGCTCAAGCCTGGCTTATGCCTTGGTACAGCCTAATCCAGCCTATGTAAGGCATAGCCAAGCCTACCTGAGGTTTAAGTAAGGACTAGCTAATGCTAGTCAAAACCTAACTAAGATCTAGATAATGTATATTCGACAGGTGGTTCCACCTTACGACATCGCCCGCTTGTCCTTGTGGAGAAGCAGAACAGACCACAGAGCACATACTTCAATGTTGCAGTACGTATCAGCTGCTGAGAGAAGAGATCTGGCCTTTGTCAACCTCTTTTCTTAAAAAGCTGTAGGGGCCTGTGGAAGAACTGCAGAAAACCATAGATTTCATCTTGAGAACGGCTCTCCATGTGTGATACCAGCGATCGAAAAGAAGAAGAAGAAGATGTATATCCAAGCCTAGATAAGGTCACGCTCAGGCCTAGCCAAGCTTAGCTATGCTCTACATAATGCCTAATCCAGCCTGGCTAAGGTCTACCCAAGCAAAGCTAAGGCCTAGGTAATGCCTAGCAAAGCCTACTCAATGCCTACATAAGGCTAAGCCACGCCAGGTTAAGGCCTAACTAAGACCTAGCCAAGTCTAAATAAGGACCAAGTAAGGTCTAAGTATGGACTAACTAATGCCTACGTAAGCATAGCTAAGGCCTAGGTAAGACAGCCAACCCTAGATAAGGCATGCCTTAGAACTATATACGGCTTAGTCTGACCTTAGATAAGGCCTAGCTAAGGTGCAGGTAGTGCCTAGCTAATGCTAGGCAAAACCTATGGTAACTAAGACCTAAATAAAGTATATCCACGCCTAGATAAGGCCATGCTCAGGCCTAGCCACGCTTAGCTATGGTCTAAGTAATGCCTAATCCAGCCTAGCCAAGCCAAGCTAAGGCCTAGGTAATGCCTTTCAAAGCCTGGTCAATGCTTAGGTCAGGCTAAGCCACGCCAGGTTATGGCCTAGCTAAGACCTAGCCAAGCCTAAATAAGGACCAGGTAAAGTCGAATAACTAATGCCCACGTAAGCACCTAAGGCCAAGGTAAGACTAAGCGAAGCATAGATAAGGCATAGATTAGGCCTAGGAAGGCCTAGCTAATGCTTAGGTAATGACTAGGTAACCATAGCTAAGGCTAGATAAGGCATATCCATGCCCGGATAAGGACTAGCCGTAGCTTAGCTAATGTCTAATTAAGACCTAGACAAGACTGGCTAAGGCAAAGCTATGGCCTAACCATGAAGGCTAGGACTGTAGGCTAGTAAGTGGGTAGACTAGGCATGTAGGCTAGTAGAACCACCCACCCATCGACTGATCCACTCACCGACTGACCGTCCCACCCACCCACCGACCGACTAACCGACCCACTCACCGCGCGACCGATTGACCGACCCACCCACCCACCGACCGACTAACCGACCCACTCACTGAGCGACCGATTGACCAACCCACCCACCCACTCACCGATCCACCCACCAACCGCGGTCAGATTGACTGAACGACCGACCAACCGAGGTCGGACCCACCGACAGAGGTCGGACCCACCATCCCACTGACTGACCCACCGACCGAATGACCAACCGACATCGGACCGACCGACCGCACACCCACTCATTAATTCACTTAGTCACTGAATCACTCAGTGAATAACTCACTTGATTTTCCACTCACCCACTTCCCTGTCACCCACACACCCAACCACCCACAGATGTAAAATGAGAATAATGAATGCAGCATAAATAATTGAATATCTTGTCCAACCAACAAAACTGACGCGATCTAGATCCGTCCTTTTCTTTCCAGTTTAATTTAATCATCCTGGGGCTCGAATTTACTTGGGGCAAAGTTTGCGGGATTTTCAAGGCAAAATGTTGTGTACTACGTCATCACTGTTTTTGCAATGGCTGTTCGCTTGAAATTTGATCAAATTCGTGAACAATGAGCGAAAAAGTTAAATAACATGAGATATAGGACATATTTGACAGGATTTAAGGTGCGAGCGAATGGATATGTGAATTATATGAAGCAATAATCAGAGTTTGTGTCGAATATTGTGGTTAAGGTCGATTAAGAGGCGCGCTACCAAGCAGTGGCAGAGTTCTCCAACTTTTGAGCATACAAGTTGCTCTGACTCTCCAGCCCGTCAGTCTGTCCAAATATCTGTCACAGGGGTGGGTTGAGTCAAAGCAGACTCAGACTGTCCTACATCATACTAAGTATATGACTATGGTAGATATTTCATTACATCTCCCCTTATATGGAAAGAGAAATATTGTTAAAATATAATGATGAAATAGATAATAATAAATGTTCTCGCAAAGTCATTCTATTGTCCCGATGATACATGATTATTGTGCATAGTCTTTTAGGTATGCCAGCGGTCTAGAGATGCGTCCACTCCTTGTTATAGTTGTAGGTCGGTTAGAGATGCCCTTTGGTGGAGTTGCTGCTGTTTTAGGTGTATTACTTTGGCGACCAGCCTGGTGGTTCTCACTAGATGTCTTAGTAGGAGAAAGATGGCTGTCTGTGTTGAGGATCTCGTCCTGCATGTAAATGCCTACAATTTCTGCGAAGTAGCTGACCATCACCTGTTGTTACATTGTAAGACCTAATGTTCACTTTTTTTCTTGCACAATGCCATGGTTCCAGTTATCACGACCTAGCGTCATTGCTTGTACCTATCCTGATATGGTCACCCTACTGTAGGGGTCTTAAGTTCTTTGCATGAGCATCATAGTTCTTAATCTGTTTTTTCCTTTTCTTTTCACTAATCACTGAACGTGTTATGCATGTTTCTAGTAGAGAACGAGCCATTGGTAACACTGTCTTGGTACGTCGACTGAAGAGTCGCTGGGCTGGAGAGCTGCTACATCCTTCCTTTGGGGTGTTACAAATGTCTAAGAGCACTAAAAATGGATCTGTATTTGCTTTTGACACTTCACAATTTTTACTGCTGCTTCGGCCTTCCCGTTGGATTGCGGGTAACCTAGCGAAATAGTAATGTGCTTAAAACCATATTGGCTGGAAAAGTTCCTGAAGTCTAGACTATTATATGGCGGGCTGTTTTCTGAGACAAGGCAATCAGGTATGCCATGGCGTGCTAAATGAGCGCTGAGTTTTTTGATGACCTCTTTGGATGTTTTACTTTTCAACTTGTCAATCTCGAAATAGTCACTGAAGTAATCAACTGTAACAAGATAGTCATGATTATTCATGTTGAACATATCAGTTGCTAGCTTTGACCATGGGTGTTCGGGTAAGTCATGGGGCCTCAGGGTTTCTCTTTGCAGCTTTGCTGTGTAGCAACAACACACATCATACTTAGATACTAAATCATGTATTTGAAAATTCATCCCTGGCCAGTAAACACATGCTCTAGCTCGTCAATGACATGCTTCAATACCGGTATGCGATTTATGCAAGCATTGTAAAATATCAGATCGCGAACTATTTGGAATAACACATTGTTGGCCACGAAAAATAATATCATTCGCTACAGACAATTCATCACGCATATGAAAATAAGGAGAAGCTGCTGTCAGGGCATCACCCCTTTTCACTGGCCACCCATTGAGAATCAGGGCTTTGATGGTTTGGAGTGCACTGTCCTGTTGGGTCACTGACTGTTTAGAATGTAGTCTGCTTTCTGATACTGTGAGATAATCAGCCATGTTTATGTGTTGTATTTCCTCTTCTATCACGGAAATATCCTCAAGATCATCCTGATCCTGTGGGATTGGTAAATATGCTCGTGAAAGTGTCTCTGCCAGATAGAGTTGTGAACCTTTCTTGTAGATAATTGTCACATCATATTTCTGAAGTGCTATAAGCATATGGTGGAGTCGTTTTGGCGCTGCAAGGAAAGACTTCTTCTGAATGGATTCTAAAGGCTTGTGGTCACTCTCTGCTGTAAATTTGCGCCCATAGATATATTGGTGGAATTTTGTATGTGCATAGACAATTGCTAACAGTTCTTTTTCGATCTGAGCATAGTTCCGGTTAGTGGCAGTCAGTGCATGGCTAGCATATGCAACTGGTTGCCCATTTTGCAACAGAGTGGTGCCTAAACCAGTTTCGGATGCATCACATTGCACCGTAACTTCCTCTTCACGATCAAAATACTTATGAACTGGAGTTTGTGTAACTGCTAGCTTAATGTTTTGAAAGGATTTTTCATGTTCAAAATTCCAATTGCACTCAGAATCTTTTCTGGTTAACTGTGTTAGAGGTTCACACAAGTCTGAAAGTCCTTTTAAGAATCTTGATAAATAATTGACAAGACCTACAATTCGAAGCATAGCTTGTACATTCGTAGTTTGGGCCATTTTTATAATTGCATCTATCTTATTTGGGTCAGCTTGCAAACCACTGGCACTTTACAAATGGCCAATAAATGGAACTTCTTTACACTTCAAATTACGTTTATCATAATTCAGCTTAATTCCTGTCTGTCGACACCATTCCAGAAGCGTTCGTCATGGTTGGCGATGGCTTCTTCAAGAGTGCCACCTTCAGCAATAGTTAGAATGTCGTCTGTGATGAGAAACGTACCTGGTATGTCTTGTAGAGCTTCATTTATTCGCCTTTAGAATAACTCTGGAGCCGGCGAGACATCAAATGGCAATCGTAACCATCGTAATCTCCCAAATGGTGTACCAAATGTAGTAAGTAAACTAGACTGTTTATCTAATGCAACATGCCAAAAGCCATTTTGACATCACATTTTGTGAACACCTTTGCTTTCGAAGGTTCTGGAAGTAAATTCTCAATCACGGGAAGAGGGTAGTGCAGAGGGGACGCAGTGAAAAAGTGTAACGGAAACTGGTAACTTTGCGTGTGCTTAATTATCGATAAATCGTGTGTGTATATTTATTTGTGCATGTTTTTACTTTAAAAAATGTATTGCGTGTTCAATAAAAATGAACATACTGCGTTGTAATTTGTTGTATATTTTCTTGCACAACTCAAAGTTGTTAATGCCCATAAATCACATTCAACCACCACATTTAATTGTAAACACAATCCCCAAATCATCCTTAGTATTCCATTTCATCTAATTTTTTTTTATAAATAATGAGTTTACAAGCCCCATGTTAGTCGCCTTGTTTGGCCTACAAATTGCAAAAATACCCGCCATGTTTCTGTCAGTTGTGCTAAACGTCAGTGTGATGTGTCAGTATTTAATTGGATAACAGCGGAATCTCCCTCTAGAGGAACTCACGCTTGAGAAATCCAATACAACTGATCAAGCGTATACAAACGTGTCTGTGCGTCTTAACCCTTTCACAGCTCAGAACATTGGACAGATCACAAAGTTGTTATCACTAATATGCTAAATATTTTGAAATTAATTTGCGCATGCAGCAACAACGTACAGGCAAAATATTTGTTTCTATTTACTTATCAAAATATCTAAATGGATGAAGGAATATATGGAAGATATTGTGATATCTTTTACATTTGAATGGTCATTTGACGGATTAGCGGCGGTGTCTCTGTATTGCTGTTTGAATAACGGTATCAATACGCGCTAAAGCCGTCTTTTATTTAGCAATAGCGGCTGATTGATTGACTGATGGATTAGTGTTTATAATGTTTAACAATACTCGATCGTTGGGTGTTCCCAATTTCTCAACTAAAAAGCCGCAGCGATGTTCAACATTATCGTGGATACGTTAAAATATTGATTTTTTCCAAACAGCGCATAGCTCAGAGCTCCCTGATACAAGCGTCCTTAGTGGATACACGCTCATGCGTTATCTATGCTTCAACCAATCAGCAATCGCGTTACATAGTTAGGCTACTCCTATGAATTAGACTTATCTGGTTATTGGCTGATATATTTTCACTAATTACGCATTTTAATCTGATTTATACAGATTATTTTTGATAAATTATTGTTTTGTCTGATCTTAGCCTGTGTATTCCACTATATTTAGTCATTCCAGTTACATTATAAAAAATACGCGCGCATTATATCGAAGTAGGTCAAGTCGTCCTTGAGCAAACTCGCCCCAGATACTCGTAATTTTTCAATTCGTCCAAAGTCAAGTTAGGGTTTTATAGAAAAACTAATGCAGTGGTCTTTGCTACTTACTAATGTAGTGGTCTTTGGACATGTTAATCATACAAGGATGTCAATGTAGGTTGGTTGGTTTATCAGACAACAAACAAGTACAGTGCTTTAAGTTATTGTTTATTGACACGCAGTTCAAATGTTATTAGTTAAACATACAATGGCCATTTCAATAGATCAATTTTAGCCACCATTGTAGATCACAGAATACATATTTTTGAAAATTTACCACTGGAATGACTGGCACTGTTTTAGAGCCAGTCATTCCAGTGTTAAACTTTCAAAAATAGGTATTTTGGTGATCTACAATAGTGGCCAAAAGTGTTAAGTGCTAAAGGTTAATAAACTATGCATAGTTAATATTCTCTATATATACATTAACAGTATTTACACAATGTCATAACTAGTGCTTTCAACATGTTTAATAAAGTGCTATATAATTAGATCAATGTGTTGTGTTTATTTTAGGAAAAAACATGGGACCCTCATATTTCAGATGAGGACCCCATGGGACCCCCATATTTTACAGTGGGACCCCCAAATATGAGTGTGGGGTCCTTGGGACCCACAAAAATCAGATGTTGTGGGCAACACTGGAGTAGTGACTACTTTTTAGTGCTTTGTTGAGTGGTTTGGGGTCGATACAGATCTGTAAGTTACCGTTGGAGGCTTCCGTAGTCATATATTTCTCCTTCGATCAATACTTACCATTACATTACTTATTGATAATACCTTGATAGCTGTGCTCTAGGAATCTAAACTTAGAAAGCTCTACCGGCTCCTTGAATCAGGTATTTTGGTTCCCAACAATCAGGTACCCACGTGCCAGAGCCGCCCATTCTTGTTTGCATAGCTACAAAAGAATACAAGCTTTTTGTCTTGGAGAAATCCTAGTTTTCTTTGTGGTTTTTTCCCTGTGCTTTGTGCTGATTCTTTATTATTGGATTAACTATGGAAGGAGCTACTGAACCTCAGGTCATATTCTTTCATTTTATTTCTCTAGTTATATGGAGACTTATGTCTCTGAAATTTTGTCTGTGTTGCATGTCTCATTTTCTGACCCTGGAACTGGGACGTGTGGTTACAACTAAATATACCAGATAAGATCGCCTCCTTTAATCCCAATGGCGATCGGGCAGTAATATGAAACTTGGGCGTTTGTCTACGGTTTTTAGCTCACCTGGCCTGACTTGAGGATGGCTAACAGACACCACTCTGGGTTAGAGGTTTACCCGTCAGAGCCAAGAGTGGTGTCTCTGTTAGCCATCCTCAAGCGTTTTCGATTGGGAAACCACATTCAGGCGAGGAAGTTTCTTCAGATGCTGGGCATGATGGTCTCCATGGAGCAGGTAATTCTGTACGCTGCTCTGATGCGAAGACCTATCCAGTTGTATCTGATGTTTCTGTGTAAACAGAGAACAGAACCCCTGTCAAAGCTGGTACCGGTTTTGGAGCCAATAATGTCGCATCTTGTATGGTGGAAGGAGCATCAGAATCTTCTAGTAGGAGTTTCGCTTCACCTACCCCACCCCCAGCTGTCCATGTACACGGATGCATCGCTGGAGGGACGGGGGGGGGGGGGGGGGGAGGGGCCCTGTCTGGGAGATCACCAGGTTTTGGGCACCTGGACTCTCCAAGAGAGTCAGCTGCATATCAATCTGTTGGAAATGATGGCAGTGGAACTGGCACTGGAAAAGTTTCTTCCAGAAGTCAGGGGCAAGGTGATATTGATACGGTCGGACAATTCGACAGTAGTATCATACATAAATCGCCAAGGAGGGACCAGGTCACCCACACTGTGCATGAAGGTGTAGCACTTGATTCAATGGTGCAGGAATTGCTCAGTTGTTTTGAAAGCAGCTTACATTCTGTGAGAATTCTGCCAAAAGAATGGTTTCTCAACCCTCCAGTTCTACAACGGATCTTTGAGCATTGGGGCAAACCGAACGTGGACTTGTTCGCCACAAAGGAAAATGCTCAAATCATGACTTAGGTTTCGGCGATTTCAGATCCAAATGCCGTCGATACAGATGCTCTGGCGATAAGCTGGAGAGGGATGCACGCTTAGGCGTACCCGCCCACCATTCTTCTGCCAAAGATCTTGTTGAAGATCAGGGAGAAGCGGTGCCTGGACTTGCTAATAGTGCCATATTGGCCCAGCAGGGCGTGGTTCACGGATCTGTTGGTGGACAATCCAGTGCAGCTGCTCGAGATTCCGAACATAATCTCCCAGGCCAAGGGCCGCTTCCTACACGAGCGGCTCGAGATGTTCAAATTGAGTGCGTGGATGTTATCGAACAATGTTCCACATTGGAAGGCTTTTCTCAACAGGCTGCACGTTTCATCACAGCTGCGAGAAGGAGGTCACCCTTCAAGTCGTATAACCACAAGGTTAACAAATTTGCAGAGTGGTGTGAAGGAAAGGGTGTTGATCCCTTTCAATCCACTATTCAGCAAATAGTAGACTTTCTCTGTGAGCTGTTCTTTACAGTACTGGCTCCTGTCACTATTGCTGGATACAAGTCAGCTTTGGCATCCGTTATCCCTTGTCTAACCAACAGGGATAGTTCAGAGGTGGCCCAGTTAAGTGTGATGGTGAAGGGAATGAGCAATCTCCGACCGAGACAACCGGTAGTCATTCCAGCCTGGAGTCTATCTTTAGTGCTTAATGTACTGGCCAAGCACCCTTTCGAACCGTTGCATTCGGCTAGTCTAAAGCATTTGACTCTAAAGGCGGTCTTTCTATTGGCAGCTTCCTCAGCTAGAAGGCGCAGTGAGATCCATGCGCTTTCGGCAGAGAGGGACCGATTTATTGTCTCTGGAGAAGGGCTGCGTCTTCTGCCAAGAGCAGAGTTTATGTCAAAGAATCAATCTTTGAGCTATCCCAGCAAACCGATCATAATACCGAAGTTAACTAGGTTTGACCGTGATGCCAGTGTCTGGTGCCCGTTCCGTGCTTTGACTAAGTACAAGAAACGGACTGACTCGTTACGGTCGAACGATAGACATCTGTGGATCTGCCATAAAAAGCCTTATGGCGCCGCATCCATGGATACTATCTCTTGTTGGGTGGTCGAATGCATTCAGACTACTCATGAGATGGCGACTGGGCACCAGGTGCAAGGCGCAAGGGCACACGATGTTAGAGGAATAGCCCCCTCGACCGCCCTTTACAGTGGTGTTCCGTTAGAGGACATCATGGCCGTTGTACAATGGCACTGTGAGTCCTCATTTACGGATTACTATATGAGGGATGTGTCAGACTCAGCCAATCCACTCGCTTTAGCTGTTTTGAGACGATAGTTAAGTGACCACACTGCTCTTCACCCTTTTTTCACTTCGGTTAGAAAAGAACCTAAAGCAGGCATGGTCGAGCGTGAGGATGACAACCAGATTGTGTCACTGATGGCCGGACCGGTGAATGGTTGGAGGCGGTACGTCTGAAGTCCAATTATCATAAGGTAATTCATCAGTGAGTTTTTTGTATAATGTCTCTATATCATGTTCATTCATCATATATATTCATGCTCATTCCCAGGCTAATACATGTGAATATGCAAGGAGCTGTTAACCCTCTTGGCATATTTGTGTTTCAGGCGAGATACATGTTCGTGAGTTCTCTCCCTTTTCTTAGGAGGAAAAAGGGGGGGGGGGGGGGGCTGTGACGCGAATGTGATTCTGTTCCGTTAACTTGACGGTCCTTTTAGGTCTCCGTTAGTCAAGTTTTTAAGTCTAAATCTTTCTCCAAGGGGAAAAAGTAGCATTTATGGCTTGCCCCTTCCCACCAGGTTACTGATCAAATCTGGTGTATATCAGAAGTAACAGAATGGTGAGTATTGATCGATGGAGAATGCAGGAAATGTCGATTTCCCTTTCTCCGAGATCTAACAAGACTCACCATTCTGTTACGGACCCAGCCTCCCAGCCCCACGGAGGCAAGCCATGGATTTCTCTTGTTTGGTGGCTATGCAAACAATATGAGCTCTATGGTAGACGGGTACTCGGCAGTTGGGAGCCGAGTACCTGGTTCCAAGGAGTCGGTAAAGCTTTCTAAGTCTATAGTCCTAGAGCCAGCTGTCAGGGCCAGCTGTATATCAGAAGTAACAGAATGGTGAGTATTGTTAGATCTCGGAGAAAGGGAAATTGAAATTTCCTGCATTACATCGCAAACAAGAAAGTATATTAAATTAATGAAAGGAAAGAAAAATAAACATGATTTCACCGGACCGAGTTCAACTGATACGGGACTCCAAACAATACAATAAATACATAGGCGATTCCGAAATTCATACTAATGACATCATATTATGACGTCACAAAAAATGACTACCGAATCGTAACTACACCTGAGACGGATCAAGAAACATATTCTTACATAATGTTATAGATGTGCAAACTTCTTTAACAACAGAGACCATGCAGCATTCCGGCACCCGACGTCACAGAGTCACCATCAAGCTGAAGAAAACATATGAGCCTTAAGTGATCTGCCAACAAACATCTAATAATTTCAAATCATGACAGTGGGTGGTGGGTGCAGGTAAGATAAAGAGAATCATGACCAGATTATGCCACACTGATCAAGTCTAGCATTAACAAGAATTAATACCCGATCTTAAAAAATGCAGCAGCAATAAATAGAAATGCAGCAAAATTTACAGAATAAATTAAATCTATACAAGGGAGGTAACCGCCACTGACAAGCAAAATATTAACAAAGAGGAATGAATTATCTCCCCTTAACAATCAAACATACTGAGTAATAAAAAACAATCACATTATTATTTACACACTGGTGCAATATTTTGAAACAATTTGACTGAGAGATGATGCTGTCACCTGGACGCAACATACCCCCAGGCAATACCTCCAAATACACAACACCAGAGAAACTTGTATTCACATATCTAGCGTACATTTTGAATCCAATTCGACAGAAAGATGTTGCTGCCTCACAGTAGCAACCAACACCTGCCCATAAGAAATTGCACACAAAATACACCCACAAAGTGACTAATATACGCGCACAAATAATACATGCGCACACTACATATCAATGTACACATATGCTAAAACAGCAGTACAGCAACACCTGCCCATAAAGGACACCTAAAAAAGGACCACTATATCGAGCTCAAATAACGAGCGCCAGTATTAATAGCCACAGCGTATATCTAACATGCAGTCCATTGCAACCCGCACGCATAATCACGACAGTCAGACCCATTCAGTCACTCTGGTGTCAACATTCTATCTTTTACAATGTCAATAGCAACGAAACTGGTGTACATTTTACAACAACCCTGGTGGACGATGTTGCTGTCTATGACAGCACCATCTTCCACCAAATCCGCTGAAAAAGGACCACCAATTTATCTTTTAATTTAAATGGAAAGTTTGAAATTTTGACACCAGAGACAAGGGCTAACAATATTAAACTCACCAGAACGTCCCTCAATGACGGCATGACAAGAATCGCCGACATGAATATCGCTCACATAAATCCATATACAGCAAGTACATAACGTATAAATTCACAACAGAGAATCCAAACTAAACTTAAATATAACTACAAAATACGCCGTCTATACAGAGATATTCTCAGACCGGCGAAACACAGCTCAAAACTAGGCGCCCCGAGCAGCAAAAAGCATGAGCAATAGTCTACACTAAATACAAAGCACCCAGCACGCCCTCACGTGACCAAAGAGCACCGTACGAACCGAGCCGTAACGTCATGATTGGCAGCTACTAAACAAGACATCAAACACATATCAAGAATACAGTGTGCGAAAGAATATAAAAAATACAACCGACGTCTAGTGCAACTTGCATCACAATCATGATCATTCATCTTATATATTCATGCTCATTCCCAGGCTTATCTGTGTCAAGGGTTGTTAACCCTCTTTGCACATTTGTGTTTCAGGCGAGATGCATGTTCGTGAGTTAATAATAGTCCATTTGTAACACCGTGAGTTCCTTCCCTTTTTTGGAGAAAGGTGGGGGGGGGGGCAGGGAGCGGTTATGCGAATGTGATTCGGTCCCTAACTTGTCGGTCCTTCTAGGTCTCCGTATGGCAAGTTTAAGTCTAAGTTCTTTCTCCAAAGGCAAAAGAGGCTTTGTATGGCTTGCCCCTTCCCACCAGGTTACTGACTAAATCTGGTGTTATCAATAAGTAATGTAATGGTAAGTATTGATCGAAGGAGAATGAAGGAAATTTCAATTTCCCTGTCTCCGAGATCTAACAATACTTACCATTACATTACAGACCCTGCCTCCCAGCCCCACGGAGGCAAGCTATGGGTTGTTTTCTTGTTGGTAGCTATGCAAACAATATGGGTGACTGGCAGGCAGGTACCCGGTTGTTGGGAACCGGGTACCCAGTTCCAGGAGCTGGTAGAGCTTTCTAAATCTAGATTCCTAGAGCACCGCTATCAGGACACATGGAGCTGTATTATCAATAAGTAATGTAATGGTAAGTATTGTTAGATCTCTACAGTAGTTTATGGTCCATGTAGGCGTCCCTAGATTTAGATTTTCGAAATATGAGTCATATAGTCTATGGTCCGTGGAGGCTTACGTAGATATAGAGAAAATTAATCTTACCCATTATAGTCCATATGCACATCCATAGCTTTAGCAAAACTTAGTGGGAACGCCATAGTCCATGTATCTGGATTCTGGAACACCATACTATTGTCGTCATCTGATATACCGAATGTAACTGATCTGACAGCGTGTAACCAATCTGATAAAGTATGCGTGGAATGTCAATTGTTCTTCGCTAGAACTCCGCGGTACTGTAGATTCCCTTTCTGAATATTAACTACGAATTTTGTGATCATATGAAAGATCATTTAATACAGCTGAATAAATTAGAATTTCAGCAGTTTTTCTGTTGAAACGACAACACTAACAATCATTCCGAATATTTTCAGTACAATAGTTTATGATATAGTCACTACAGCGTTTTCTTCTTTAGACTTCTCCCTGACCGTACAACACCATTAATAAACATTTTTAACACTTACTATTTCACTCTAAGACATATTTCTTATTTTTAAAGTAATTACAAAATCAAGATGTTCCGCAATGTAGCATGAGTTCGTCAAGTCCTGACACCATATTCTGATATAGTTTCTACCATATGGATATATATTAGTACTACTATAGATTGTTAAAGAACAAGATCTTGTGCTAACAAGATCTAACTATATTCTACTTAAAGCCAATTATTGTAGTGGGTAACGTGGGGGTAGATCACTCCTACATCATACTAAGTGTATGACTATGGTAGATATATCATTACAGTGACTTCAACAAATCACATGTCTATTAATAGATACAGTATTTTTAGACAACATCTGCACATTTTTAAAATATGCGAGTAGAGCAGGTGATAATTGTATGCATTTTGACGTCGATGTAGTGAAAAACATGTATTTCCAATATTACTTTTTAGAGCCATGATAAAATTGCACATTACTCTTACGGAAATGATACAAACCAAACCAATTGTCACGTCAGACATCTGTCAATTGCTGTCCTGAGCAGAGTAGCAGCTATGTTTCCATAGCAATAATTTATTTCTCCCAAAGCGTCAAACTGACATTTGGTGCTTATGTAGTTTTCAGATCTAGATTGATTTTTCTTTACCCACAATGCTGATTCAAACTGATTATCTAGTTAACACAGGATACAATTTTCAATATTTTTTTGGTTTTCTTGTAGGAAAAACAATTGTGTTCATTTTCAATAACTCATTTACCAATTTAGAAAATGAAACTGAAAGAGTTTTGGTTGAAATTTGCTGCTACCCGGTTATCACGAAAAATGGAATTTGACTTGAACTGGATTTACAACCATGAATTAAGTTCAGTGTTTGTATCAGACCCGTTTATGGCATTACCGCTGGTGACAGACTCCTTTGCTCAAATTATAAACATTGACATCAATTCACCACCTCACTTGTGTTGAAATTGCAAGTTACGTCACCCTCGAAAACACATGACACAGTATTCAGATTACATCTGTAGACTAGGTAGTGAACATAAATTATAAGCAGTACATTTATTTTATTGTTTATTTTTCATTTTAATGTGTGTTCTATTTCAGGGAATATTTGTTAGTTACAAAATCGATAGCATTTTTTGATAAATTCCTACTGTTATATTAAATCTGCAGAAATGTGCTTACACCCTCGAAAAGCCATTATCTGACGATACTTAGCGATACTTAGCGATACTTAGCGATGTTTTCTGGTACAGGTCCTCAATGGTCTTCTTCACCTTTCTTCTCCCAATGTTGTGTTTCACTTCATGAGTATACTTACCTCCCTCATACTCTTTGATATTTCTAAATATCGACCTAGCTACAATAATACCCATATTTAAACGAAAACTGCCCCTAATAGGCAGGTATGAAAGTTGACAGTTCAGCGGATGTGCATACGCCGACTGTCACTTCTCTTTCTAGATTATTGACCACCCATGCAACAACCCTTTTTCAATCTACGGGTACTAAGCTTTTTACATTTGCTACATTGGTTTTCTATCTTTTGAGAGTAGTCTGTTATCATCTTAAGACATCAGAACTAGTTAAGTCTCCTGAAGCCACTCCCAGACCTAGTCATCAGGTGATTTCAATTACATATTTAATTTTGTATCACGTTTTCTCGAAACGTAACTTGTTTCCGGGACTTGCGCTAGACGTTGTATGTCTGTGTAAGTGGTCAAAATGACGTCACATGTTTGAATGTCTATTTATACTTTATTTTTTGTGTTTACAGGTACTGACGGTGTTGTTTTGTCATCTGTGGTTAGTTTCTCGCTTCTCAGCCCCTCCCCACCCCACCACCCCCAGTCTTGTGTTCATTGGGATCTAAATAAGAGTGAATTTAAAATAGTAATAAAATTAAGGAAGCGCTCATATAAGTGTTTCTCACTCTTCCCCCATTTGTCCATCAGAGTTTTGCTGGTTGAGAGAACGAGTGGGAGTGATGTTCTCACTCAAGTAGATGGTTTACTTATGATAAAGGTCCAGGTATTCTAGAGTTATTCAGTCAGGCACTAATATTTTTAAATTTTATGCAAAAAATTGTCTGGCAATTTGAATTACTTAATTTAATCTGATGGTCATGCATAAGCTATTTTATATGGTTCTATTCACTGTATTATAAAATGTCTACTTGAGTGTTGAATACAGTTCGCTCACACCGGTCAAAGTTCAAGTACTGATTATCTTTCTTGTTATCATGTGGTAAGTCTTATCTGGCCCTGTTTTTTAATTACTTATTAATTATGACCCGGCTGTTCGTAAGCATCTTCCTATGCGGTTCGACTAGGTTAGCTGCTTCCCTTCTTTAGTTATTTTGTTTTACTAATGACTAAAAAACTCATTGTCTTCATTTCATGTCTTTCAGAAATCTAACTCTCCCCAGTGCCATCGATTTGTTAAGCCAAGATTCTATCCCCATAGCTGCACTAAGTGCAGTGCATCACGTGTGGTCCCTTGCTTAAGTGTGATATGTGCAGTCTGTGGGGGCAGGCTATATTTAATGATTTTGTTGAGCTACAGACGAGGGAGCGTGCAACGGAGGAGAAGAGGTTGGAGAAGTCCAAGTTAAAGAATCCCAAAGATTGTAATGTGTCTGGTAAGAAGCGGAAGACATGGAGGCGCTCTGCATAGAAATAATTGGAGAAATGAGGACAACGATAAATGACCTCGTTCCGGAGATGCTTCACGTCATTGTCCCCAGGAGGCTAAGTGCTTTGTCATCTCCATCATTTGCTCCAGTGCAGAATATTGCCATCGCTGGATCGTCCTTAGGGTTTTGCCAGTTTTCGCTCATGATCCAGAGGCGAACCTGAGTGTCCAGGCTTGAGGTTCGCCTCGTCCATGGACCCAGGGTTAAGAGTAGTAGCCTCGAGTACATGCTCATCTGGTGCTCTTGAGCAGCTAACTACTCAGGGAGTCGTTCCCTCTTTCGACTCCCGTCCTGGCCAGGCCCGACTAGTGCTCTTTGCTAGCCCGGCATCTAACCTGTTTGGCCAGGAAGAAGAGGACATTCTGTGTGGGTCGTCCGTTCAGCCGATGGCCATGGAACTGGACACCCGCATGCCTATAGAGCATGTGGTACCTTTTTCCATAGAGTTACATCTGCGGGAGTTAGCTTCACGGCTCAATGGGTAGGTCGGGTTGGAGCCGATGACCGGCCATACCGCATTCCTCGGCTTGCTGAGAGGTGCGCTATGGAAGGTCCGGACAGGGGCGTCATGCATTTAGCCCCCATGATGCCATGGCTCCGGCTCCTGGATGTGCCGCTGTGCGAGCCATGCCAGCCCTTGCGGATCCTTATGACTTCGCTGGCTTTTCAGGAGTATCAGTGACTCCATCCATGGTTCCATCTGCGAATGTTTTAGAGGTTGACGAGGGCCCTAGGCTCGTTGAACATTCGCAGGTGGCCACCGAAGAGGACCGGCTTGACGCCGATGGCTGATGGGGAAGCAGACATCTAGCACCATGCCATCTCTGCCGTACACGGAACATGTTGTTGATATGTTCTCTGTGGCAGAGGCATCCATTCAACTGAAGGGACGGCTCACGAAGGTCCCACATGAAGTGGCATGGCACTGCGGTATACCTGCTGAACAGAGGATGGTGTCATCCCTAAGCCCTGCACAGATGACCGTGCAGCCTTAGTTGAGGACACACAGCCAGTGTCCCGTGCTGACACAGGGCCCCAGGTGCACTGCCGCTTAGCGGAGTGCAAACACCACATTGCGGGACACAGAGGAGTCATCGAGGGAAGCAATCTTGGCTTTATTTCATGTCTCCCAACTGCTACAGGGTGGTTGTAGCAGACCTGCCAACCCCTACAGATTGTCCGTAATTTTACAGAAATAGCATCCAAAGTACACATGGGTGGCGAGTGAAAATACGGAAATAAAAAATTGTGCAATTACAGTAATATGGACATGGTGGTAAAATTACGAATTTCCATTTGTGGGTCTAAAGAAATGGCGACTGCTTATCAAAATATGTCAAGATGTGATAATTGCTCAATCTAGGCGACATTTGAGAACAGCCTATAGAGTTAAAATGGCAGTAGAGTGCTTATGCTCATACCTTTATTTCGGCATATTATATACATGTAGCCTCCAAAAGAGACTCGTATTGGCTATATTAATCTGACACTATTCAACTACGTAATAGAATTAGCATACATGCTCTACGGCTGTTCTATATCTATGAAACTGAGTCTGCCAAGATTCTCTAATCTTGTTAATCAGCATCTTTCACCTTAGTACAGCGTTGAATTAATAGAATGCAGAATTTAGCACTATGCGAGAATCCTGGAAATTTGTTTGTTTATGATGGCTACAGATATGCAACTCAACTATATAAATATACTGATGTAAATCGGAAATCATCCGTTCAAAGTGTGAGAAAATAAAACTAATCTTTTTATATTTTAATATTATAAGTCTTTGCCGAAATATTGTAACATGAATTTCGCGGTAATATATATTTCCGTGATCGCGGTATGAGATTTTGTGCACAGTGGATTTCAGTCTGTTTTCCGAATTTGTGTCTAAACATGGAAAATAATCACCAAACTTCGTGGAAGTGCTCAGCGCAACCTGATAATGCTGCAATACCAATAAAAAACAGTTCAAAAGACATGTGTATAAGCGAGAATATACAGAAAGATGACCATTTTAAAGACCAGAAAAAGTTGATACATACATGTATATGCACATGCAAATCAATAAAAAATTTCCGTCCAAAAATGTATGGTAAATGAACTCACACAATACTAGATGACTATATTTACATTTTACCACCGGAATGACTGGCTCGATAGTAGTCAATCTTTCCAGTGGTCAAATTTCATAGATATTCTTCTTTCGCCTTGTTTAGAATCATGTGTTTTGCTGCTTTTTTAATCACTACTGAAAGGTTCCTCAAACTACTGAAAATCCAGCAGCATCTGTGTCATGCAATCCCAGCCCCGTCTCAGTCCAGAGAGCCATCCAGGATGGAATAAACCTGGCTCTGGACTGCATGACGCGGTCTGTCACCAGAAGTTTCCTGGCGAGGTGCACGTTTGCATGGGATAACTTGTGTCCATCCCAGGACCTGTACAATAGGCTTCTTAGGACACCTGTGGCAGGTTCTGGAGTCCTCGGGGGTGAGGGTTGCAGACACCTCCAGGAGACGGTGACTGATAAATAACCAGAGGGTGCCACAGGAACAGTTTGAAGTTCTCCGTAGAGAGCGGGTTCGCGCTGTACCCCTGCTTAACATTCCCCACCAGGTCCGAGGTGGTGGTGCCAGAGTCAGAGGCCAACCACCTTCAAAGCATAGGCCACAGCTGCACCAATGAGGGCCAGCAAGGGGTCTCGGGAGTGTGGCGAGCGAGCTCCTCCAACTCAACCTGCCAGGCAGCAACCAGCGCACCTTGCTGCGCATTGTGCAGGCAGGGGTACACGATTTGGTCATAGGACTCGGGCCTGAAGATCTGGCTCTCACCAGGGCCACTCCGGGGACAGTCCCACTCTTGCCATCAGAATTGGATCACTTTCGCAAACAAGGTAGTCCCATGGGAGGCTGCATGGTGCAAGAGTGGGAGTGGTTAACCCAGGACCGCTTACGTCTTGCGATGGTTTTCAGCCGATACCATCCCGACTGGATATCTCATCCTCCATCACAACTGTCTGGTCCCAGTCTGGACTCAAATACCAAGAGATCCCGATCAACGGTTGTGCATCGAGGAAGAAATAAATTCCCTCGTGCTAAAAGGAGCAATTCATCCAGCACAAAATTGTCCAGTCATCTATTCAACTGTTTTTCTAGGGACAAAAATCACTGGAGGGTGGAGACCAATTCTCAACTTCAAACCGCTAAGCAAATACTTAGACGCTCCATGTTTCAAAATGGAAACAATAATGACTGTATTAGCTGGGTTGGAGAAGGGAATGTGGATGGCATCCATAGACTTGAAGGCTGATTATTTCCATATTCCCATTGCGAGGAGTTTTCGTCGGTTCCCAAGATTCGCATTTCAGGAACGCCAATGGGAATTCAAAGTTCTACCATTTGGAATTTCGACGGCTTCTCTGGAGTGGTCTTTGCTATCGCAACATTCCTCCACAGGAGACACACATAGCATTCCACACATACATAGATGACTGGCTGTTAAAATCACATAATCAAGAAAATCTATCAGCAAATCTGGAAATAGTTTTAAAAACATTGACAGATCTAGGCTGGCTAATCAACATTCAGAAATCAGAGCTGACACCATCCCAGAAGTTTGTTTACCTGAGCATGTTCTTCGATCTGGAGATCGGGTATGTTTATCCATCTCAGGAGAGAGTAGAAATGCTCAACTCAGTAATACAGTCATTATGCTCTGGTACGGGTTTACTTGAGAATGCTGGGATTGATGGTTTCACTGGAACCAGTCATTCCTCAGACAGCCTTGCACAGACACCCTATCCAGTTATTTCTCATGGCACAGTGTACCCAGAGTACAGGATCTCTGGCCTCAAAGGTGTCAGTGTTGGAACCTTTTATTCACCGCCTACAATGGTGGATGGAAAGAGTTAATCTCCAAGCCGGGGGGGGGGGGGGGGGGGTAATGTCCCCTCCCCACCCTCATATAAACGATGTATACAGATGGAGGGATGGGGAGCTTGCCTGGAAAAAGCCTTAGAATCTGGATCAGTCACAAGAACAAGAGCAATTGTCTTGGCTTTGGAACATTTCATGGAGAAAGTTCAGGGCAAGATAGTTCTGGTTCTATCAGACAACTCAACAGTAGTGACCTACATAAACCGCCAGGGCGGAATGAAGTTGCCCAGTCTCTGCATGGCTTTGCTGGTGCCTAGACTATGGGATAACCTTGAAAGCAGCTCATATTCCGAAAAGGCTAAATCTCTTAGCAGACTCGTTGAGCCGAAGAATGAATATACTTCCCACCGCTAAATCAATGTGTGGCAGATCATCTGTTCAACCACTGGGGGAGACCCAACATAGATTTATTCGAAAAGAAGAAGAATGCGAAGCTAACGACGTATGTCTCTCTGATTCCAGATCTGCGCGCTATCGGAACAGATGCAATAACTATCAGCTGGGAGGAAATGTATGCATGCGCATACCGGCCAGCAACCCTGATTCCAAAATTTCTTAAGAAAATCAGACAGGATGAATGCCAAGTGCTTCTGATCGCCCCAAATTGGCCAAGCCGATCATGGTATATGGATTTGCTGGGCCTTCTGATCTGCAATCTGGTTCCTCTGCCTCTGATGGACAATATTATCTTCCAGGACAAGTCCCTACACAACAATCCAGCAATGTTCCAATTGATTGCATGGATGTTGTCAAAGAATCCACAATTAAGGAGGGCTTTTCTGTGCAAGCAGCCATATTTATGGCAAAAGCCAGAAGGGGGTGGGGGGGGGGGCAACCTCCGGAGCATATAATTATAAAATCAACAGATTTGCAGACTGGTGCTCAAAAGGATGTATTAATCCAATGGAAGCATCTATTCAGTCACACATCTCTTGTTAGTCTGCGTTCTTGAGTAGTTGCAGTAATGTAATGAATTTTTTACTCACGTTTTTGCGGTTAATGTCCGTTCAGTTTTGAATGGTTATGGAAAAATTCTTGATTACGTGTTGCGGCATTGCGGCTCTACCAAGATTTACATCAGTATGGTTAAATCACTTAATTTATCTGTTTTATTTCTTGTGTAGATTCTTAGTCAGCTTAGCTGACTGCCTGTCATTCGTTTCAGAGTTAATTTTAAAAATTATTCTTCAATGTAACATGGATGGTTATCAACATGGTTTTTCTGGTTCTTATTTATACATCCTTTAGGATCATTTTATGGGTGTATGTAGAGCGTTAACGTTCTGTCGCCTGTTATGGTGATCTTTGTTGCACGTTAGCATTCTTTTGGTGCTGGAGGTTAGTCAATTAATTTTGTTACTCAATTATTTAGAAAATTATTAGTCTGCCTTCCGTTCATGGCTTGCTCATTGAATCCTTATTCTTTTCTTGCAGACTCGGCCCACCCCACCATCTTATGTTGAATGCCAGAAGTTTGTGGAACCAATGTACAAGGACCATGTCTGTTTTAAGTGTACTAAGTGTAGCTTTGACAATAGGTGTTCTATATGTTCAGGGTGGTTGGTGGAATTCTTTGTCTCTTTTTTGACCAAGAAGGATTTGGCTGGGTCTGACCTGGTCTCAGCCGGTACAAAATTAAATTGGGAAGCACCTTTTTTGGCTCAGGTTTGTGGTTCCCGTCCTCAGTTGGAAGAAGAGTCAACACCCCCTGCATGGTTTGGGTGTGCTATGCAAGGTTTCTTGTATAGCGTTCTTCCCACAATGGTGTCCGCGCTCATCCCGAAGCCTGGGGCGCAGTCTCTTCTCGTGTCTGGTCTGGATATCGGGGGTTCCATCTCGTATGGTCCCCTGGTGGTCCCTTTAGGTTCCGGCCTTTCGGGTTCCTCTCAGCGGCTGCCTCCGGGTGTCCCAATAACGATTGCCGGACCGTCCAGCACGGGAGCCATTCACCAAGACGGCTCCAGTGTTTCCTCATCCAATGATGACGTCGGAGTCGGAGGATGTGGAGGCCATGGAGAAGAGATTGCGGCCTGTGATGCTGTGAGAGGCGTGTATGGAGATTGATTCTGTCCCTGACAGGACCGGCCTCCATCAGGACTCTGCGTGTCCTGACGCAAGCTGTGACAGATACTCCTCCCCCCCCCCCCATGGTAGAGGCAGTCTTGGTACCGAGCAGGTGTCCATCCGATGGTGCCCGGGCCATAACCGTCACGGGTCTGCACGGTTTTTCATGCGGGCCACCTCCGTGGACTGGATTGTTCCACAGGGTGGTGGCGGAACCATACAGTACCAATGCCTATGGTTTTCCAACGGTGGCTCCTTGCCGGGAGGCTATTGTTGGTAGGCCTGCAAGTACATCAACGGGTGATGTATTTACAGGAGTGTCCACTTCAGAGACGGACTGGGTCGATGACTTGGCTTGGCTAGCCAGGGTTGACCCATCTGTGGTGGCAACCACTTCTGAGGACACTCCCCATCCGTCAGTGGCAGCCATGTGGATGGGAGTTTGGCCCGGGTCTAGGGCATTAGCATGGACTCGAAGTTTGGAGAGCTAAGCAACTCTCGACTAAAGGTCAACTCCTTGCAGCTTCTAGGGAGGTGCGGACAAGATGTCGGATTGCTAAGGTGGAATACGACAGCTACGGCTCTGTCTCCACGGTCACTGAGGATGAGCGGTGGGTGCTAGGTGTCCCAATCGCTTGGGCGAGTGGTCCCGCACAGATGCTTGTGGATATGAGCCAGGCCTCTACAGAGGAAGGCCTGTCATTATGTGATGAGGGTGTGAGGGCGGCTATGAATGTCAACCACTCTTATCACCTACTTCAGTCAGTATGGGTTGAAGAGGGGGGCAGGCCGCCCATTGCCACCAGCGGCGGTATCGTGCGCCCGGGTGCAAGCGAGAGTGACTAAGTCATGGAGGCATATGGTCATTAACCATATGCATCCAGCTGTGGTCGTCAGGGATATGTTGCTTGGAAGCCCTCTGAACAGACCCAGTATCTTTGGTTGCAAAGCTTGAGCCAAATAGAGGACTCAGCCAACATTTCACAAAACCGTCTGGCAGTTAATATGCAGTTAGAGCTGGTGCGCCAAGTGCACACACTAGCCTTGGGACTGCAGGTAAGCTGCCAGCGGGTTAGTCTTCAAATAAGCACAAAAAGAAAGCTGCACCATCTTCTAATGTGAGCGCTAGGCCTTCCAACCTGCCTAAGGCAAAGAAGACTAAGGAGCCCCCCCCTGTATGCCCTAGTGGTAGCCCTGAATGCCCTGGAGGCGGGAAAGGTAAGGGGAAGGGTGGAAAGAAGGGAACATATCATACATAGCTCTCTTCACATCCGTCTGGACCGCATTTGTGCGACAGGAACAGCGGTGCTAGTCAAACCTTGTATGTCTAGGCCAGAGTGGCTCTATCTTTCCTTCGTCGATGCGCCTATCGTGCGTAGAAGGCTCATGCATTTCGCCGAGGCCTGGCAAGGTGTGACATCAGACATTCTGGTGATGGGATGTATATCCCAGGGTTGCATGCTAGAGTGGTGGGACTTTCCACCACAAAACCTGTCATTGGAACCTGTCTGGACTCCCATACCAAAGGAGCTAGACAATTTGAAGCCATTCAAAACGAAGTGTCCGGCTTGCTTCTGAAGGGAGCAATAAAGCCAGCAAACCAGAACACTTCCATTCAAACATGTTCCTTGTTCCCATGAGCACTGGGGGCAGGGGGGGGGGGAGTGTGGTGAAGACCCGTACTCAATCTCAGACCATTGAATTGGTTCATGCATGCACCTCATTTCCAGATGGAAACACTGAGGTTGGTAATGGCGGAGTTGAGGAAAGGAATGTGGTGTGTGTCGATCATGTTTGGGAGTAAAGAGAGCGTGGTGCTACACACCTACATAGAGGACTGGATTATCAAGGCGGACACACCAGCCAAGTTAGAGATGGATACTTTTCTGACTCTGAAATTGCTTTCAGAGCTAGGATGGATAGGCAACAAGGAGAAATCCGAGTTGACACCAATTCAACATTTTGTCTATTTGGTGATGCGATTCGATCTAGGCATGGTATACCCATCAGAGTCCTGATTAGATTCTCTGAAAGCCGTTTTGAAGAGTGAAACGTAGCTCTCTTACTCTTGATCTTAGCGCCGCTTTCGACACAATCAACCACCAGAATCTCCTGACATGCTTGAAAAACGAGTTTGGAGTTACAGGTCTTGCATGGGACTGGTTTCAATCATATCTGTCCGATAGGTTTACTTAAACGGCGTATGTTCTCACCCAGTAGAGCTTGTATGTGGTGTGCCACAGGGATCCATACTTTTTACACTTTACACGAAATCATTGGGATGTGTTATCAAGAACCATAGCCTTGATCACCATTTCTACGTGGACGATACTCAACTCATACATAGCTTCCAGCCATCAGTGCCCGCAGCCATTGAAGCAATCAATCATATAACAACCTGGTGTCGAGACATCACAGCATGGATGTCATCAAACATGCTTAAATTAAATAATGATAAGACTGAACTATTGTTAGTGGACCCATCGTCTAGGCTGGCTAAAACCGACCTCAATAATATCACAATAGGTTCTAGCCCCATTAAACTGTCGAGCAGCATAAAGGACCTTGGTATTGTGTTGGATAGTGAGCTAAGCCTTGAGAAGCAAGTTAGACATCTTTGCAGTACTTGTTTCTTTCAGTTGAGGAACATCAGCAATATCAGAAAATACTTGACGAAAGAAGCAACTACTACACTCGTTTGTTTGTTGGTGCTATCAAGACTGGACCACTGTAATAGTTTGCTTGCTGGCGCTCCAAAGGTGCTCATTCATAAGCTCCAGTCTGTACAGAATACCGCGGCTAGAATTATCTTACTATATGAACACATCTCTCCAGTGCTTCTTGACTTGCATTGGCTGCCAATAGAGCAGAGAATCCGTTACAAGATTCTTTGCTTGCCCTACCAATGTGTAGACAACACGGCACCGATGTACCTGTCAGATCTCATACAGCCCTACACTCCAGGTCGCATTCTCCGATCACAAAACAACAGAAATCTTAAAGTTCCGAAAGCAAAACTAGTAACATATGGACAGAAGACTTTCTCCTTCACCGCTGCTTCTGAATGGAACCATCTCCCTTTAGATATCAAAACATGTCATACTCTACAGTCTTTCAAATCGAGTCTCAAAGCATTTCTATTCCATAGATCTTCAAGCGCTTAGAGCATGCTATTGCATGGAGGTTTGCGCTATATAGATGTACTTATTATTATTATAATTATTATTATTATTATTATTATTATTATTATTATTATTATTATTATTACTCTTGCTTTAGCTATGTAAACGTGAGAGTTGATGGTAACGGCTACCAGGTTGTTGGGGCGGGTACCGGGTTCCAGGAACAGGTTAGAGTTTATAAATCTAAGATTCTTAGAGTACAAACACCAAGGTGGTTGTTATCAATAACTAATGTAATGGTAAGTATTGTTAGATCTCGGAGAAAGGGAAATTGGAATTTCCTTCAATATACATAAATATTTGTATTTTTCAGGTTTTGTCATAGAACCTCAAAGAAATTATCTGTTGCCTACTAGTCTCAACGCAGGATGAATATTCTACATCATAAAAGGTATGTTATTTTCTGACTCAATAATTTTATAGCCAAACCTTTTTGCAAGTAGTGGTTTTAGGGACCAGTGGATTCATTTGTGTTAAGTATTAACCTCCCATCTCGCCCTTCTACTCCCTCCCTCCACTCGCCTAACCCCTTGATTCAGCCTCAGTAAAATACGAAATATTGATTTTCAACATACATTGTTTGGGGCCAGACATAATACTGATACTGGATTTAGTAATTGAATTGATGAACTGATATTATGAGCAGAGTACTATTTTATTATTTTTTTATATTAATAGCTAACCCACAATGGCCTTCTTATTCCCAGCCCTGTGTCATTTGCTGATCTTTTGTTAGCTTGACTTTACGAAGGAAAACAAGCTATTGCGATAACCTGCACGTCTTCCGGCGACGGTGTTGTCGTCCAATTTGCATTTAGCTAAATTTTTCTATTTATATCTCATCTTTGGTTGATCATACTCGACCCAAATTTGGACACATGCGTCCATATAATAACACGGCATAGCACAATGCCCTTGGGGTCAAAGGTCAATGTCACTGTGACCTTGGTAATAACCTTATTTTTTCAACATTAACATTTTCTGTTGGGCTCAACTTAGCAATTCATATCTCAACCTTGGTTAATCATGTTGGACCCATTCGTGGATATATCCTTCCCTATAATGAGAAGGCATCACATGATGCCATTGGGGTTAAAGGATCAAGGTCTCTGTGACATTGGTAAAACCTTTGCTTTTTCAATATTAACATTTTGGATTTTGGCTCAACTTAGCAGTTCATATCTCATTTCTGGACTCAACCTTGGACACACACTTCCTTATATTTGGAGGACATCATACAATGATGTAGGCTTGCATGATTTTTGTTTTGAAACATCGCGATCGATTTTATTTTAAAAATCGTGATTTACGGTTAAATAGTAGGTCCAAATTCCCAAAAGTATAAAACGGGTTAATGTGACAAGTCACGAGAACTGGGAATTTCTAGAAAAAGTTTAAGTAAATGATGCAAAAATTGTACGAATTTCATGCGACAAATTCTTACCATCCTACGTCTATGCTTAGTGTATACCTTATATCTATCATCGCAGGAGTGAAATTATTAATTGGGACTGCCGGAATATTGCGCATAGTTTAATAAACATCATTTATTTCATCAAAATTTAACATAAAAAAAAAAATATAAATTACTTGATGTATCAGCTTCCGCCACAGGGACTCCTATCTAGTCCAAAAATTGATGGATGGGTAATATATATGATGTCAGTTTTTGGACTAGATAGGAGTCCCAGTGGCTTCCGCTTATAGCCTCCCTTTGTAGGACGAGTTTAGGTCATTACAGGAGTAACGCGAAGACGCTGATATTAGTACCTGGGGAGATACTGCGCAATCCACATACATAGGACGGTAGTTTTGCGTAGGTACGAGTGTAACGGCGTAAACTCATCGTATAGTGCAGTTTATAGTTGGCTTTGAGAATGTACGATTTACATTTAAGAGTAATCAACAGAACGTACAGATCAAAATATAACAATCTGGAATGCTGTTGCTTTATTTTCTTTAATTAGACATGACAACCGAATCAAAAGGGAAAAAATTATTACACCACCTGAAATTGCTAACTCTAGAATTAAAAAGAATTATGTTCACTGATTATTGCCTAACACTCTGCAACTAAGTATATACTTGGTATTTCACGACAGACTCAGGGTCTGCAGCGAAAGAAAGAAAATTATATGGCGATTCGACGGAGTAACTAGCTGGTTTCTCAATGACAAAGGTGTTACCTCGCTATTGTTAGATTGTTTATCGTAGAGCTTTGTGTTGTGATTAGTAATTATTTGACACATGCATGGCATGGCGGGATATAAGCACAATGAACACAGGCATGAATCGATTATAATTGTAGTCATGTAGGCTACTGGGTCATTCCATATAAGAAGGACCAAAATTTTTGAAATCCGTCAAGTCATAGTTTCAGATTTCCTTCAAACTTTGTCAGAGTAAGCATATGTATGTATTAACAGGAAATTCCAAGTATTATAGTGAAAGGTCAAATACTTTTTGAAAACTGGCCTATCCAATACCCCCTGCCTAAAATTGACAAAAATTTGTAACAAAATTTCTATGTTTGAGGCTTCATATCTCACCGACTACAGTGCTCACAATACTAGGTCTTTTTATTTTAACAGTCTGGTCACCATAGTTCGAGAAAATCACAAGCATTTTGTGCTGACCTGTTTTAGGCATGTATTAGGGGTCGTCAAAAATGCCAAAAAATGTGATTTTTCATATTTTAATCCAAATTTGGTGATGCCGTAAAATGTATTTGTATTTGGTTTACACAAATGATTTCTATCCTGTTAACTAGAGCTACTGCTACTTTAGTGATATTTATTACCTAGTGGCAAGATATGCTCCGTTAAAATTTTGTGGGAGCCATACCCCCACCCCTGTTCGCCAAAATGGGGTGACTTCATAACATCTTTTTTCAAAATAACCCCTTTCAATTTTTTTAATATTTTGGTGAATGTTATATATATTGTCAATGGTTACAGGGCCAAAAGGTTCACTCTTACGTTTGTTTCCTTTTAGAGCTATGGCAAATACAAAATCTGATATTTTTTCAAAAACTTGTATGATATTCGATTTTGGGGGGTTAATAATTTTAAAAGTATACACTCTAGAAGTATGAAACAAGAGATGTAGCGCGTTTCCCTGCCTTATTAAAAGAAACAACCAGCATTTCCCTTTTACAAAATAGATAAACATGGATTTTAGAGATGTCAAAACCTTACTTTGTTAAAATTTGACATTTTTGTGGGTAAACTACAAGTCATTATTCAACAACATTTTCAATGGGAATAACATATTGCCTGGAGAATATTTAAAAAACAATTTGACTATAAGTTGTTGCTGACTTAGCCATCAATAATTTTCAGTCAAATCATTTTCAAAATATACACCAGGTACAGAGTTTGTCCTGTAAGCTGGTCGAGCTGCAACAGCTCATCACTCAGTCTTGAGTTATCCAGTGTTAATAAAGACAGAGATTTCATATCTAGAGTAAATAACTCAACCTTCAGAGCTTTGTATATAATTAGGTCAATTGCTGTAATAGACATAGGTAGTGAGGTGATATTGATTAGTCACATGGTCTCAGTTTTTCTCAGAGATCTGCATGCAAGTATTGCTATCAACAAGAGTTCAGTCAAGCATTTTAAGTGATCAAGATTAGGCAGCATGACCAGTGAAAGTGTTTAATAATTACTGCTTTGAAACATTGACATTGTTGCTGATACACAAATGTTTAGATATTTACTTTAGAAATTTAATAATTCACTATACATTTTAATGATAAATTAGGCCTTTTAATTTGAAAAGTGTAAACTTTGACCAGGACACGTTGCACAATGGCTGAATTACCAGAGACATTTTGTTCAGTTGGACGTCTCACTAATGATAAATGTCATAAGTTTACGGATAAATGCTCTGTAAATGATGTTGTACAATTGACGGCTACAGATAAAACACTTGTTGCAATGAGAAGCTGCCAGAGTGAGGATAGTTTAGAAACAGTGTGCTGTTGCCACAAGAAACACTATCTGCCTATATTCCCGATGATGAAGCAGAACACTTCATGTTGTGATCCCCTAAAAGTTCACAAAAAGCTTATTAAAAAGGGACTAGTTAATATAGATCAAGAAATTGTGGCATTAATACAGTCGAAAACTAGAGAGAGAAAACAACCTGGCCAAAAGATTTGCCATCATTGTTTGCAGAAAATTAATAACCTGACAGATTGTAGTGACAGTGAACCGGAATCAATGGCCATAGCAGATACTTTGTACAGTAATGCTGAATGCCTCAACTCTAGTTTCTCAGCAGTTGGAGTTTCTCCCCTAAAGAGTGTCCATTCAGAAAGGAAAGTATCATATGGTAAACGAAAAATCAAACAAATGCCAGAAGCAACAACAAGTCACGTGGCATCCCACCTAGGTTTTCCACCTAATAAATTAGTTGCTGACACTTCACAAACTGAATGTACATGTGATTCTAAGTTAGATGTGGACTACTTGGTATCGAACATGAATGAAAAACTGTCTGTGTCATCACGAAATCAAAAGATACAAGTATTGACTATTACACCTAAATCATGGTCGATAGATAAAACTGTTCAGGTTTTTCAGGCATGTGGTGTTACGCGTTATATGGTGAAACAAGCCAGACAACTTGCGCAGAATGATGGAATACTCGCTGATCGTGAAACCTTTAAAAGAAATAAGCTTGATCAGCATACACTAGATAGTGTTATTAACTACTACCAAGATGATACTGTATCTAGACTATTACCCTGGAAAAATGATTTTGTTATTATAAGAATTTGTGGTACCAAAGAACATAAGCAAAAACGGCTAATCCTGACAAATTTGAAGGAAGTACATGCTAATTTCAAAACAGAAACTGGACTTAAAATTGGTTTCTCTAAATTTGTTGAGTTAAGACCCAAATGGTGTGTAACTGTTTCTTCTAGCGGCAGCCACAATGTTTGTGTATGCGAAAAACACCAAAATGTAAAGTTTATGGTGGATGTTATCTCTGAAGACTATCATAACCTAATTGACAAATCTGTATGTGACAGTAGTTCTAGAAATTGCATGCTGCAACGATGTGAAAAGTGTCCAGGAACTGCATTTCTCAAAACTTACTTAGAGCAAGACCTTTACGAGCACATGGATGAGGATGACATCATTAAATTCAATGAATGGGTATCCACAGACCGAATTGAAATCATGCGCCGAGAAGTATCAGTTGAAGATTTTATTTCTATATTGTGTCAACGGATCCAAGAATTAACACCACATTCCTTCATAGCGAAATCTCAAAGTGAATTCTTGAAAGCGTGCAAACATGATTTAGATGACACTACTGCCATTGTTGTTCTCGACTTTGCTGAAAATTACAGCATTATTGTGCAAGATTGTGTACAGGGATTTTATTGGAACAATTCTCAAGTCACGATACATCCTTTGGCATTTTATGTTATGGCTTATGGAAAGTTGAATGAAGAAAATGTATGCTTCATCTCTGAGTGTCTGAAACACGAAACAAATACTGTGTACTGTTTTCAGGAGATTTTTACAAGATATTTGAAGGAAAAGTATCCCAATATTCATATAATTAAATACTTTAATGATGGGTGTGCAGGACAATACAAGAACTTCAAAAACTTTATTAATGTCTGCCATCATTATTCAGATTTTGATATTAAGGCAGAATGGCATTTCTTTGCTACCAGCCATGGTAAAGGTGTTTGCGACGGTATCGGTGGCACAGTGAAGCGCTTAGCCGCAAGGGCTAGTCTGCAAACAGCGCTTATACGTAATGCTAGTGAATTGTATGAATTCAGCCAACAGAACATAAGCAAGATCAAGTTCTTCTTAGTTAGTAAAGATGAGATCCAGAGCCATCATACAATGTTGGAAGAGCGGTATCTCCTTGCCAAAACAGTGCAAGGAACCAGGTCATTCCATTCGTTTGTTCCAAATGACACTAACTCTATCACAGTAAAGCGAATTTCAACTGATGATGTTTCATACACTCGGTCATTTTCTAACACACAACCTGTTATGTCATCAGAGATTCAGAATTTAAATATCCCTATGGAACTGTCTTTGAGTGACTATGTTGGTGCATTGTATGACAAAAATTGGTGGTTTGGCATAGTGTTAGAAATTAGTCTAGAAAATGAGGACTGTCTCATTTCGTTTATGAAGCCGCATGGACCAGCTCGATCCTTTAGTTGGCCAAGGCGCACAGACCAGTGCTGGGTTCCTTTTTGTGACATTCTAAGTAAGGTGTCAACACCATTGACAGCAACTGGCCGGCAGTACACTTTTCCACAAACTGATATCGACTTTATAAATGGACTATTTAAATAATTTGGAGGAGCGGTATATGCTGGATCATGTACCGTATCATCAATTATTGCTGAGGTATATAGTATTATGTACTATCTCTTAACACTTTTATATTATATCATGTGTATTAACCAATGCCTGTCTCAGTTTATTAAATAATTCCATGAAATGGGTGACATTTAGGCATACTTTAGTATGAGAGATTACACATATTGGCCTGGTCGCAGTGTGTCAAAATTGTCTATAAATGGCCATAGAAGTCCATGTAGCTGTACTAATATGACCATAATATACCATTCAATGTCCACCTATGATGAAAAAGTATCTAAAATGCTAAAGTGGAGATATTTTAAACTTTTTAAAACAAATTAGATTGTCGCGAAAAATGTCAAATTTTAACAGAGTCAGGTCTTTGGGTCTAGAAAATCGATGTTTATGTATTATATAACCAGGGAATGCTGATTGGTTCTTCTAATATAGCAGGAGAACTGGTTGTATCGCTTGTTTCATGCCTCTAGGCCCTATAATTTTAAAATTATTAACCCCAAAAATGGAATATCGTACAAGTTTTACAAAAATATCACATTTCTAATATGCCATAGCTCCAAAAGGGAACAAATGTAAGAGTGCAAGTTTTAACCATGTAACTATTGACCATATATCTACCGTTCACCAAAATAAAAATAAAATTGAAAGGGGTTATTTTGACTTAATAGGCGATGAAGTTGGCCCTCTTTTGTGAACAGGGGTGGTGCATTGGGCCCCCCAAATTTTTTGATGAGCTAACCTTGCTGTTAGTCAGTAAATATTACTAAGCTAATATTAGCTCTAGTGAACTGGCTAGAAATCAATTAGTTACAGCAACTATAATATACATTTTACTGTATCACCAAATTTTGTTGAAACAGGAAAATTAGCTGTTTTTAACGTTTTTGGTGACCCCTAAAACACGCCCAAAACAAGTCAACACGTATTGCTTGTTATTTTCCTCAAGTATGCTGACCAGAGCATTAGAATGAATAGAGTTATCGAAAGCAGAAATTTATTCATAGCACTATGTTGGTGGTAGGGGTTATTCATAGCACTATGTTGGTGGTAGGGGTTATTCATAGCACTATGTTGATGGTAGGGGTTATTCATAGCACTATGTTGGTAGTAGGGGTGATTCATAGCACTATGTTGGTGGTAGTGGTTACTCATAGCACTATGTTGGTGGTAGGGGTTATTCATAGCACTATGTTGATGGTAGGGGTTATTCATAGCACTATGTTGGTGGTAGGGGTGATTCATAGCACTATTTGGTGGTAGGGGTTATTCATAGCACTATGTTGGTGGTAGGGGTTATTCATAGCACTATGTTGGTGGTAGGAGTTATTCATAGCACTATGTTGGTGGTAGGGGTTATTCATAGCATTATGTTGATGGTAGGGGTTATTCATAGCACTATGTTGGTGGTAGGGGTGATTCATAGCACTATGTTGATGGTAGGGGTGATTCATAGCACTATGTTGGTGGTAGGGGTGATTCATAGTACTATGTTGATGGTAGGGGTGATTCATAGCACTATGTTGGTGGTAGGGGTTATTCATAGTACTATGTTGGTGGTAGGGGTTATTCATAGTACTATGTTGGTGGTAGGGGTGATTCATAGCACTATGTTGATGGTAGGGGTGATTCATAGCACTATGTTGGTGGTAGGGGTTATTCATAGTACTATGTTGGTGGTAGGGGTTATTCATAGTACTATGTTAGTGGTAGGGGTTAAACACTTGTTGTTTTAGCATAATTGTTCATCTTTACATCCAACAACCCCCGTATCTCAATTTGAAAACAATTATACAGGCAGGTAGTTGAATATTATGAATTAGTTTTAAAATATTCAACAGAATGTGTTTTATCTCATGAAGAATTTATTATACCTGATCTATGTGGTGTTGAATGGGTACATGTAAATTATGAATAAAAGACCTCGTACGCTAAATACAACCCCTTTCTATGATTGAATGTCAAATTTACTCTCAAAAAGTTCACTTTATTAACCCTTTAACACTCATATCAGCCAAAGACGGCTTCTGCAGTGGTCTTGAGAAATGTCCATTTGCAGACCAAACACCTCGATAACCGAGCCAGACTGACTCAATAACCGACCCAGTCATTCCGGTGGAAAATTGTCAAAAATAAGCTTCTTGGTCTGCAAATGGATATTTTCTATGAGAAAATTGAAATTTTCTTGAACAAATTCAAGGATTAAATGGTTAAGACAGCACACAGCATGCTGTTCTTCACACATACCTTAATCATTTTGATCAGTCAAGCTACTCATCTCTTATAGTGAAATGAATAGAACAGTCATTTATTGAAATCAAATTCTCATTTCATGTGGTGACAAATGAAATCTGTTACCAGGCCTCTCGTGACTATGAGTACAGTACTATGTACTAGAGTAAATAATCACATACGTATCCTCATTAAAGCCATCATAGCTAAATAGGTCTAAATACTTGATGAGGTGGACTCCAATACACAAGTGCTTAAAAATGAGTATATTCGCCTGAAGCTTGGTTCATGCATGTATTTTGTCAATCAAATGACAGATTTATCGGAGGACACCGGAATGTGATTCATTGATTTTTATCACTAACTTATCATGTTTTTATGTGAGTTTCATAATTTGACACTTACAGTACACTTGATAAATAAGTTAAAATGTTTCAAAAATAGAAACAAGTTAGTTAGTAAATAATGTTCTTTTCCATGTTTTGAACATACTTGGATTGGAAGACATTGCTGCCTGGCCTGCAATTCACCTTTCTAGAGTATCCATCTATCAATCTGACGTCATATGACGCTAAGCATCATGTATGATGACGTCATAATCATTGCATCATAAATGATTCTATTTTGCCCCGTCTTTAGCTCTTAATAGTCCGACTCGTTGTATGAATTGTATGTCTATACTATTTAATAAATGCTGATACTGGTGATAGGTAGCAACAGTGCCCAGTCAAGTTACAAAATATTCAATAGCTTACATGTATAGTTTTCTGGAAATTGATAGTCAGAGAGTTCAGAGCTCTATCGATCCCAACACGAGTGTGGTGTGGGTGGAGCTTAGCTAGAGATCGGTGGGGCATAGCTAAAAATGGAAAGGTGCGTTGGACATTAACTAAGCAAAGATTTTTCCTGACAAATTTGAACCATTAAAGGGTAAAAGTCAATGACCACTCTTTACAATAGATTCTGGTTCCTCAAACCTGAGTCTCACAAACATGGCCGGTACCTGAATTATGTTTTATCTTGCAGTTGGCATGTTCGTACAAAGAAAAATATTGAACGAGTGCGGCGTGATGAGGAGAAGGCTGCTGAGGAAGAAAAGGAGAAACAACGGAGAATAGCTCTAGCTGTATGTAAACAAAATATACAAAACATTGTCATCTCTTCAACACGTAGTATAAAATAATGTACTGCTCATTATGCTTTCATTGGGTGACAGATATTTTATAGAGTATTTCGAAAATAAGTTGATTCTAGATTCTGTGGGGCTTTATGAAATGTTCTGTTGAATATTTTAAAACCAATTTAAATAGTGACATTTGCTGGCTTCTTTTTATTCAAAATCTTCAAATGATTAAAAATCGTTCTTTTAAAATTGGGATTTTAGGATTAAATGAAGTAGCAAAATATCTAGGTAGCACTAATTAACACCTATCTAAAACGTGCTTCGATGGTGTGCCATATTTTCACCACCTTTGACCGTATGCTTTTTGCCGCCCCCCCCCCCCACTCACCCCTCCCCCTCCCAACATATGTAGATGTCATCTCACAATCTGACATACAGGTAACTCACATAACAAAGTTTTTTTAATTTGACCAAACAATTTCAAAGGCGATAGCAAGATGGGCATAATTTTGTTGATATTTGACTTTTGGCCCAGGTGGCCTCCTGGAGGAAGAAGCCAGTGTAAATGTAATCCCATAATCTGCAAGGATATAGGAAACTCACATGACAAATTCTTGAAATTCCACTAAAATGGTTTGAGAGGAGATACATGTAACTGGCTGGACAGACAGGCAGCCTGTCGGCGTGATCTTAGTATACATGGCATTCATTGCAAAATGTGTGGCTATAATGAAGTATACTATAGAACATTGTATAAAGTCATAATAGTAGATGTTCATTTGGAGCTTAAAGCAGCTAATAGAATCACTGCAGGATTACAATATCTTGTCACATACATTGCTTGAGTATTTGTGCAAATTGGCAAGTTCCATGGCCTTTGTCATCCATAGTATCATCCTCAACTCCCTACAGGATTGATGTCCAAGAAATGACTGAAATATCTGATTGCTAAAGTGTTGATAAAAATCTTGACTTTTTTTATTTATTTGCAATGATGATCAATGATCATGTGTTCATATGACACAGAATGCAGGAAATTGTTTTGTTGAACATAGAATTATTCAGAATTTCTCTGGCCATGACCAGCAAATCAACTGTTGTTACGCCTATCACTCATTCTCCCATTATAACCACACTCAATACAGGAAATGTATCTCACTGTCTCTATATATGGCTCCCATAAATCGGCTATTTGTAACCGCCACTTCTAATATGACAAGGGCTGTACATTGTTTAAATCCAAACTTACGTTAGGTGTATTTCAAGAAAAAGTTTAAATCCCTTCTCTAAAATGACTAAAAAATAATAGACAATAACAAGAAAACAATTTCCCAGTACAAATTCTTGCCGTCTTGCGACTATTCTCAATGTATACCTCATATCCATCATCGTGGAAATGAAATTATCAAAACGGACCACTTAAATATTGCCTATCATACTTTAATAAACATCAACATTAATCCTAAATTGGATAAAATGTCATCAAGAAAATATATAAGTCACTTAATGACCCGCTGAGGATCAGTTTAGGTCATCACTGTTGCATTACTCAAGTAGCTCGAAAGCACCAACGTTTGTACCTGGGTAGGTAGTTTTTGCAACCCACGTAAATATGAGCCTCAGGTAACTACCTGAGAATATTAACCCTTTAATGGTCAGATTTGGACAAGAAAATTTAAATATCTGCCTATTGAATGTCCATTTACAGGCCAAGAGAATACAATTTTTGAATATTTATCACTGGAATGACTGGCTCGGTTATCAAGCCAGTCATTCCAGGGGTAAATTTTCTAAAACTATTCTCTTGGCCTGTAAATAGACATTCCACAAGACCATAACAGAGGCTGGTTTTGGCCGGCTTGACCATTAAAGGGTTATGGGAGTCCATACGCTCGTTTAAGTTATTAACCCTTACCACTCTGATGTAAATATTCTATCTTTTACTGTGCCAATAGCAACGAAACTCGTGTACATTTTTCAACAATTTTGGCGGACAATGTTGCTGTCTACGCCTGCTCCATCTTCCACCAAATTTGTTGAAAAATGGACACCAGTTCATCTTTTAATTTAATTTGAAAATTTGAAATCTTGACATCAGAGTGGTAGGGGTTAACTACATCACCATCAGTTTTACACATCAATCGCAATTCTTGTTGTAATCATGGAAAAGCGTACTCACAGATTTTCGACACTACATTCATAAATATTACTTGATCTGGTGAGTGGCTAATTTCTATTGTAATATTATGTCTATTCTATTCCAGGAGCAGGAAGCCAGAACATCTTTGTTACGGGATAGAGCTAAAAAGAGACCACATGAGTTGCTATCAAAGCAGGGCAATGAGTTGATGTCTAAGCAAGAGGATCAGAGAGCTGTTACTGAAAGCAAACAGCCACGTCATATGAATTTTTTTGAAGAATTTGAACTAGGTGTGAGTAAGCACTAAGCACATCAGATATTCTTGGTGAGCCACACTAAGTGGAGGATGGCTCTGATTAGTGATCTGAATGATATCTGGTGTCTGAGAAATAGGTAGAATGTTAGAAGTTTTTCAGAATGTCCGCGTGGCTCGACATGCCCCAGCCCTGACCTCTAGTATATAATAGGTATTCCAGGGAATTTATAGGAACAGCAACACATATATAGTGGGTATGACTTAGTCCATTTGCCCTGTAGGTGGGGCTTAGAATACACCTTCCGTATCCGCTGCGTGTCGTAAGAGGCGACTAAAGGAGGTAAGGGTGAGGTAACCCTGACAGAAACCTTGAGTGCTGAAGACGGAGGTTCCAGGCCACACGGCGCACTAATAAACCATGGATCCACGCACTTAACGCTTATGATCATGTCGATAGTCACTTACAGGACTGGCGGTATGATCAGCGAGCGACAAGAAGAAGAAGAAGACTTAGTCCATCTGTCATCAGTGAAGACCTTTACTAGCTTGCCTTTACAAAGTAAAGTGAGGTCTTGTGATGGAATGATGTCCACACCTTATTAAGCATCGGACATTTTATTTAGCACATGCTTTTACAATTCCAGTAACACCTTACAGATTCCTTCTATACTATTAGATATTAAAGATGATTTTGAAAATGTTTCTATACTTTTAAGAAGTTGTATGTAGATTATCTTGTGTGCTTTTGCTCCAGCTTATGTTGTCTACTGTAGGCTTTTTTCAATGGATAACTAGAACATGCAGTTGATGACATATCACAAATCCCAGCACTTCACTACCTTTCAGCTTTGGACTCCATCCGTGCCCTCAAGCATGTCAATAGGCATATCTCAATATAAATGTCACATCACAATCTACAAACATATGGCTTACTCACATAGCAAATCTGGTTGAATTCAACCAAAGAGGTTAGGAGGAGATAGGCTGATGGACATTTAATTTATATGATATTTTACGTGTTAACCATGTTCCCTCTTGAGGTGTAGCCTAATATAAATGCCATGTCTCAATCTGCAGTTATTGCATTTGGGTAACAGGCATAACAAATTTGGTTGAATTCCACCAAGTGTTTTGGAGGTGATAGTGAGATGTATGGATGGATGTGGTTGCATTATATCTGAGATATTTTTTTTAAAACATGTGGGAATAATATCGTCACTAAGGACTTATTTTTCCTATATTTACAGGGTTTTTGATATGTTTGTGTAATTTTATGTCAGATTATGACATTACGCTCAACTTTCCTAAAAGGCCATAGGAGTTTGTCCATTCATCAATCAGCCTTTTCCATAAGCACATTCTCAGGAACCACTGAGCCGATTTCAATCATGTTTGGCTGAAATCATCTTTGGTTCAGAGATTCAAATCTAGTCAAATGAAGCCGATTGGTTGAATTTGTCACTGGCCATCTAGAGTTTTGTTCTGTTTTTAGAAACACCAAAGATCTTCGATGCCACATTGACGATTGATGTGAAACTCAGCATACTTCATGATCTAGAGCAATAGCTGGACCAAATTTGTTCTAGGGAGCCTGATACGTCAAATTGTCTGGTGGTCATCTTGTATGAACTAGTTATCCCAAATATATCTTCTCCAGAACAACTCATGTGATCGGGCCAAAATCTGGGAAATATTACTATGGACTAAGGGCCATTTAAGTTTGTTATTTGTGACAAAAACATGGCCACTATCAGCCAATCAAAATTGAGTTGTTAATCAATTGATTTTGTCAGTGAAAGTGGTGATGTATATAGTTTTTGTGTCTGCTGAATATGAATTTGAGATTGTCAAATGTGATTGATCGATTAAAGTCTAATCAAAACTGATTGGCAAATTTGGTAGGTTGCCATCTTTAGTTTATGCTATATCACCTTTGAAGACCTCCAAAACCCAAGTCAAATTGGCTTCAAAATATGAAACTGAATAGTTTGTACATTAAAATGTATATGTTGCATCTGCTATGTAGGGTTGAAAGGGTTATAAATATATTGCATATTTGTTCTCATCTTTCACTTTGTATATTCTGTATTAGTTAAGGCTCTGATTAATCACGTTAATATATACAGATTCTTAGTTTAAAATATACCAGTTCTGATGCGCATTACCCACTTAGTGGCGTAATTCCCAGTATTTTAAACTTAGTGGAGTATTTCTCACATATTTTCCGCAATTCATGAATCCATTTCCTGACTCAATCATATGATGTCATAATCAACTACATGACGTGTATGCGAACGTCATAATCATAACCATAGGCAGCATCAGCACCCAGTCAAATTAGTTCCAAAATATTTAATAGCTAACCTGTATAGTTTTCTGGAAAATGATAGTCAGGACATTCAGAGATCTATTGATCCCAATACGAGAGCAAAGTGTGGGTGGAGCATAGATAGAGATGGGTGGGGCATAGCTAAGCTGGAAAGATCCATTGGAAATTTCTACCACCTCTGCATTACTGGTACAGTTTTATTGTGAGTGACATAGGTTATAATTACTAGCCGCTACTGGATACATATGTACAATGCATAAGTTATGCATTGTACATATGTATCCAGTAGCGGCTAGTAGGTAGTTAAAATATTGTTCAATACTGTGAAAACAATTCGACAGAATTTCATAATTACCAATAAATAGGCAGCAATAACTTTAGTTAGATTGCTGTCAAAACATTCAAAATGTCTTTTATGCATTGCCCTCATTTATATTCACAATAAATAAAACAAAATATATTTACAGGCAAACTCGCAACCATTTAATATATAGTGGTTCTTTAGAATTTGTTGTCAAACATGTCACAAAGAGGCAACATCTTTTGCTCCTCAAATGAACTGCCATCTGGCAAATGACTTTTATTAAGAGACTGTCTGACTTTAATCTTTTCATGGCAATGCTGGCCAAAACCGGCATCTGCTGTTGTCTCACGGAATGTCCTTGTGTCGGACAACAGAATACTATTTTGACTATGATTGGATCGTTAACCAAGCCAGTCTTTACAGTGGTAAATTTTCTAAAATAGTATACTCTTGGCACGCAAATGGACATTCAATAAGCAATTAGTTAAGATCTTTTCACAAAATTTAGCTATTAAATGGTTAATGCTCCTAAGGCATATGAGGTCACAGATTTGATTGTACACTGATTTACTTCTTAGTCAACTTCTCTTTTATTAACAGACAAATAAATCTGGCACAAATAAAGAGTATGAGGCGGAGAAGCATGCAGAGCAAGAGAAACGAGAGAAAGATTACGGCCTGCTCACATACCTAGGCCAGAGTGCTATAGAGTCGCAAAGTAAGATAGAATTTCTTACAGTTTTTGTGCTTAGGTTTGTGTGCTTTTTTACTTGATAGATCTTAGGGTATAGTCATACTTTTATTTCACAAACTAGTTTCTTGAGCGTGGCTTCAAAATGTCTGTACGGATTCATGCCAAATTTGATATATCCTCACCCCATCTACCTCACCCCACCTCGTCTACCTCATAAATTGTAAAAGATGTAAAAAACAGTATGTGGGAGAAACAAAATGCACCTTTAAGATAAGGATACAAGAACACCTACGTTCGATTATAAATTTCCAAAAATATATCAGATATGACACACCAGTCTCAAGACACTTCACATCAGAAAACCACTCTATTAGTGACGTAAAGTTCCGCATCATCCAAGTCATCTCCTCTGACCCAGATGATGACACAATCTGGAGAAAAGCTAAAGAAAGCCACTGGATCCATCAACTGCATTGTATGGCCCCTATGGGTATAAACGAAGCGGGATGAGAATGGTCTCCCACCTACTTTGTTATTGCATATCCTCACCCCAACCCTGCTGAAAGGCTTATAATTCATTAACAATTTGGTTTTCAGAGCATGATTTAATGTGATCTTTAATCATTTCTTGTATCAACTCTTTCTTTGTGTTTATCAGCCATCAGTTTACTTTCCCCAATCACTGAAATGTCAGAATCTGGGGGAATATGCCATCTTCTGGTGGCTCTTGTTTACATCTCAAAATTTAGAGTAAAAAATATGGATTCACGATTAAACCCAAGCCTACCAACCAAATTACTTTCAAAAGGTTCAACAGAATATATTGTCCATTATAACATACTTTATATCTCTAATGCAGTCCGTCAGGTGTGCATCATAGAATCATACTCATAGAAATAGTATGTCTAACCCTAAAACATAGCTTCAATGATGATGATTATGTTGAAAACAATCTGACTATAGCCAGTGCTAATCCATGGATAATTTCTGTACATTATTTATGTGTCATGGCTGGTGTATGTTTGTTATTGGTTCTCACATTATAGCTGCTAAACCATGGTACCTGACCAAGGCTGGAAGATCTAAAGAAGAAGCTGCAATGTAAGTAGTTAACCCCACTTGTGTCAACAGCGCCTCAAAGCGCTCAAAATACTTCTTGATATATCAATTAAACATTTTGATTTTAGAAAAACATTTTTTGTGAATTTACTACTGAGGTTTTGTTTGGCTGGCTTGACCATTAAGCTGCCTTGGTTACCGAGCCAGTCATTCCAGTAGTAAATATTCAAAAATACTCTTCTCTTAGTCTGCAAATAGACATGCCTCAAGACCACTACATAGGGGTTATGTTGATGCAAAAGGGGTAAAGTAGATAGCCTAGATATTTGAGCAGAGTCAAAGTATCTCTAGCCCACTACATGTATGTTAAACATGAGGCCCAAGGTGCCTGTATCGCTTACCTGAAACAGGCATTTCAACTAGAAAGGTCATCACTTATAAGTAGAAACACTACGGTTTGGCCAGAACTGCACCAAGAACTAGAATGAACGTGGAAATCCCCACATTCATCGCTTTGACACCTCACGCCGGGAGCGGAGTCAAATATAAATTTTGGCTTACATTCTGCAATCATATGGATTGCTCACGCACCAAATCTGGTTGAATTCCGTCCAACAGTTTCAGAGGCGATATTGTGCCGAATGGAGGCAACTACAATATTCCTGACATTTTTTAAAACATGGGTATAAGGATGTGTCCTACCAAATTCTGTTAAAATCAGTGCAGTGGTTCTCAAACTGACATATAAAATTTCTTATTGCTTTAATATGGGAGTTTTTTGGTAGGAAAATGATCTAAGATGGCCACCAAACCATTTATCTGACAGTTTCGAAAGTGGCAAATTCGAAAGTAGCATACCCAAAAACTTATATAAAACCAATTTCAGCTTCAAAATTCATCAAAAAGAAACTAATCCAATATGACGACCAAACATGCTACATCTTGATTGGCCAGCTTCAAAATCGATCAAATAAAAAAATCCAATATGGCCCCGAGACATGCTACAAGTAACATTTTTATTGTCCTATGGTGGCCATGGTTTTTATGTATCACTTTCCCGTAAACAAATGTTACTGGTCCTTAGTCCTTAGTCCCTAATCATATCGCCCAAATTTCGGCCAAATCTGTTCAGTGGTTCTGGAGAAGTCATTTTCATGAAAACTAACTCATATCCAAGATGGCTGCTGTAGCATTTGCCCAATCAAGTTCCCTTGAACAAACTTGGTTCAGCTGTTGCTGTTTCATAACATAATTTTTTAATCGATCCCCCAAGTGGTTTCGGAGAAGAATAATTTTAGACATTTCTAAAAATTGGCTCTTTGCCCTAAGAATGCTTCTTGCTCAATGTGATTAAAATCTGCGCTATGGTTCTTGAGAAGTTGTTTAAAAGTAATAGTTGATGATGAATGGATGGTCGCCATGACATAAGCTCACTTGGCCTTTCAGGCCAGTTGAGCTAAAAATGTGTATTCTGGTATGTACTTGGAGACCCTGTGACCTAGATCTTTGACCCGTTGTCTCAAATTTTGTAATTCTACTTGTTGCACTCCCAAGTTATGGCCAAAAATGTGTATTTTGGTATGAATCTAATGACCCTGTGGCCTAAATTTTTGATTTGACCTGAAACTCAAACAAATCCAAGGAAACCACAATATGAATTAATGTGCCAAATTTGATGATTCTACCTTCTTGCATTGCTGAGTTATGGACAAAAAGGAGTATTTCAACATATGACTGTGACCTAGATATTTGACCCTTTGACTTGAAACTGCAACTCTCTTGCCATCCCCAATATAATTATATGTGCTAAATTTGATGATTCTACTTTTTTGTGTTCTGGAGATATACTGTGAACAAACTAGAAACTGTTGCTAGGGGGTGGGGGGAGGGGGGGGAGGAGCAGGATGGATGTGGCCACAGAAAGTTAAAGGTTGCGGAATTCAAGCAAATGCGATATTAGTTTGATTGCAAATTCTGAGGTAATGTTTACATTTGGCTCCGCCCCTGGGTGTGGGTGGTGAAGAAATGGCAAAATTGGCGAAAACGTGGTGATTTGCGATGGCATGCCATCGACTGCACATGCTAGTTCTCACATCATGAGGAATTTGTTATATCTGTTCGAGTTTTCAATGCGTCTAATGTAATCTGTGTAATGCTTTATACTTCATCAGTAAAAGCAAGGCATGGTTAACCCTTTAACACTCAAGCCAGCCAAAAACAGCTTCTGTACTGGTCTTGAGAAATAGCCATTTACAGGCCAAGAGAAAAGTACTTTGGAAAATTTACCCGAGCAAGTCATTCCAATGATAACTTTTCAAAAATAATCTCTTGGTCTGCAAATAGACATATTCGATGAGAAAATTTGAATTTTTCTTGAGCAAATTTGAGTGTTAAAGCATTAAGACATGATTCTAGCCACAATCATTGACCACAGGCTCAGTATTGTGCATCTTAAAATTAGTGCATCTATATAGCTGTGAAGGGTAATGGAATTTGCTTCTAAAGAGAATTCAAAATCTGCATGAACCTTGGGTGGAAAAGTCCAGGTCAATAACGCAAACCTATATATATATATATAATGTTTCACAGGTATGAATATGGCCAGAATGGTCAAGTGAATTTATGCCATGGCGACCATCCATCTGTCCATCAACTTTTGCTTTAAAACGCTACTCCTCATTAACTGCTTGGCGGAAAGACCCTATGTGGGTAGGCTTCAAAATGACTATACATAATCTTAATTAGTCAATTTTTGGGTGAAGAATTTAGATTTTATGAAAAATTTACCAAAAAATGTCAAAACGCTAGTCCTCATTTGCAGCTTGCCAGATATTAAATGACTTTAGATGAAAGGCGCCTATGGGGGTAGGCTTCAGAGCTTGTATACAGAATTTTGATTGATCCATTTTTAGCTCACCTGGCCAGGTTAGCCTATGCCATGGTGACCGTCCGTCGTCCGACAACCTTTCCTGTAAAACGCTGCTCCTCATTAACCGCGTAGCAGATTTCAACCTAATTGGGCAGTAATGACCCTAAGGATGTAGGCTTCAGATCTTGTATACCGAATTTTGATTGGCCAATCTTTTTGGTGGCCATCTTGGATTTTCAGGAAATTTAGGGAAATTAGATAAAAGCCTACTCCTCATTAACTACTTGGCCGATTTCAAGCAAACTTGGCTGGAAGGACCCTAGACCTGTATGCAGTGATTCTCACAAGGGTCCTTTTGAGGGTATATACCCCCAAAATTCAGCCTGGGACCCCCAAAAGTAATGACATTGGGTGCCATGGGACCCCTGAAAATCTTGTTTGATTGTTAAATACTAAGTAGTTTTATAGGCTTTTGCATAAAAATACCTACCAATTTCTGGCGTGGGACATACCTACATGTAATTCATAGTTGTTAGTCCATGGCACCATCTAGTTTTAATATGGATGAGATAAAACTGCTTGGGAACTCTAAAGTTGAGTTTATGGCACCCCAAGATTTCAGCTGGGAATCCCAAGATTTCAGGGTGTGGGATCCCTTGGACCTCTGAAATTTAGATGCCATGAGAAACATTGCTGGTATACTTCAGAACTTGTATACAGAATTTTGATTGGTCCATTTTCTCGATACAGAATTTTGATTGGTTAATTTTTTTTGGCAGCCATCTTGGATTTTCTGAAAATTTCTGGAAATCAGTTAAAAGCCGCCTACTCATTAACCACTGGGCCGATTTCAATCAAACTCGGTGTGAAGGACCTATAGTAGTATGCTTCAGGACCTGTGTACAGAATTTTGATTGGACAATTTTTTTGGTGGCCATCTTAAATTTTCCGGAAAGTGGCAGGAAATTTTTTAAAACGATACTCCTCATTAACTTCTTGGGCAATTTCAGCCAGAATTAGTTGGAAGGATACTATAGTGGGTGATTTCAGAACTTGTATACAGATTTTTGATTGTTCAAATTTTCCAGCGACCATCTTTGATTTTCTGAAAATTACTTAAAAGCCTACTCCTCATTAACCACTGGGCGATTTCAATCAAACTCAGTGTGAAGGACCCTAGAGTAGTATGCTTCAGAATATCTATACAGAATTTTGAGTGGACACTTTTTCGGTGGCCATCTGGAATTTTCCGAAAATTTGCGGGGAATTGTTTGAAACGCTGCTCCTCATTAACTGTTTCGACAATTTCAGCCAGACTTGGCTGGAAGGATACTAGGGTGGAAGTTTTCAGAATTATATACAGAATTTTGATTGGACAATTTTTTCGGCGGCAATCTTAGATTTTTTTTTAATCAGTTAAAAGCCTACTCCTCATTAGCCACTTAGCCGATTTCAAGCAAACTTGGTTGGAAGGACCCTAGAGTGGTATTCTTCAGAACTTATATACAGAATTTTGAATAGTCAATAGTTTCGGTGACCGTCTTGAATTTTCCAAAAAATGGCGGGAAATAGTTTAAAACGCTACTCATCAATTGCTTTGACAGTTTCAACCAGACTGCTGTAAGGATACTAGGCTGGTAGTTTTCAGAACTTGATTTTTCCGGTGGCCATCTTGGATTTTTTTTTTAATTTCAGGAAATCAGTTGAACGGCTACTTACTACTAATTAACTGCTTGAACGATTTGAAGCAAACACGGCTGGAAGGACCCTAGGGGTGTGTGCTTCAGAACTTGTATGCAGAATTTTGATTGGTAAATCTGTTCGGTGCCATCTTAAATTTTCGGAGCAATGGCTGGAAATCGTTTAAAAGGTTACTCCTCATTAACTGCTGTGATGATTTCAATCATCTGTTCCCTCACAGAGTTTAGACCAACATCCCCTGAAGAAGTCTTAGCAGCAGTCCATAGACTACCATCCAAATCGTGTAGCCTTGATACACTTCCAAATCATTTGCTGAAGGAATGCATCCACGCAGTATTACCCATAATGACCAAAATCATCAACATCTCGTTAGAATCCGGATCCGTGCCTGATAGTTTTAAATCTGCATACGTAATGCCATTGTTAAAGAAACCGTCCCTAGATCAGAACGTGCTTGGTAACTATCGACCCGTTTCTAACCTATCTTACATCTCGAAGCTACTAGAAAAGACCGTCGCTGACCGCCTTACTCACTACCTTGATATTAATAATCTGCTTGAACCATATCAAAGTGCATATCGGAAGGTTCATAGTACGGAAACTGCGTTACTCCGAGTGCAAAACGACGTCCTCTGCTCTATGGATAACCGCATGTGTGTTCTACTGGTGCTTCTCGACCTGTCTGCTGCGTTTGATACGATCGACCACAACATCATGTTATTACGGCTGCAAGAACTGGGTATATCCGGCACAGCTCTTGCTTGGTTCAAGTCGTACCTCACGTGTCGTCATCAGACCGTCATCATCAACAATTCCAGGTCACCTGAGCGCAGTTTACACTCGGGGGTACCACAAGGATCCGTCTTGGGCCCCTTGTTGTTCACCATATACACAGCGCCGTTAGGTCAGTTGTTACGCTCGCTTGGAGTCGAGTACCACTTCTACGCAGATGATACGCAACTATATCTTGCCTTTTATCCATCTGATCAATTAAACGCGAGTGAAACTTTAGAACATGTCATTCATGAAGTTAAGTTGTGGATGCTAAACAACCTCCTACAGCTTAACGATAAGAAGACAGAGATACTGGCAATCACATCACGTCACCTGCGACCTCAGCTTAAAATAGAATCTCTTCAGATTGGCGAGGACAATATTTCATTTAGCTCAACTGCCCGTAACATCGGCATAATCTTTGATGACACCATGTCAATGAAAAATCAAGTAACCTCTATATATGTAAATCTGTTTATTTTAACTTACGGAACATTAACAAGATCAGAAAGCTATTGGATGATAATGCTATAAAAACGCTTGTACACGCGACCATAACTTCGAGACTGGATTACGGGAATTCTTTGCTAGCTGGCATATCAACAGAACAGCTTACCAGTCTTCAGAGGGCTCAGAACACTGCGGCCAGATTACTATCACGGACTAAGCCATATGAACACATTACACCTGTTTTGAAAGATCTTCATTGGCTACCAGTTAAACAGCGCATAAATTACAAACTTGCACTACTGGTTTTCAAATGTCTTAATAATCTTGCCCCGCCATATCTAACATCATTAATCGTACAGAAGACAGCGCCAAGGGCTCTCCGATCAAGTAGTCGTTTACTCTGTGTAGTGCCACCATCCAATCTACTAATCAGCCAACGCGCGTTCTCTAGAGCTGGCCCCAAGCTTTGGAACAGTCTTCCACCACATATACAAAATTGCCGTAAAATTGAACCTTTCAAATCTGCTCTCAAAACATATTTATTTTCAATTTAAGTTTTTGTACATAATTGTGTAATTTTATATAATCTTGTAAAGCACCTTTGAGCTTCAATTGGAATTGTCGCTATATAAATGCATACATACATACATACATACATACATACATACATACATACATACATACATACATACATACAAGGACCCTATGGTGGTAGGATTCAGAACATGTATACAGAATTTTGATTAGTCAGTTTTTTCCAGTGGCCATCTTGGATTTCGCAAAAAATTTTGGAGATCATTTAAAACGCTTTTCCTCATTAACTGCTTGGCCGATTTCAACCAAACTCAGCTGGGCAGACCCTAGTCTGGTACACTTCAGAACACGTATACAGAATTTTGACTGCTTGATTGTTTTAGGTGGCCATCTTGGATTTTCCGGAAAATGGGAATTTGTTTAAGACGCTATTCCTCATTAACCCCTTGGGCAATTTAAACCAAATTTAGTTGGAAGGATCCTATAGAGGTAACTTCTAGAAATCCTATTCCGTATTTTGATAGGTCATTGTTTTGGTGGCCATCTTTGATTTTCTTAAAATTATCCAGAAATATTTAAAAATGGTAATTCTTAATCAATAGTCCAATTTCAACAAAATTTGGTTCAACGATTCTATGATGGTAGGCTTCAAAATGTCAAATGAAAATCTGGATTAGTCTATTTTTTGGGTGGCCATCTTGGATTTTCCAAAAGTTATCCGTGTTTATTTAAAGTTCTCATCTATTCTTAAAAGATACATATCCTGACTAAATTTATGACTAGTTTTTAATTTATGGGCACTAACCAACTAGAACTGTAGCCGTCATTTTAGATAGGTGTTTGCTAGCGCCATTATTTCAGACTCTATTGTCTTCGCCCATGAGCAATTGTTCGTATAAAACCATTCTCATAACACTAATGCTAGTCATTCTGCTGGCTTTCAAGGTGAGCGCATAGATGTGCATATAGTTCAATACCAGTTGTGTATATTTCCTATGGTGCAAGTGACAACAAATATATTTATATAACAAGTTTACTGAAAGCTGCTGCTGCCTATAGCAGCAACAACTTTCCATCAAATTGTTGTCAATATAATCAGCTGATAATACAATTGTCACTAGATAAAGATCTGATAACAATTTGACTGAAAATCGTTGATGCAACAACTTTCAATCAAATTGTTCTCATAATAATCAGCAGTGTAGTAAACTTTGCACGACTTGCTGAATGTATTTCGCGTAACTTTGTTGACAGTCATTTCTTACTCAGGCAGCAACAGCATTGTCAAATCTTTCTCAGAATAATCAGCGGACTTCCTGTTTTGTTTGCGAGCAAGTGCATACACAATTAGTTAGGCCTATATCGTATGCGTATTTCAGAGTGAAATATGTTTACAAAGATCAAGCAGTCCACTAGCACATGCACGATCACCTCTGACATGCCTACCATGAATAGAATAATACGCTTACCTCCTGATTGACAAGGAAATGAACCAAATTTTCAAGTATTATCTGAGACTGGGTCTTGATTCCGTATATCTTCTTCTTTTCGATCGCTGGTATCACACTTGGAGAGCCGTTCTGAAGATGAAATCTGTGGTTTTCTGCAGTTCTTCCACAGGCCCATACAGCTGTTCAAGAAAATAGGTTGACAAAGGCCAGAACTCTTCTCTCAGCAGCTGATACGTACTGCAACATTGAAGTATGTGCTCTGTGGTCTGTTCTGCTTCTCCACAAGGACAAGCGGGCAATGTCATAAGGTGGAACCGCCTGTACATGTGTTGGTTTAGTCTGTTGTGTCCAGTTCTAAGACGAAAAATGGTCACTTGCTCTGGCCTCAAGAGATGATGGTAGGCATCTTCTGATTGAGGTGTTCTATAGAGTGACTTGATGATAGTCTTCACCTCTGTATGGGTAACCATGTTTTCTGTCTGATTCTCTTCTGCACCCACCTTTGCCATCTTGTCTGCTTCCTCATTTCTTTGGACTCCACAGTGTGAGGGGATCCACTGCAATGCTATCCGAAAGAATTTGATGGTTTGTAGTGCTTCTTCAAGTTGTGGCAGCTTACCTTTGGTGATAGCCTCAAGGACGGAGCGGGCATCAGATAAAAAGACAATCTGTGCAATAGGGTCTGCTGTTCTGCTGATGGTATTAGCTGCATGGACCAGTGCTTCGACTTCAGCTCTGTAGTTTGTGCAGTGTTTGCCTGTCGGTATTGCAGCTAACTCATGTTGTCCGTTTGGATACTGTATGTGCAGTCCGGCACCTCCGCTCCTAATTGCATCTTTGGCTGATCTGTGTAGATCCTTATCCATGTCTCCTGAGGGTACATTTCTTCCAGCATGGCTAGGGTCAGGGCCTTCTTGCTCACATCACTGTGTTCATCTTTGGTTGTGAGATGAGGTACTGTGGTGCGAATAGCTATGCTCTCTAGTTTGTTTTCCCAGGGTGGGGGATCACGGGTGTGGTTTGGGTCTTCTATTTGTGCTGGCAACATTTCTTGGTGGTTCCTTTGAAGTGCTTTTGTCTCTTTCACAAAACTTGATCTTTTAAGTCTTCCTGATGACAGCTGTGCTTGCCTGATCTTCATCGGGTGGTTGCTGAACGATTTGCAGTTTGGATCAGTGCTTTGCATTCCCTTCCTTTACTAAGTGGGGGGATGCCTGCTGTCTGCTCCATTTTTTCTATTGGTGTTGATCTCATTCCACCAGTGATGATGCGCAGTGCCTGGTTTTGTACTTTGTCGAGGTTCTGTTGATGAGATTTAGCTGCTGTCATCCATGAGCTGGATCCATACTCAAGGTGTGGTCGTACGACACCTAGGTAGATGGTCTTGAGGATCCTTTCATTGGCACCCCACTTTGTTCCTGCCAGCTTCCTCATGATGTTTAGCTTTCTTCTGGCCTTTGCCTCTGCGTTCTGGATGTGCTCCTTCCATGTTAATCTTCTGTCATAGGTGACTCCCAGGTATGTCTGCTGGTCCTCGTACTCGAGTGGAGTACCGCCCAGTGTCAGATTGCCAACCTTGGTTTTGGTGGACAGTGAGAATAGCATGGCTGATGATTTTTCTTTGTTGATGGTAATACACCAGCGATTGGCCCAAGCTGTAATTCTGTCCAAGTCGAGCTGCATTCCGTACGTGGCAGTCGTTGTGTACTCCTCGGTGCACCAGAGTATGAGGTCATCTGCATAGAGGGCTGCTTGGATCCCATTGGGCAGCTCTGCTACAATATCATTAATGAAGAGTATGAACAGAGTTGGTGATAATACTCCGCCTTGTGGTACCCCTTGTCTCAGCAATACATTCTGTCCAGATTGTCCATCCACCAGCACCCTAGCTCTGCGATTGTGTAGGTATGACTTGGTCCATCGGAACATGTTGCCACCGACGCCTGTGCGCCGGAGCTTCACGAGGAGGCCATCCTTCCACACCTTGTCAAATGCCTTCTGCAGATCAATAACGGCAGCTAGCATCACCTTCTTGACTTGAAAAGTGTCCTCTATGACCTGTGCAAGATGTGTTGTTTGATCTTCTGTGCTCCTGTATCTTCTGAAGCCAGCCTGCTCTGAAACTATAGTGTTCTCCGACTCCAGGTACCACTGCAACCGCTGGTTGACGATGCGCTCCATGGTCTTGCATATGCAGCTTGTAAGACTGATAGGACGGTAGCTCAGCACTTTCGTCTTGTTCTTCCCTTTTTTCAGAATAGGAGTCATTCTGGCTTCCTTCCAGCACTGAGGAACCTCTCCATTGGTCCAACTGAGATTAAAGATATCTAGCAACTTGCGGAGAGATGCATTACCAAGATGTTGGATCATTTCATTCGTAATGCCATCTGGCCCGGGAGATTTCGGACCAAGGTGATCACCCCGCCTTTCTTTCTTCCTCTTCGATCACACTGGAAAATCTGGTAACCTCTGATCTTAAATGGTTTTCCTTCTTGCAGGTGTGTCTCTTGGATGCAGCAGATATCAATGTTGTTTTCGTACAGGAACTGTTCGAGCTCTGATTTCTTGTTGGTAACCCCTTCTGCATTCCAGTGCATGATGTTGATACTGGGGTTCTCTTTGGGTTTGGTCTTCTCTTTCGGTTGGCCAGTAGCTCTCCATCCTCGTCTCCTGGCTCCACAAGACGAGTTGATGGGACCTCCAGTAGCTGATGGTGGGCTCCTTCGAGGCGTGGAGCCCGGCGCTGCACCTGCCTGGCGGATCCTCACAGGGCAAGCACCATTTCGTTTGATTCGATCTCCAAGTGTCATTCATTTGCGTTGTGCATAATGCTCTGGTTAGCCCCTCCAAATGTCTGGATTGACACCGAGTGGGTTACACCCCTGCGCCACGTTGAGGCCGAGCATATAGTCTTAAACAGGGGATTCCGTATATTATATAGGCCTAACTTATTGTGTAGGCATTTGTTAGCTAACAAAAGAAAAAGCCCACTGATTATTCTGAGAAAGATTTGACAACGCTTTTGCTGCCTGAATAAGAAATGATTGTCAATAAATTTGCTCGAAATATCTTCAGCAGGTCTTGCAACATTGACTGCACTGCTGATTATTTTGAGAACAATTTGATTGAAAGTTGTTTCATCAATGATTTTCAACAAAATTGTTATCAAAAGTTTGCCTAGTGACAATTGTATTATCAGCTGATTATTTTGACAACAATTTGATGCAAAGCTGTTGCTGCTATAGGCAGCAACATCATTCAGTAAACTTGTTATAGATATATTTGTTATTATTTGCACCATAGGAAATATAGAACTAGTATTGTACTAAGCTATGCTATGCTTACTATGCTCTCACCTTGAAAGCCAGCAGAAGAATGACTAGCATTAGCGTTACGAGAATGGTTTTATACAAACAATTGCTCACCGGTGAAGACAATAGAGTCTGAAACAATGGCGCCCACAAATATCTATCTAAAATGGCGGCTACAGTCCAAGTTAGTTAAAGTGTTTTGGCTGGAAGGACCCTATGTGGTAGGCTTCAGAACTAGTATACAGAATTTTGATTGGTCAATTGTTTGTGTGAAAATCTTATAGAGTTTATGAAAAATTTACCAGAAATTGTCAAAACGCTTCTCATTAACTGCTTTACAGATTTCAATCAAATTTGGCCAGAAGGGCGCAGTCATGATAGGCTCCAGAGAATCTATTCAGAACTTTGATTGAACAGTTTTTTTGTTTGCAACTCTTAGATTTTATGAAAGATTTACTGGAAATTGTCAAAACTCATCTCCTCCTTAACCGCTTGTGCGATTTCAACAAAACTTAGGTGGATAGATCCCACATGTATGGTGATAGGCTTCGGAATTATTATACAGAATTTTGCTGTATCAATTTGTCTAATGGCCATCTTGGATTTTCCAAAAATTTTGGGAAATCTGTTCAAAGCCTAGTACTCTTGACCCTCGGAGACAGAATTGTCAACTTTCCCAGGTGCTATGTTGCATTTTCAAAAAAAATAGGAAATCAGCTAAAAAAGATTCCTCATTAAGTGCTTGGCCGATAAGAAGGGGACCCTATGGTGGTAGACTTTTGATTGGCCAGTTTTCCTGATGGCTATCTTGAACTCTTCAACCATTTTGGGGAAATCAAATAAAAGAAGATACATCATTAACCATTTGACCGATTTAAACCAAAAGTAACAGGAAGGACCATTTTGTAGTAGGCTAGGGCTGCGCGGTTTGGCTTACAGCCATATCGGTTTCGATATGACTTTTCATATCGGTTTTAACCGAATATTGGTTTTATGGACATGAAACAAAAAATTTAAATGATAAAAATTAGCACGAAAACAGAACGTATTTTCACGCCCTGATACATTCGTAACGTTTTACGCCTTTAAAGCTTAATATACCTTATAATATTCATCATCGCGGGAGTGAAATTATTAATTAGACCGCCTAAATATTACGCACAGTTAAATAAACATCGTTTATTTTGTCAAAATTAATCATAAATCAGCAAAACAGGTTGCGAAAAGACGTAAATCACACGATTGTAATTAATTATCTCCCTTTCTTCTTTCATTTCCAATTCGGCTGAGAACGAAATCATGCCTTGAAGAAAATATTAACTGTAATATTGTGATCGCGAATTTCATAAGTTAATATGATATTGTGTATAGAAGATAACGTTTTAAAAACGGTTTGAGTAATAATTTTATTTAAAATTATATCCTAATCAGCAAAATGTATTCAGCATTATATTTATTGCCGAGATTTTGATGCATTCAGCGATTTAGTGTTGGGACGACTTTGCATTATGTTAATTAGCCGGTGACGTAAATAAAATGGATGCCGTTGTTTAGAAATGTTTTCCCCGATACAAATTTTAATGACAAATTCCCACATTAGTATTGTGTTTTATATTGCAAATTTATCTGAGACTACCAGGGAAAAGACGAGTGGATATTTATTTAATTAATTCGCTGCTTGATTTCTCTCGGCGTACAGCGAGTTACATGGAGTTACACAATATGCGCAATTGGGGCCATGTTCAATTATTAGTTGCCCCGAACATAGCTTAATGGAAAGTATGGCCAATATTATTCATTACAATTTTCATGCTCGTTAGTATCTTTTATTTTTAACAATCCTGATACGAAAAACCGAAAATATGTTCATATTCGGTTTTTCGATATTTATTTTTTATAATCGGTTATGAAACCGTCAGTGCAGGATGTCGGTTTTAAATATGGTATCGGTATATCGCGCAGCCCTATGGTAGGCTTCATAAATTGTATACAGAATTCTGATCAGTCAATTTTCTGGTGGCCATCTAGGATTTTCCAAACATTTTCAGGAAATCAGTTAAGATTACTCCTTAACTTGTCATGTGATTCCAGTCAAATAACTTGTTCTCCTTACCATCTTGTTTTAAAGGATTTCACAAGGGAGATAACTTTTGTTTTTAAACGCATCTCGTTTAAAACGGCTTGACTGATTTTGAACAAATTTTGCTTTGAGCAACCTTGCATTGTATGTAGGCTTCTGAACTTCTATACAGAAATTTGATTGGCCAGTTTTTCCAATGACCATCTTGAATTTTCCAAATTATTTTGAAATTCCTTCAAAACTATTCCTCTCCTTCAAATATGATCTGATTTTATCAAACTATGTCAGTCTGTAGAGGTTTCAGGAATGGTAATTTTCATGCAGTATCACGCATTTCTAATATTAATGTTACAGGTTAGTGACAGGTCATTAGGCCTCGCATTCTATTTAATTGTCTCACTGCTGCAAGCCACCAAATAATAATTTCAATTAGCAATAACTCTGGACCTGTTAAATATTCTGAAAACAATTTGACTGAAAGTTGTTGGTGCCATAGCCACCAACAACTTTCAGTCAAATTGTTTTCTAAATGTTTAGCTGGTCCAGAGATATAACCCCTGGAATAGGTCATCTGCAAAAACTCAGCAGCCAGATGGTTAACATATTAAAATCATGGATCCTGATCTATCACTGAGTAGGTTTCAATTGATGTCACAATAAAAATATGTCACTTGTTAACTCACATCACATTAAAAAATGCTACTGGTCAACTGTCAACTTGTCAACTGACTTCACAGGTCACTTGTCAACTGGTGTCACAATCAAAATATGTCTTTATTAAGTGACATTAAAATCAAATTATGTCACCAGTTAAAAAAGTTGTACAAATCCTGTCTGAATTGTGTGTCTTCGCACAATATCACAATGACGAGTACTGTAATATTTTTAGAGGAGATTGAAACTATTTTAGTTATCAATTCAGGTTTTCTTGCTGAAAGACTGCGTATGAGAGTACTTCTAATAGTATCACTTATGATTGTTTAACACTAACACACAAGCCTGCGAAAGACAGCCTTTGCATCTGGCTTGAGAAATGTCAATTTGCAGAACAATAAAAGACTTTGTTTGAAATTTTACCACAGGGAATGACTGGTGAGATAATTAAGCCAGTCATTCCAGTGGGCAATTCCCAAGAATAATCTCTTGGTCTGTAAATGAACCTTGTCTATTAGAAAATTGAAACTTTCTTGAATGCCTTAATAGGCTTGCACGATATTGTCCTAGGCGGTATCGCGATATATTGTGGTGAAAAAATCGCGATATTTCGATATATCATACAGCCTATTTTAAAGGTATATGAATTCACAGGGTGAATTGGTCTTGGGTTGAGTTGGACTGCATGGTGTGGGTTATGTAGCCGTATCGGTTTTGCTCCGAGTTTTCATATCAGATTTAGCCGGATGACTTCTAATTGGTAAATTTAAAAAAAACTTGAAATCCAGTCGCCAAGATGCTTAAACTAAGACCGATCGTTAATAACACGAAAATAGGACACAATTAATAATTTCTTGCCACCTTACCCATTGGCTTAATGTAATCCATCATTGCGGGAGTGAAATTATTATATTGGACAACCTAAATATTGTTTATTACATGAAAATGAATCCAAAAATTTGGCATTTCATCTCGTCTTTGTAAAAATATACAAATCACGTGATATTAGGAATGTACTTTAGATCCATAGACATCTAATGTTTAGATCTGCTCCGAATTTACTGAGTACCCAGTTAATAATAATAGTTAGCATTCAGAAACATCTCGGATAGTTCACCTTGCTCGCTAAAGCGTGTATATCATCTCATTTAGCTATCACATTTGTGAACGCACCACCCTCGCCTCCAAAACCAGGAGAGCGAGCAATATCACGTGATTTATATATTTTACTAATAATAGTTAGCCTTCAGAAACGTCTAGGATAGTTCGCCATGCTTGCTAAAGCGTGTATACCATCTCATTTAGCTATCACATTTGTGAACGCACCACCTCTCACCTCCAAAACAGGAGAGCAAGCAATATCACGTGATTTAGTTATTCCCGCGACGTCATTTAATGTCAAATTTCGGACTAATTTTGATTTTATAAACCATGCTTATTACAAAACAGGCAATATTTATAGCTTCCCACGTAATAATTTCACTCCCGCGATCATGGTTTTGAGGTATACAGTAAGGAAGCAAGAAATTATACCGGTAAATTGCGTTGAATTTTCCTATTAATGTCGTCTTTTAAAGTAATTTTAGAGAATGAACTTCAACTTTTGTTACCTATTCCTAGTATAATCCCACCCCTTTCTCAGAGATGTTGGTTTGGAAATAAATTGAACAGCTTGCCGTAATAGACACCTATGCTACAAATAGACAGAATACATGACAGTAAAATTTTGGCGATATTTCGATTTTTTTTAAATCACATCGTAAAAAATCGTGGCTGGAAAAAAAATTGTGATTTTCGATAATATCGGATAATCGTGCAAGCCTATGCATTAAAGGGTAAAATAGATGGGTGAGTCTATTGATTCTGATATCAGAAGATCGAAGGTCAAGGTCATAGTGATCCAATTAAGGAGATTGGGTTACATTTCAGGATGAGCACTCAAGTTTTACTGAAGAAATCATCACCAAACCTGGCATGTGTGCTGCCCATGGGGTCTGAAGAAGCTGATTAATTTTGGGTCAAATGATCAAGCTCACTGTCATCCAATTCTACTTTGAATAATACTTACCAGATGTACTATTATGATAATGTCTGTTATCTAGTCTAGCTCAAAATAAACAATTAAAAACTCAGCACTCTCCTGGTCCTGCCCATACTGTGTCCAGGAATTACCATAGCCACAGGTACTGAGTCAATTCCCAATCACAGTCAGATTCGTCTATTTTGCTGACTTTGAAAGTCGCATGTTTTTCTGAGCTCTAAAATTGTACAATTTTAGCGGAATTAAGCGTGTTTAACGTTATCCATCGCTGGCTTCATGGAAGGAAAGGGAAAGTCATCACAGGGGCAGGTTGTATCAATCTAGAATTTATACATTCGTGCCGTAATGACTGATTAAAATTTCCTTAAATTGGCACATTATTTTAGAATGGTGTAGCCATTGTTGGAGTTGCTCCGGTACTCGTTAACTGTTTAATCTTATCCGGGTACTTGGTTAATTTCTCTTGCGACTCGGTTCCTTCCGAGATGGATGCGCCCTTAGCCAAGATGGCGGCGCCCATGATTAACGTTTTGTTTTGGCTTGGCGTGTCTATGCACTCTGTTTTATGCCGATCTTTAGCTCTCGCTTCATTGACGAGGGTGTTTGTAGCGATCAGTGTTTATTTCTTGGCTATTTTAATGTTAGTTAATTACCAAGTCGTGTTTATAAAATTTTCACTCAAAAAAATTTCAAATATTTCCTGCCTAAAGACTTGATTATCATTAATCTAAGAGAAAGTTAATGTTTCTAAGTAATTCTAAGTTACAATCAAGTCAATTGTGCGTGTTGCTCGTCATCGTATGTCATGTGCAGGGTTTTAATTCTTACTCTGTGTTCGCAGAAAGCCAAGAACCAGGACACGCTGTGTCAGAAGTGTAATCGGTTCATGAAGGGCAAGTACCCGGGTCATCACTGTGTGGCTTGCGCGATGTGCAAGGTGGGAAGTTCTTGTGATGTGTGTGCGAAGTGGTCATCGGAGTTGGTGGCGGAGTTCGATCGCGATCGACGTGCGCATTTGGAGAGGATCGCAAGGGATAAGGTGGCCAAGCTGGATCAGGCGTCAGTAAAAGGTCTTGAAGAGCGTCTGAACGAGCGTATGGACTCAGCATTGGGTGTATGGGCGACCCAGTTCAAGGCAATGTTTGAGTCCTTTTAGTCCATGGTCCCGGCGATGCAGGCTGGTGCAGGGCAACCTATCGGTGGTCCGGCCAGTTCTGTGGAGGGACAAGCACCTGTCCCTCAAGAGCCGACGGCGGAGGAGGAAGATCTGCTTATGGAAGATTCCGGCATGCCGGATCTTTCAGTAGGCGTAGAACCGAGTACGTCTCAAGGGTCTCCCTCAGGTTTTGTACGGGTCTGCCAGCCTGGTGGTGATGTCGACATTCCGTCGGGTATATTTCACCCGGACTTCGCTCAACCCGCATTGTCGGTGGAGCCGTGTTTTTCGGTTCCCGTCGGCATTCCGGCGGCGGTAGGTGCGGCTCCTCTCGGAGTTCCGTTGTCTGCCAGGGTAAAAGCGGCTGTAGTCCCGGCTCCCGTGATAGAGTCGATGGACTGCGGTGAATCTGTGTCCGGCAATTCGCTGGATACTGGTGCCACAAGTAGTCGGGCTATGGACTCACTTCATGTTGGAAGGAGTGAGGTCCATGGTTCTCAGCATGGGTCGTTGGTGGCTTTCTCATCTAAGGGTGAGAAGGAAGATGAGAATGGTAGTCCAGTGATGGACGAATCCTCATTCTGCACCGAAGCTGAATGGGTGCAGGTCCTTGGCTGGATGTCCGACTGTCTCGGGTTGGCATCGGATCAAGGATCTCAGCGCGATCCGGCGATGGAGCGGATGTCAGAGCGAGCGGCTAGCGCTCTGTCAAGTGGCTCTTCGGCCATGCCGACACTCCCTTTGGACACGCAGACTTCTGACATGTTGGAAGTTGCGGCGTATCGTCTGGTTCAGCCAGACTATTCATTGCCCAAGGCCCCAAAGGGGATAAGGAGTAGGGTCTGTTTTCCAGAGCAGGCCTATCATCAATATGCCCAGGTTCCACAGCTTTCCATCGGGGAGAGAGAGGCAGGCCGTTGGCTGGTAAATAGAAGGGTCATTCTCATCCCTTAGTTTTCCAGGCTAATAAGGATCCTTTTAATGAGTTAACGCTCATTGAGGATGCAGCGAGGGCAGCTATGGCTGCACTCTCGCACGACTATACCGTCCTGCAGGGAATGCTGACCTGCATGGCGGACGGGGGGGGTTGGGGGAAGTGCCAGAGGCTGCTTCCGGGGTTGTCCGGGACACCATGCGCTTGTCCCAAGATTGCCTGGCCAGGGTGATCACCAGATCATTGGCAGAGCAGAGGAGAATGGTTCTCGATTGTGTAGAACCAGGACCTGTGATGAGGGCTGCATTATCTTCTACGCCTTTCATTGGTCTAGGCTTGTTCGGTGGCTCGGCACGACAAGCCTTATCCAAGGTCGCGTCAATGGTCTCAGAGCAGAAAGTAGTCGGCAAGTCGTGGAAGTCAACGAAGAGGACTCAGCCGCAGCAGTCCTATAAGAAGCATCGGCAAGAACAACAGAGGCAGCGACATAGATCGCCCTTCCATCCGTCTGGCCATGGTGCCCATCGGGCATCCGGATCACAGGGACCTGGCCGTTCATCCTCATACAAGCTTGTATGAGGACAGGAAGGGTGGCGGTTCGGGTCGCAGCGGTTATCGTAAGGATAGGCATGGCGGCGGTCCCGGACCGTCATATCCAAGAAACCGCGGGGCGGCCGTGGAGAATGGTTGTGACGGGTTTCCGGCGGGATCCGTTCCGGTGACATCAGGAACGAAGGGAGTCGAGAATCTTCACCTAAGCGAATTAGCGTCTTATCGTGCAATATCGACTGCCAGCTGTGTGCAGATTCCTACCGTCGGAGGCAGACTTCAGCTGTTCTCAAACCAGTGGGAACAGGTCATGCAAGATTGTTTAGTCTGTCAGTGGTTAAGAAACGGCTACGAACCGGACTGGCTCTTCCGTCAATCGTTAGGTCCGTTAACATTGACTCCAGTTTGGACTCCCGTTCCGAGGGAATCTGATCGTCTAGATGCCATTTGCTCAGAAATCAAAGATCTTCAGCAGAAAAACGCGATTCATCTAGTCCGCAATCAGTCCTCCCTAGGCTTCTATTTGATGATGTTCCTCGTTCCGAAACATACCGGAGGGTGGAGACCAATTCTCAATCTCAAACCGTTGAACAAATTTATTCTTTCTCCAAAGTTTCAGATGGAGACTGTAGCAGCGGTGATCACGGGGCTGAGAAAAGGCATGTGGGCAGTATCGATAGATCTGAAGGATGCACATTTTCATATTCCAATGTCAATTCCTTTTCAGAAATACCTTCGCTTTGCATTTCAAGACAATGTCTGGGAATTCAATGCACTTCCGTTCGGTCTGACCACAGCTCCGAGGGTCTTCACCAAAGTGGTTCTCGCCATGACTTCTTATCTTCGCAGGAGAAACATAGCTGTTCACACTTACATAGACGACTGGCTGCTGAAGGCTTGGAATCCAGTCACTCTGCGCGGCAATATTCAGGTAGTCCTAGCCTTACTAAAGGATCTAGGATGGATTGTGAATCTCGAGAAATCAGAATTGACTCCATCCCAGGAGTTTGTTTATCTGGGAATATTTTTCAATCTCGGGGACGGCATTGCTTTTCCGGCGGAGAGCAGAGTCAGGAGTTTGATTGTGGTACTGGAGTCAATTTCTCTAGGAGCCTTTCTGACGGCGCACCAATTTCTCAGAATACTGGGTTTACTAGTATCTCTAGAGAAAGTGGTTCCTTATGCAGCCCACAGGCGCAGGCCGATTCAGATGTATCTAATGTCATTCTGGTCTCAGAAAATGGATCCATTATCTCTGAGAATTCCAGTAAAAGAACCATTGATATTCCACCTTCAGTGGTGGTTATCAGAACAGAATCTCCTGCGAGGTGTTCCTCTACAACCTTCTCAACCGCAGATGTCCATCTTCACAGATGCATCGATGACGGGTTGGGGAGCGGTATTGGACGATCAGTCAGTGTCTGGGGAATGGGATCGGACCAATGCGCAGAAACATCAATGTTCTCGGATTATTAGCGGTCACATTGGCACTTAGAAAATTTGAAGGCTTAATCCAAGACAAGATTGTCCTAGTCAGGACAGACAACTCAACAGTGGTTTCTTATTTGAACCGCCAGGGCGGGACAAGATCACCAGAGTTGGGTATGATAATTTGGGACCTTCTGCGGTGGTGCCAAGAGAGGAATATTATTCTTCGGGCAGCACACATTCCAGGAGGATTGAATATCCTAGAGGATGCTCTCAGTCGAAGGACGGTTTGTCGTCCGACGGAATGGCAGCTCAACCAATCGGTAGCGGAGGTTCTATTCAAACATTGTGGCAAGCCAAATGTGGATCTATTTGCAATGAAACAAAATGCAAAGATGGTCACATACATGTCACCGATCCCGGACCTTCTAGCCTTAGCAGTAGACGCACTGGCGATAAGTTGGAAGGGAATGTAGGCGTATGCGTATCCTCCAACGATTCTCATCCCAAAAGTTCTGGCCAGACAGAAGTGATCTTATCTCTCAGAACAGGGGTCTGTACTTCCACGACAGACATGATCAAATTGACTGCATGGATGTTATCAAGCAACGTGCAATTAAGGGTGGCTTTTCTGAGCAAGCAGCGAAGTTTGCCGCTTCAGCCAGAAGAGAGACAACCACAAGAACATATAATTATAGAATCAACAGATTTGCAGAGTGGTGTAAGGGAAGAGATTGTAAGGGAAGAGATATTGATCCCTTTGCTGCATCTGTTCAACACGTAGCAGATTTTATCTGTCATTTATACGAAGTTGACAAACTTGTACCTTCAACCCTAGCAGCATATAAGTCTGCATTAGCTTCAGTCGTTCCCAGTCTGGCCATTGAAGGAGTGGAGAATGACACTTTAAATGAAGTTATTAAAGGAATGAGCAATTTGCGACTTAGACAGCCAATTCCTATCCCAGCATGAAATCTATCTTTTGTTCTACAGGTTTTAGGGCATGCTCCCATTAAACCAATTAGATCTATGGATATTAAACTGTTAACTATTAAGTCAGTTTTCTTGGTTGCAGCAGCATCGGCGAGAAGGAGAAGTGAAATACATGCGCTTTCTGCCGAACAAGACCGTTTTGTCGTCACGGGTGAAGGTTTAAGACTACTTCCACGTCTTTGTTTCTTGGCAAAGAATCAGTCACTTAAATATCCAGGACAGCCGATCAATTTGCCAAGTTTAATTAGACATGACCCAAAATCTTCTGCTTGGTGTCCTGTCAGATGTCTGAAAATGTATAAGAAATGTACTGAGGAGTGGAGAGATGACCCGAAATCTCTGTGGTTATGTCTCAAAGCTCCTCATTTGCACGCCTCGAAAGATACTATTTCTCGTTGGATGGTTGATGCTATTCAGATGTCACACAAAACGCTACGGGAAAGCAGATTGATCGTGCGAACGCCCACCAGGTCCGAGCACTAGCAGCAGCATCTGCCCTTTATAAGGATGTCTCATTAGAAGAGGTGATGTCTGTAGCACAATGTCATGCTGAGTCGTCATTCACTGATTTCTACCTTCGCAATATCTCCAGCACACTTAATCCGGTAGCCGTCGCCAATTTATCGAATCTTAGCTAAAGCCACATCCGACCACTATTTCGCACATATCACAAGGTTCTTCCACATGCACTGAACAATGGCTATGCACATGATCCGAGGATGACCGTGGATTGGGCCGAGCTCCTGTGATGAACAAGAAAAGACCAAGCACTCAAAATTGTGAGTGTTTACATTAATTAGGTGACTAATATTAGTTTACTTACAGTCGATTTACCAGACTGAATAAGTAAATAGTCTGGCCAAGAGTATCTTATTCTTTCAACAGACATTAGACTCATTCCAATTTGAAAGCCTATTCGATATACTGATAGTGGTTTTTTCAAAATTAGAAGTTGTAGTAGCTTCTTTGCACTCTACTGGACTGCCCTAGCTGAGACTTGGGTTTGACACGGGTCTGGTGGGTGTTGCTCCCCGTTTTGACAGCCCTCTGGAATTTGTGCGGCCAAATGAGGGGTGGGGGAGCGCGGTCTAGACCATGGAAGTTTAGCATTATATGATTTAGATAGCGGAACCCAAGCACATGCCAGGGTTCTAGTCTCTTCACAGCCTTCTCTGTCGTATGGTAGATGAGTGCTGGTTCGAGCCTCACCGTCTCCCACCGGTATTTCTTAGCTGTCGAAATCCGGAGTTTATCATAATAGTACATCTGGTAAGTATTATTCGAAGTAGAATCAAAAAAGCATCCGCTTTTGTTTCTACGAGAATTCTTAATACTTACCAGATGTACTATGGCCCTTCCTCAGCCGCCCCGCTGAGGTGAGGCTGAGCTGCTTTTGCTGTTTGTCAAGGCAAACATAAGACGAATCTGACTGTGATTGGGAATTGACTCGGTACCTGTGGCTATGGTAATTCCTGGACACAGTAAGGGCAGGACCAGGAGAGTGCGGAGTTTTTAATTGTTTATTTTGAGCTAGACTAGATAATAGACATTATCATAATAGTACATCTGGTAAGTATTAAGAATTCTCGTAGAAACAAAAGCGGATGCTTTTTTGATTCACCTTTCCAAAGTATCCATCCATCATATGACCCTGTATGACATCATAATCAGCTCAGCGCGTGTATGATGAGGTCACAATCATTACGTCACAAAGGGTTCCATATAGACCATCATCAAATCTCAAATAGTCTAACACGTTGTTTGAATTGTATGTCTTTGTCATTCTTTGCTATTTAATAAACAAGCTGTTGAATATTTTAAACTAATTTGACTGGCCACTGATGCTGCCTTAGGCAGCAAAAGCATCCAGTTAAATTAGTTTCAAAATATTTAACAGCTTACCTGTGTATTTTTTTGGAAATTGATAGCCAGGGTGTTCAGAGATCAATCGATCCCAACACGAATGAGGTGTGGGTGGAGCTTAGCTATAGATGGGCGGAGCATGGCTAAAACCGGAAAGGTCCATTAAGGCGATTGTGATTACCTTTAATTCTACTAATATGCTCATTATGGCTAAGTGAATGTCATCAGTACAGTAGATATTTACATAAATAAGTAAGCACGATCTTCAGGCTATATTATTCCATTGCGTGATGGTGGTGGGTGGCATAGATTTTTGCGATGTGTGATTGTCATTCTTGTTTCATTTACAGAGACAAAGAGAAAAGGAAGCAGGACATTCTGGATCCCCTGCACAAAATGAATGAATATCTGCAAAGAACCAGGAAGCACCATGAACCTGATCACCATCACAGCGACAGGGATAGGGTAAGGCCAGGAACCTATGATAGGAATTAGTACACATACCCATGTGTAGGGCTGTGTGGTATACAGGTATTGGAACCATCACCGAGTTTATACACGTGACGGTTCGAAAACCGGTGCCATAATCTCGAAACTGGATATTTTTGGAAAACTGTTATGGAAATATCTATTTAATAAAATGTTACTGTTGCATAAAATTGAATTTATATGACAAATTATATATAAAACTCAAAATAAAATGTGGAAGGGGAATCGTTTTCAGCTCCATTCGTATTTCGCGAGTATGTTGCCAGATTTTATTGCAAAATGCATTCAGAAATTGTAATCTGCTCGTGTTTTATTAAACTGAATGATACGCATTTGAAGGCATCATGAGCGATCATCAAAGTTTGGTTCTTTCTTATTTACAGTTTCGACAAATAGATATTTCCATGAATGATGATCAGTTTTTGCACACAACTGCCAATGACATTTCTTCAATGAACCTTTCCAATTTATCAATCCATCATATGAGGTCATAATGAACATGTGTAGGATGATGTCATATTCATTACGTCATGAATGACTTGATTTAGTCTGTCTAGAATGCTTAATAGTCTGACACATTGTACGAATTGTTTGTCTACTATTTAATAAACATTCGCGTGAATATTTTAAAACTAATTTGACTGGGCGCTGTTGCAGCAACAGCACCCAATCAAATTAGTTCAGCTTACCTGTCCTGTAATTTTCTGGAAATTGATAGTCACACATTTCAGGGATCAATCAGTCCCAACACAAGCAAAGAGTGGGTGGAGCTTAGCTAGAGTTTGGCGGGGCATAGGTAAAACGAGAAATGTCCATTGGCCTTTATTTCATCCTATATCTTATTCCATAATACCACTACATCGTTGCTCAGTGCGATGTATATATTCATCTTGTATTGTTATAAATCTTTAATGGAAAAAACGGTTTACATGATCCTTCTGCAAATAGGTCACATAGAATTATGTTAATCAGGTGAGCATCATTGTTGCATTGCAACAACCTTTCTGGTTATTAGTCCCCTACCGGTAAAACCATTTGCACTCCGTCTCTCCGTCCATCCGTCTGTCGCAGTTGGGTTTTCACACTTTTTTTCGCAGTCCTTCAAGGTATTCAACTGAGAATTGGTACATTGCTTTGTTATGAGAAGTTACAGAGCAAGTTCGAGTTTCAGGCGTATGCGTCAATTTTTGATGGAGTTATGCCCCCTTTGGACTTAAGAAATACGAAAAATATCAGCTTTCCGCGCTTTTTTTTTTGCACTCCTTCAAGATATTTAAGGGAAAATCGGTACATCGCTTTAGTATAAGGAGTTACAGAGCAACTTCGAGTTTCAGACATTTTCGCCAATTTTTCGGGGAGTTATGCCCCCCTTTCGTCTTATGAAATATGAAAAATATTAGTTTTCTGGACCTTTTTCGCAGTCAAGATATTCAACTGAGAATTGGTACGTTGCTTTGTTATGAGAAATTACAGACCAAGTTCGATTTTGAGGCGTTTGCATCAATTTTTGATGGAGTTATTAGTTTCCTACCGGTAAAACCATTTGCGCTCAGTCTGTCTGTCTGTCTGCCCCTCCATCTGTCGCAGTTGGTTTTCCACACTTTTTCGCGGTCCTTCAAGATATTCTACTGAGAATTGCTACAATGTTTTGATGTGAGAAGTTACAGACCAAGTTTGAGTTTCAGGCGTATGAGTCAATCTTTTATGGAGTTATGCCCCTTTCGACTTAAGAAATACTAAAAATACCAGCTTCCCACACTTTTTTTCGCAGTCCTTCAAGATATTTAAGGGAAAATCAGTAGATCGCTTTAGTACAAGGAGTTACAGCACGGTTTCAGACATTTTGGTCACTTTTTCATGAAGTTATGTCCCCTTTCGACTTATGAAATACTAAAAATATTAGTTTTCTGCAACTTTTTCTCATAGTCTCAAGATATTCAACTGAGAATTGGTATGTTGCTTGGTTATGAGAAATTACAGACCAAGTTCGATTTTGAGGCGTTTGCGTAAATTTCTGATGGAGTTATGTCCCCTTTCGACTTATGAAATACAAACATATCAGCTTCCAAGACTTTTTCGTTCTCCTTCACAATATAGAACTGAAACTTGGTTTATTGCTTTGCTATGAGAAGGTACAGATCAAGTTTGAGTTTCAGCTGCATGTGTCAATTTTTAATGGAGTTTTTGACTGTCAATCTCTAAAGATTTATATCACCAGGTAAGGGGACATGTATCGCAAAGCAATACTTATAGAATGCTTGTTCTACATACAGTAAATACTGTTCTAACAAAGAGCTTTTGATCATTAATATTGTGGTGCATTTCTGATCTACGTGTAGTTATGTCATGGCAGATTTGCAACAAATTTAGTATTTATGTGATAAATGTTATTTCAAATCATATGTGAGCCACCTGAAATTTGTTTTTGTCCAACAAATAAAAAATAATTATATAAAGTATCTAATATGTTTTAGCCGTCCATGTTATTATATTTACGGTGCGGAAGCCCTATGGTAATCACAGAATTCGTCTGCCCCTGTCTGTCCATCCACAATATCTCATACATGGCATATCATACAGAACCACTTCAGATATTTTAATCAAACTTGGTATATGCCTCAGTTATGATACGCAAATGTGCCTTTTGAAGAATTCAGGTTTATAGGGCCAAGATGTTGTGTGAAAATGGGCTTTTTAATGCAAAAACATGATTTTTGTCACTGTTCCCGTAAACAGCATATCATACAGAATCAGTTAAAATAATTTAATGAAAGTTGACAGGTTGCTTCATTGTGATGGGTAGATGTGCCTTTTGAAGAATTCACCTTTAGAGGTCAAAGATTTTGGCTGACAATTAGGATTTTTAATGCAAAAACTCACAATCTTTGTCAGTTTCCTTGTTTTTTTAAATTTATTATTTATTAGCTCACCTGGACGGAAAGGCCAAGTGAGCTTATGCCGTGGTGACCATCCATCGTGTGTCCGTCATCTGTCAACTTTTCCTTTAAACAACTCCTCAAGAACCAGTTGGCTGATTTCAATTATATTTAGCAGGAAATATCCTTAGGGCATAGGGATCCAAGTTTGTTCAAATGAAGCCGATCGGCCAATTTGGCCGGCGGCTATCTTGGATTTCGGCAGATTTTAGGAAACGTTTTGAAAAATTTCCGAAACTGCTTTGGGGATTGATGCAAACCTCATGAAATATGATCTAGGGCAAGAGCTGAACCAAGTTTGTTCAAGGGAACTTGATTGGTCAAATGGTTCAGTTAGTGGGGCGGATATGTAACAAATTTGAGGTAAGATGTTCCATTCTGGAAGAAAGCATGAAATTTGGGATATAGGTGGTTTAAGGTATGCTGAACATAATTAGATGCGGTGCCACATGATTCTACCAAGGGAACCCATTCAAAATGGCGGATTCAAAATGGCTGCCTTCCCAGAGGAAAATCTGCATTACTCAAGTTCTAGATGGAGTAGAGGGCTGGAATTGATGTCAAATTAAGGGTTTCTTGGGTCACTGGTTATGATTTTACCCATTACAATACTCTAAATAGATAAACATGCTGAAAAATATATTATTATTATTATTATTATTATTATTATTATTATTATTATTATTATTATTGTTGTTGTTGTTGTTGTTGTGGTCGTCGTCGTCATTGTAACATTTGTAAATTAGTAGTATTATTGCTAAACGTTTGTACACACATGTTCCGGGCGGAACATTTTAGAAACAAGTTTTCGCTACTCAAAACAATTGGTCTACACGTTTTCGCCAGTAAAAGTAATTGTATGCCAGCCTCTCGCTTCGCCAAGCATTATTTCGTTGCGGAAATCAGTGATAACTGTCACCATGAGCAGATTCCGTGTAAGCAGAAATTGTTTGCTTTAAACACAATTTGTCTTATTGATGCAATCGAGGAAATGGGAAACCCATTTTTAGATGACAGTTTTGACTTAGTGACTCTAGATACCAAAGTCATTATGTCCGAGTCTGTAGTGAATGCGGTCCGAACAGCAGAAGAACTAGGCATCAGACAGTACCACGCATTTGTCGCAGATCGACTATCTGTATCATCAAAATCGGTATATGACCCAATCCAAAAGAACAATTTGGGTTTGTTCAAATCAAAACAGAGGAAGAGTACCAGAACCAACAAGAAGCTTGTTGCAATGAAGAGAGATGTACAGTTATTCTCTAGACTGTACATTTCCTGCCAATCCAGAGACGGAGACCTTGATTCATTCTTTGAGCATGAGAATGATCCATGGCCCCCATCACGTGCTGAGAGCAACGCAATGCGCCAAGGCAGCAAATCAGATCTAATGGGATGTTTGGAAGCATTAGTAGCTCGTGCAGCTGATTGTCCAGAGGTTGAAGTGAAGATCATTGATGGAGCAGCTATGATGCATAATCTAGATCCCAAGAAATCAAACGTGGTTGTGAACACATTTGGAGATTTTGCAGAGCACGTCTTCCTCCCACACATTGCTAGACAACTACAGACGGTTAAAAGATTGGATGTTGTATGGGACGTGTATAAGGCGGGAAGCTTGAAGACACACGCTAGAGAATTACGGGGACATGGTGAAGCTCTTCGTGTTGCATCGAGTACAAGACTCCCTCAAAATTGGAAAATTTTCCTACGAGTTGAAGCAAACAAAACAGGCCTCTTCACCTTTCTCGCACATACATTGGAGTCATTCGAGCTACCAGAAGGAAAGATACTCATCACAACATGTGAGGAAAATGTGCTGATGAGGCCAGAGCATGACATCTCACAACTCACGCCATGCATGCAAAATGAAGCAGATGGTAGAATGTTGCTCCACGTCTTCCATGCATATCACCAAGGTTATCGAACAATAATGATTCATGCTACAGATACAGATGTCGTAGTCCTAGCCATACGAACAGCAAACTTTCTTCATGGGTGTTATCAATGGGTCGCATTTGGCCATGGGAAGACCTTCCGCTATGTATGGCATTGCAACAGTTTTATGTGCAGAAGCGTCACAAGGACTGCTATTTATGCATGCTTTCTCTGGGTGTGACACTGTGTCTGCATTTTGTGGGATTGGCAAGAAGACAGCATGGGAAGTTTGGAGGACTTCAGATCTAGTGAAGTCACTATTTAGGAGACTGTCTGATGCCCCGGCGTCTCTGTGTGACAATGACATGGAGATGCTGGAGAGGTTTGTCATACTACTGTACAAACGCACATCACCATTGTCAAAGGTTAATGAGGCACGAACAGACGGCTTTTTGATTTTGGCAACAGGCAGCTAGAAAACATTCCTCCGACCAGTGCAGCTCTGCTGCAACACACCAAATGTGCTGCGTTCCAGGCAGGTCATCTTTGGGGCCAATCACTCCATACTAATGCAAAAACGCCATCGCCAGCTGACTGGGATTGGGTCAGAGATGGAGACACTTGGTCACCGCAATGGAGTTTGCTTGCAGACGCATCTAAGGCAAGCCGGGAACTCGAGAATTGTGCTTGCAAAAGTAATTGCACTGGCAGATGCAAATGCTATAGATCCAACTTACCGTGTACACAGTTGTGCTCATGCGGTGCACAGTGCGTGTGACATCTGTGAATCAGGATTCAACAATCAACAGCATCATGTATAGCCTTGCATACTCTAATAGGATAATTGAACGTATCTATAGCGACCATTACTTGGTTCGATATTAAGAAATCAAGTAATTTAAACTATTTATAGATGCTATATTGCTTTTGTTCTCAAGAGATGGATCTTTTAGATAACACATCTTAAAGAGCCACCGTCTTTTGACATCAAACACAGGTGGTCGCTATGGAAGGATTGATATTTACATATTTAGAGTATTGTAGTGAGTAGAATTATAACGATTGGCCCATGAAACGACTAATTTGACATTAATCCCATCTCTCTACTCCGTCTAGAGCTTGAGTAATGCGAATTTTCCGCTGGGATGGCGGCCATTTTGAATCCGCCATTTTGAATGGGTTCCCTTAGTAGAATCACGTGGCACCACATCTAATTATGATCAGGATACCTTAAACCACCTATATGCCAAATTTCATGCTTTCTGCCAGATTGGAACATCTTTTTCACATATCTGCCCTACTAAGTGGCCATCTTAGTTTACGTGGTTTTAGCAAAAATGACTCCTCCAGAACCAAAGGGCCATTAAAGTTTGTTCAAAGGAAGTTGAACCGTAAAAAAACATAACCGCCGTGGGCCAATCAAAATATAGCGTGTGTGGCGGCCATATTGGATTTCTTTTATTGGATGGATTTTAAGCCCGAAGTTGGTTTTATGTGTTTTTGGGTATTCTGATCTCAAATTTGCAATTTTCGAAATGGTCAGATAAACGGTTTGGTGGCCATCTTGGATCATTTTCCCGCCAAAAGCTCCTATGCTAAAGCAATGGGAAATTAAAAATATCTTCTCGAGAACTACTGGGCCAATTTCAATTATATTATGCAGGAAGCATCCTTAGGTCATAGAGATTCAAGTTTGTTAAAAAAAAAGCTGATCGGCCAATTGGGACGGTGGCCATCTTGAATTTCGGCCAATTTTTAGAAACGTCTAAAAATCTCCGAAACCACTTGGGGGATTGATGCAAACCTCTTGAAATAGTTTGTTCAAGGGAACTTAATTTGCCAAATGGTTCAGCGGCCATTTTGGATGACCTAGTTTTCAAGAAAACGACTTCTCCAGAACGAATGAACGGGTCATGCCGAAATTTGCCTGATATGATTAGGGCCGAAACGCCATTAAAATTTGTCCATGGAAAGTTGATATGTAAAAAAAAAACCATGTCTGCCATAAATCGTTCAAAATATAATGTTTTTGGCGGACATCTTATATTTTCTGCAAATTTCTGAGAAAAAATTACTTAAAATTATTAACCACTGGCCCAATTTTAATAAAACTTGGCAAAACTTTCTTCACAGAAATTTGATTGGTAAATTTTTCCAGTGGACATCTCATTTTGTTTGGTTGTGTTAGTCGCCAATAATTCCAGGTGAGCGACACATGCCCCTTGTGCCTCTTGGGTTTTTTTGGGTTTTTTTAATACAAATGTGACTGCTCTTGAATAACATTGCTACCTGCTGCATAAGGAAAGGTATTTTCAGTGATTGCAGGGACCTCTGAGTCTAACAAAGTTTTCTAGTTATATACACATATCGTATTCTATTATGTTATTTATATTTCAGCACAAAAAGTATAAAACCAGAACTGACAAAGACAAGCCTGTTGCAAGCCTGTCTGCAAAAAGTAGCTCGGGTCCAAAAACAATAGAGCAATTGAGAGCAGAGAGGTTGAAACGAGAAGCAGAGGAACGAATGAAAATGAAAATTGTGATTGCAAAGTCACGTGGCGAGACGGTAGAATCAGACTCAAAAACAAGAACTAATGAATATGAATCTGATGACAGAACGAGAGCATATAATTCCCAATATAATCCTGAATTTGTGAGAAAACCCAAGCACAAGAGTGACAGAAAAAGATACTATTAAAGGATATTCAGGGATTTGTTAATCCAGCTGAACAAGAATGTGAACTTGTATGGCTCGCATGCGAGTGCGTGTGTGCGTGCGCCTCCATATATGCATGCATGTGTGTGCGTGCGTGCGTGGCATCGGTGATAACTGATATAAGATTCAAGGCATCCATATTGGCAATTTTCATAGTTTGTTTTGGGTATAAATGTAATCAATAACTGTTTGACCATCAGTTGTTACTTCTCCCATGATGTATGTGTATCCATAGACTTTCACTTTGGACAAAAGTTGCTATATCTATAGTTATTGTTCTACACATTCACATTAAAGTCACCCATATTCAGTACAGGAACCTCATCGGACAAGCATGTGTGTAAGTGTGAGAGCTGCACACACCTTTAACCGATTCATTTCCTCTGCCGTATACACATACTACTTGTATTCTTAAAGGCATATGCACCTGAATAAGTGTCATTTCAACTATTTGATAATTGAGTGATCTACATTTAGCTGTAGCATTGTGATTTAGGTAGACACTACTTCCATATGATGTATGATGATGTCACTTGATTGCAATCATTGCGATGTAAGGTGAAAGATTGTAAGTAAAAACATGTGTCAAGACCTGTTGAGCATGACTTTGTCTCTACCAGCAAGATACATGTAATGTCTGCTGTTCGAACATTCACACCTGATATTGATATAACTGGGAAAAGATTGGCAGTTGTGAAACAACCTTCATACCAACACTGGTCGTGTTGTGCAGTGGTGTATAACACATGTGTAGTGCACTGTTATATCAAAGACACTGCATTTCCAGTTTTACATGATTTGACGCCGTAATCTTGCTTGAATCAAATTTGCCAGTGTTTCCTATATTGTTGAGTTTGGTCACTGTACATAAAGTGACATAATGCATGTGGGCCCGCCTCTAATTTGGAAGTTGAATCATAGACTTCGGCATTGTCTCCTTTTGGATTGTTTTGGAACAGTTTAGTTGTCGACGAAACTAACATCGTAGAACCTTAGCGCTTATGTTTTCTCACACTGAATTGTCTGGTTACTGTCTTGATTGGTGTCCAATCCTTCTTTCTGTTTGCTGAACTATGCATATAAGTGTACGGTGAGGCTTTATCAATAATCTACAGACAACGAACTGAAGATAGATATTATTATTAACAGCTTTAATGAACCCAATCACCATACAATGGTACGTAAATGAACAAAAAGAAAACCGGTAGCCAGTCAGAAATAATCAATGTTGTATTAACACCACTGGACTGGAGTACTCACTTGTGCTTGGCCTGATGATTCCTTTTTTTTTAATTTGCTGAAGATGTTCTTTAAGCGTCTCTATCTGATTGAAAACAACTTTCCGATAAGATGGTTTAACTGGTTGGTCATCAATAGTTGGTATCTTATGTTTGATAATGTCAGTATGACCTAAATCATTTTCATCTTTAGCAAAAATGGAAATGTATTTAGAGAAAAGAGATTTCACACGTTTCAGTTCGTCGTCCGATCCAGTAAACCCAGATAAATCAAGTCCTGGTGGCAACTGGAAACTTTCCAGTATAACATCATTACTTAGTTTATCATCACAATTTCATTCTCAACACACCTAGATACTATTATTTCATTATTTACAACTTCTAGGTTAACTGTCTCATTCTCCATTTCAGCTTGAGAAATTTTTCCAACTCGTTCTTGGTTGCAATGTTATCGCAGTTTTACCGAAATTAAACATCTTCACATAGCATGTACCAGTAGATGAATTCCACCTAAAGGAATAGCTAATGGTTCCACTACAGCACAGGGACCACACAGTGCACTAACTGTTCATACATCACATACACTTTCGGCCGGGAGAATCACCTCCTCTCTTCCAGCGACACGCACAAAACCACTGGAACTCTTTGTCTGAGATATTTGAAACAGATCAGCATAATATGGCAAACGTTGAAGGACATTTATACCTAGCAATCCAGGAAGCTCCTTTTTTCGTCTATCCGCAGGGCTATCTTTGGTAACCAAGACACGACAAGTTGAAATCATGTGTCCATTAATCTCAGTTATGGTGGTAACCATTGATCCAGAATCTATTAAGCAATTCACTTGGACACCACAAAACTTTGCAGTAACTGTAGGGACTCCTCCGACTGTCAGTGAAAAACATTTCTGCCCTATCTGGTTAACACTTTCAGTACCTTCATACCCTACTGCTACGCTTTTAGCAGCAGAGCTGTCTAGTTTAACGGATCTGACACGCATTCAGCCGAATCTGCTTCTTTAAGTTCTGTTTCTCTTTTCTTTCTGCGTTCTAGCCACCTCTTATACGAATGGCATTCCGCCTTTCTATGCCCTACTTTCTCACAAAAGAAACACTTAATTGACCTTTCCAAATTACAGGCTAAATGAACTGTCCCAGAAGCATTACTATTTTGCATTTGTAGCTGTTGACACAAAGCTTTCTGTTGCTGACATAATTCTTCCAACACAGCTCCTTGTTTAGCCAAGATATCGACAAAATATGCTGATACATCAGTAACATGTGCTTCTACATCAGCACAACAGTCTTCTTGGAAGCTACGTACCTCCTCATTTACTCGCGGTTTACTATGCACCTTGGTATCACCAACCTCTTGTATACCTTAATGCAGTTTCTCTCATGTCCAAAAATGCACTGTCTGGATTCTCATCTATTTGTTTGTGCAGCTCCCAATGTAACCGTGGATCACGCATACTGTCGGTGAATTGTTCACGTAACATAACATCACGGTTGATAACCCTCCGAGGGTCAACTTGACTAAGTCGATCAATTAATCCTACCAAAGCATGGGAAAATGCTGATAATGTTTCAGCTTCACCTTGCTGTCGATCATAAAATGCATGCAGGAGCTGAGAAGCAGTATGTCTTTCACCAAAGGCTTTCCTTAGTCCACTATATATATCATCTTCTATATCTCCAGGTCAACATCTCATCTCAACTCGAGCTGCACCTTCTAAATGGGCTGCATCTCTACCTTCTAATGATTGTAGTCTAAGTGAGGATTTAGCATCCTCGATCCACTCTTCAACAGATGTCGCACCAGAAAGATGGCGCAACTTCCTCTCACGCGGAAGAACAACTGTAACTATTGGTTGTGGCATTGTGTTTGTATCACCTTTCTTCTGCTGTAGAGACTTTATTATTTCCCTATGTCTTGCCTTCTCCAGTTCCAATGTTTCCAGATGAATTTTCAATTTAGCTAACTCTTCTGTTGCCATGACGAATGTACGCAAAAAATTTCACTACATCAATTAATTATGTAAATGATTATGAACAAAAATTATAACACTAACTCACTCAACATTAGACAATGATATTAGAATAGGTTATTGCCCATGGATGAACATCCCAAAAACAATTTGCCTGTTCAGTCATCTTATTTTTTTAAATGTCCCACAATATACAGCAATTGCAATTGCACAAATGATAAGGCGACTAATTAAATATGTTGAAAGAGTCAATGTCAACAGCATATCCCTTTTATCATGTATAAAACAGAAATTCAGATGTCCAAAGTGGAATCACTGAGCAATGATATTGCATAACACCGACATCTACACTGGAAATCTGTACATCAAAGAAATGTTGAGTGTAATTTTCAATATCACGGGTATGACCAATTATATTTCCATAGTGCATGAGGGAAAACTTTAATACGTGAAAAGGGTTGGGGAGGAGGAGTGGATGATAAAAAAAATAATTCTGTGAACGATTCCTTTTTAGAAGGAACAAATATAATGATTAATTCTGACATTAAATACTCATAAACAACATAATTGTCTAACAAACACCCTTACCAAGTCAGTGGGATCACCGTGTCAGATTAACCGAATAGCAAAATAAACAATTATAATAATAATAATCATAACTATCTGTAAACTTCCTATTGAAGTGATAAAAAAATTTAAATATTGTTCTTGCAAAATACTTACAAAAAAAATTATTAATACTACTGTGAATACGATTTTTACTTGTCTGTAAATGATAATAAGAGAAATCACTATTTGAATTACGCGTCCAAAAATAAAGTCACAGATATCACATGGACTGATTCATATCACTGCGGCCAATCCTCCATGTGATGATGCCATCAACGTATCAATCCTGCTCCGAGTCAAAGACCTCTCTGGTGAGCATTTTCCTGTTGGTATGGCCATCTCTGCTCACGTCTGACTAACTACTGGCTTTCAAAATGTCAATCCCACTCCTGACACCAAAAGATGTGAGGTGAGGCTTTATCAATAATCTACAGACAACGAACTAAAGATAGATATTATTATTAACAGCTTTAATGAACCCAATCACCATACAATGTTACGTAAATGAACAGAGAAAACCGATAGCCAGTCAGAAATAGTCAGCGTTGTAGAATATCAAGCAACTGCAAATATATAAGGTAATACAAGATCACAGTTTAATAACAATGGCTCCATGCCAATAAGTATATCCTACACATGGCCAATTCCTCAAAGACCTGTGGCATTATGTCTCAGGGAACCACCCCCTCCTTTGATTCCAAAAGAGTCATTTGCAAATAACATCCAAATAAGTGCATATCACCTATTCGAATTGTATGACATAGGAGTACATGTTTTAATCATGACCATGAACCTGCAATATAGGTCCGCTTAAAATAACATCAGATTGGAGAACATAATGTTATGTTACATCCATTTCATGTTGACAAAACAGAAGCTATATTCAACTATAAGTTGAATCTAACAGGACGCTTGGATACTTAACATAACTTGTGGGCAATTGCAGCAACCATGGATGAGCGATAACATTCAACTACTGGATATACATAATCCCAAATCTGACCAAATTACCACTACAAACATACAATCAGCAATTTCAATAATATTAAATAACACAAAGTTTGATGAATAGACAGACATATATCCATCCTATGGGCACAGCTATCAAACTTTCAGATGGATAGACAGTCATATATCCTACTTACAGATGAATGGACAATCGCTTATTAAATGTCCAGATGGATGGACAGACATGGTGAATTTTATGTAAAGATGAATGATGGGGGTGGGTGTGTGTGTTTGAATGGAATGATGAATGGGCGGATTGGAAATTTAAGGTTAGCTAAATGATGGAGGGATAAAATGATGAATGATTGATAGAGGATGGGTAGCTTGATGTACAAATGACCAGAAAATATTGTCAAATAGCAATGGTGAACAGTAGAAATACATAATTCCACTTGGCAAAAGTGTGTTGTGCATAATCCAAATAATGTACATGCTTGCTGACAATTATTTACCAAACGATATATACATATATATAAAACTTTACCCACCCTTGAAGGCATGAAACGACGCATCATCACTTAGAGAACAGTACATCGGTCACGAGCATCGAACATCCACTGCACCTAATCATCTAGAAAACTGTGCCTAGACACCATCCCCATAACGCCTCACCACAGTCCTTCCATCCGCAGGTTATATATTCTCTTTCTAATACAACAGGACAATTTTAATTAGTAGATTCATTTAAAATCAGTGCAAAATAACAACGTGTTTGGCCCCGTATCTGAATTCTAATGAAAAAGGCTACTTACATCTGTTTTGTTATTCATGTATATCCCTCGCTAGGAGTACAATCACCATTACAGGCAGTTGTATTTAGTGAACAGCGAAAAGCATCACAAATGATATTTACAATTCTGACAATTAACAACCTTACATAAGTACATGTACTTTCCCTAACATCTGCATTTCACTTCAAGAGTATACTTACCTCCCTAATACTTTTGATATTGCTAAATATTGGCTTTCACTCAATAAACACTCAGATTTAAAACAGTTAGGTGCCCCTACTGGGCAGGGAGTCAGAGCGTAGTCTGGCGGATGCCAGCCCCACCACCGCGCATGCGCAGACTAGCACTTTCTCTTTGCTAGATTATTGGCAGAGAGATCACACATGTCTTTTTGTGCAAAAGCTTTTTCTTACTCTTAAACTGTTTAAGTGGTGTTATTTTGGAGTGATAGTCACTTATTTGGATGGCAGGAAGGAACACTTCGCCAAAGGAGGACTTAGGACCTTTAAATCAGGTGACTTCTAGTAAAATTAGCGAGTTTTCTTCCCGGTGTATTGTGTTTCCGGGACTCGCGTTTACCGTGATAAGCGCCTTGGTTAGTTGGTTTATGTCAACTCGGTGCTACCTAAGGCTAATTTCTCTTTCTGTTTATGTCCACAGGTCTGTATGACGCTAGGTGGTGGCATCACAGCAGCAGAGAGTTAGTTTTCTCTCCACCATGGTTCCATTTCCTACTAACACTGTTAGGTTATCTAACCAAATGAAAAATTATGTCCAGTGAGTTGGAGGCCTAGTATAAAGGTCTTCTCACTTTGCCCTCTTGATCCAATTCCTTCCCCATGAGGTGGAGAGAGTTAAGAGGCGTGCAGATGGTGGAGTTCTCCGGTTCGTCACGTTGGATGGTTTGTCTATACAAAGTGTCAGGTATCTAGTTATTGATAATGTGGTGATGTTAATTATAGTAAGCAAAGGGAGATAATTAACATTTTTGCCAGAAAAGAGTTATCTATATGTATCTGATGGTTGTGTAGTCGACGTATCCATTCAGCATACAATTCGTCCTTGCACTTGGATGTTTTGTTGGGATCGAATTTTTCCTGTCACGGGATTAATGACGTCATAATCAGCCTGGCTATGTATTTATCAGCAATTCAAGTCGCTATGCTGGTTTCTGATGTATATTGATCTTTATGATCGTTTTCCTTCTCTTTGAGTTGGTTTGAGTGTCTAAGCTTAACTAGTTTGCTCATACTCCTTGTCCTTTGCCCTGTTTCAGGGACCGGGTTGCGCGTCCTGTGGACGTTTTCTACATGATAAGTTTTGGCCTCATCTGTGCTATCAATGTAGCCCTTGTGGTCCCTTGGTTAATTGTGACATATGTAAGCACTGGGGGGGCGAGTTAATGTCCGAATTCTTGTGCTGCTTACAGGCGACGGACAAGGTGGTAGAGGAGGAGAAGAAGAAGAAGCGGAAACGAGAGGTTGTAAGTAGGAAGGGTAAGGGGAAGGTCTCGTCCGCGGTGGATATGGAGGCCTTCCGGACCGAGATGTTGGGAGAGATGAAGAGGACAATAAAGGATTTGGTTCCAGGGTTGCTTCGTGGCATGCTTCCTGGACCAAATCCTTTACTGTCCTCATCATCGGCTTCGGAGCAGGTAATCCCCGCCTCTGGATCGGTTTTCCTTAGACCGCTTCCGTTGTTCGACGATTCAGAGGTGGCCCCATTAGAGGGGGCGTTCCACGACCCTGGCAGCAGGCTTATTGCCGCGCCGAGAGGGGACCGTGGACGGTTGTCGCTGGAACCCGCGGGCTGCTTATCAGTCCAGGGGTATCCGCACGCCGCGGTGGCCAGTACCTCCTATGGCACCGTTCCTGGTCAGCCCGGGTTAGCTCTCTTTGCTGACCCGGGGTCTAATCTTTCTGACCAGGGTGATGAGGATTACCTGCTAGGGTCGCCGTCTGACGACGTGGACATGGATGAAGACGTTTGTGCACCCCTCGCGGGGAATACAGGCGGCTTCTTCCACGGTTTTACTCACCCTGGAGTAGAGTCCGCGGCTCAGGTGGTGGCCCAGGGCGCTGCTGATGGCCAGCGGTACCGCATACCTCGGCTTGCCGAGGGTGTTGCTGGTGCTGGCCGGGCCCGTGGTGGGGCGGTATATACCCCGCGCTCTGCCACGGTGCCTGCTCCTGGTCAAACCAGTGATATTGTCATGCCGGTGCTATCAGGCCCGCATGTTTTCCCTGGCTTGCCAGGTGTATCAGCGTACCCGCCGTCAAGCTCTGCTGCTTGCGCTCAGGAGGAAGACGAAGGACCCCGTCTTGTAGAGCGCTCGCAGTTAGCCACGGAGGAGGATTGGTCTGACGCTTGCCAGTGGTTGGTGAGCGTTAGGCCTGATCTGCCCGTGGAGCAGTCGCCTAGCCAGCGTGACCACAGGCCGTGGTTAGCTGGGAAACCGACTGCTAACGCTATGCCTTCTCTGCCGCTGGCGGAGCATGTCGTTGACATGTTCAAGGCGGCGGAGTCGTCCATTAACTCGAGTGGACGTCTCGCGAAGGCCCCTCGCGAGGTGGCCAGGCGTTGTCGCATCGTGCCCCTGGATTACCAGCGGTACGGTGTGGTACCCAAGCCCAGCGTGGATGACCGCGCGGCTTTGGGTGAGGATGCGCGGCCAGGCTCCCGTTCTGACACGGGGGTCTTGTGCTCGAACGCGTTGCGTTCGGCGAATACCGCGTTGCGTGATGCGGAGGAGAGTGGGAGGGCTTCGATTGCCGCTCTGTCCCACGTCTCCCAGCTGTTACAGGGGGTAGTAACGGCATCCGCATCGCGCCAGCCAAGCCCGGTCACGGTCCAGCGAGCCATCCAGGATGGTATTAACCTGGCGCTGGACTGTATGACTCGGGCGGTGACCAGGAGTGTCCGGGCAAGACGCACGTTTGCCCTGGACAATCTGTGCCCGTCTCAGGACCTGTACAATAGGCTACTCCGTACGCCTATGACGGGTCCTGGTCTTTTTGGAGGTGAGGGATGTCGGCACCTCCAGGAGACGGTCACCCTGGTGAATAACCAGAGGGCGCTGCGCGAGCAGTTTGAGGTGCTGCGTCGTGCTAACGTTCGCGCCGCGGCCCCTGCGTATCGTCCCCTGCAGGCTCGAGGTGGTGCTGGCCAAGTCAGAGGCCAGCCACCGTCGCAGCGTCGGCCTCGGCCGCGTGCGATTCGGCCAGCAGCGAGGGGGGCGCAGGTTCCTCAGGCGCCGTCAGCCAGGCAGCCGCCCGCGCACCAAGGTGCGCGCGGGGCGGGGCGGGGCGCGCGAGGATCTGGGCGTGGTTATCGGTCCTGACAGGACGCTTACCGCGGTAAGAACCACTCCGGTGTGTATGGCGACGGAGACAGTGCCGCTCTTGCATGCCTCGTGTCCACCGCGGTCCCTAGGTGGACCGGTGGGAGGCCGGCTAGCCGACCACATGCAAGAGTGGGAACGGTTAACTCAGGACCGTTTAGTCTTGCGATGGCTTTCCGTCGGGTATCATCCAGAGTGGATGACAGGCCCGCCGTCGCGACTGTCTCTAGTGCCAGTCTGGACTCCCATTCCGAGAGATCCAGAGCAAAGGTTGTGTATCGAGGAGGAGATAAATTCCCTCGTACAAAAAGGAGCTATTCAGCCGGCACAAAGGTGTCCGGGCTTCTATTCAACCCTGTTCTTAGTAACAAAACGCACCGGAGGGTGGAGACCGATTCTCAACCTCAAGCCATTGAACAAGTTCATCGAGACGCCCAGTTTCAAGATGGAAACGGTGCGCTCGGTGTTGGCGGGGTTGGAGAGGGGGATGTGGACGGCGTCGATAGATTTGAAGGACGCTTATTTCCACATCCCCATCCACGGGAGTTTCTGTCGCTTCCTGAGATTTGCATTCCAGGGCAGACAGTGGGAATTCAGGGTGTTGCCCTTCGGAATTTCCACGGCTCCTCGGGTTTTCACCCGTGTGGTTCTTGCGATCACAGCATACCTCCGCAGGAGAAGCATAGCAGTCCACACGTACATAGACGACTGGCTGTTGAAAGCGCACACCCGGGAAAGTTTGTCGGCCAATCTGGAGATTGTTTTGAAAACTCTCACAGACTTAGGCTGGATGATCAATTTCCCAAAATCAGAGCTGACTCCATCCCAGAAGTTTGTTTACCTGGGGATGTTCTTCGATCTAGAGACAGGATATGTTTATCCTACTCAGGAGAGAGTTCAGAAACTCATCTCATTAATTCAGTCAGTGTGCGACAGTCGTCATGTCCTGGCACGGGTTTACTTGAGAATGCTGGGGTTGATGGTTTCATTGGAACCAGTCATTCCTCAGGCCGCCTTACGCAGGCGGCCGATCCAGTTATTTCTCATGACACAATGGACCCAGAGTACAGGTTCGCTGGACTCGAATGTGTCAGTGTTGGCGCCTCTCATTCACCACCTGCAATGGTGGTTGAATACAGAGAATCTCTTGCCGGGGGTTTTGCTAACCCCTCCCCACCCTCAGGTGACTGTGTATACAGATGCATCGATGGAGGGCTGGGGAGCTTGCCTGGAAGAGTCCACGATATCAGGGCTTTGGAATCTGGAACAGTCAAAGGAACATATAAATCTACTGGAGCTAAGAGCAGTAGTCCTGGGCCTGGAACATTTCTTACAGAAAGTTCAGGGCAAGATTGTTCTTATTCGTTCAGACAACTCAACAGTTGTGACTTACATAAACCGCCAGGGCGGAACGAAGTCGCCCAGTCTCTGTATGATGACATGGAAACTGCTTTGTTGGTGTCTGGATCACCAGATTACCTTGAAAGCAGTTCATATTCCGGGAAGGTTAAACCTGCTAGCAGACTCATTGAGCCGAAGGATGAGTGTTTTACCCACGGAATGGCAACTAAATCAATGTGTGGCGGATCGTCTGTTCGACCATTGGGGGAAACCCAACATCGATTTGTTCGCAACGAAGAAGAATGCGAAGATGACGACGTACGTCTCTCCGATTCCGGATCCAAGCGCTTTCGCAACAGATGCGTTAGCTATCAGCTGGGGGAGAATGTATGCATACGCATTCCCTCCAGCAATCCTGATTCCAAAAATTCTTCAGAAAATCAGACAAGAGGAATGCCAAGTGCTTCTGATCGCCCCGGATTGGCCAAGCCGATCATGGTATACGGATCTGCTGGACCTTCTGGTCTGCAATCCGGTTCCTCTGCCTCTGATGGACGATATTATCTTCCAGGGCAAGGCCCTTCACAACAATCCGTCAATGTTCAGATTGACTGCGTGGATGTTGTCAAGGAATCTAGAATTAAGGAGGGCTTTTCTGAGCAAGCAGCCATGTTTATGGCCAAAGCCAGGAGGGGGTCAACCTCCAGAGCATATAATTATAAAATCAACAGATTTGCAGAATGGTGCTCAAAAAGATGTATTGATCCAATGGATTCATCTATTCAAGTAGTAGCTGATTTCCTCTGTCACCTCTATGATGCCTATAGCCTCAAGCCTAACTCTATTGCTGGTTATAAGTCAGCATTAATGTCTGTTATTCCTTGCTTGGCTAAGAGGGGAAGTGATGAAGTAAATACATTAAATGTATTAATTAAAGGCATGGGCAATCTAAGACCAAGGAATCCACCTGTGATTCCGTCTTGGAGTTTATCGCTAGTGCTTCAAGTACTAGGTGATAAGCCTTTTGAACCACTTAGTTCCATTTCTATGAAACTATTAACACTGAAGACTGTGTTTTTAATTGCTGCGGCCTCGGCTAGGCGTAGGAGTGAAATTCATGCCTTATCAGCCGAGGATGACCGTTTTGTGGTTTCAGGGGAAGGCCTTAAGCTGCTACCTAGGATTAATTTCTTGGCTAAAAATCAGTCGTTGAAATATCCAGGTCAACCTATTATTTTGCCTGCTTTAACTAGATATGATCCTAATTCTAAAGCATGGTGTCCCGTCCGGGCGCTGCGCCGGTACAAACAACGTACGGCGGAGTGGCGCACCGACCAGTCAGCGTTATGGTTGTCATATATTGAACCCCATGGCAGGGCTTCTAAGGACACCATTTCCAGGTGGATTGTGGAATGCATTCAGTTTTGCCATAAATCCGCCACCGGGAAGCAGGTTGACGTGGCCAAGGCTCACAGTGTCCGCGGCGTAGTGACATCCACGGCCCTATTTAATGGGGTCCCTGTGGATGATATTATGTCGGTGGCTCAGTGGCACTGTGAGTCAAGTTTTACAGACCATTATCTCCGTGACACCTCTAATCCTCTCGCCTTGTCGATTTTGAAAAAATAACTCGGTTTATATTTTTTGAGGAGGTTTTTCCTCATTACTTATATATTTCACAATTAATTTATGGAAACACCCACTTTTTTGGGCCTGCATCAGTCTTTACCAATGGGAAGATGATGTCAGCAGCCATTTTCAACAAGGTCAGTCTTGTTCATGTGTTGTCCGTTGTTGATTGTATTGTCACGATTACCCGTTATTAATATGGTGATGGTTTGTGTATTTGTGTGGTTCATTGTTGAGAGTTACGAAAATGGAGCTTTTTCGTCTCTGTCCTGTAGTACATGGCACTTGTACGTAGAGAGCGTATAGGACATTGAGGTCAGGCGACTCTTCCTCCCAGGAAGGAGGGGGGGGAGCGCATATGACATTCGGTCATCTCTCATACATCGGTAGTGTTATCCGATGGTTAGTCAAATCCTGACTGTTTTTTCTTACAGTTTCAGAAGTTTAAGTGCCTTAAACGCAGAAAAGCGTATAGGGATGAGCTGGTCTTTTGACCTCGCCTCCCTCCCGCCAGATTCACTTTCGAATTCTGGCAATATCAAAAGTATTAGGGAGGTAAGTATACTCTTGAAGTGAAATAAACGAAATCTAGGATTTCTTTTTTCACGAGAGAGTTGATACTTACCTCCCTAGATACGGACCCGGCCTCTCCACCCCACAGAGGCTCGGTCTTCAGGCTCTTAATAGTTGCATGTGTGTCAGCCAATAATCTAGTCAGAGGAAGTGCTAGTCTGCGCATGCGCGGTGGTGGGGCTGGCATCCGCCAGACTACGCTCTGACTCCCTGCCCAGTAGGGGCACCTAACTGTTTTAAATCTGAGTGTTTATTGAGTGAAAGCCAATATTTAGCAATATCAAAAGTATTAGGGAGGTAAGTATCAACTCTCTCGTGAAAAAAGAAATCCTAGATTTCGTTTATTCTCAAGCTCCACCCATATAACAGATTCACCATTTAAATCATTAGGGTCTATGTGTCTTGTAATACTGCTGCTGCAATTAACCAGACCATCCTCAATGTGTAAGTTAACTATAAGTTCATTTCAAAGCCCATCAGCAGTCCAGTATTCTTTCCCAAGACAATAAAATCTCCAGCTTTTGATGGTGCTCTTCATAGCCCCATTCACATCTATGGAAACATCTATCACTATGTATTATGATTTTGTGTTTTGTTGATGACTCCCGTATACTGGTATTATGGAAATTGACATCTTTATTATAATCTGTTGTCTCTGGTACTTATTATATTCCGTACTTTGAGTTGTAATGCTTAACAATTTACATCCTCTGAGTTTGGAGACTCCCAAAGGCTATTTAGTGTGTTTGCTGGTCTCTTTATTGTTGTCAATTCAAAAAGCTTGATCTTATGTCTCCATATATTTGGTCATGACATTTAATGGATACATGCATGAATATCCAGCTGTCATTGATAGGATGAAGCTTATTCAAGTCTCCTATACAAATAATGCTTACACCACAAAATGTCTTTCTCGAACATAATCTCATAACTCGCACATCCAGCCATTAACTTAACTTAATCTCATTATGGATAGCACCACATCAGTGCCTCCCTATAATAGTTCTCTGGCTCTTTATCATTATTGTAGTGGACCTATCTAATCCCCGTTTTCATTCTTCTCCGCAATGTTGTTTGATTACATAGTCGCACTTGATTTGGTATGGACTCTGCATAGTTTAATAAAGCAGGTACAACTTCTGCATCATCATCATCATCATCAGGAGCATATGGATCATCTTCAAGATCCTCATAATCATTTTCCTGCAAGTCTGGCAACTTTTAGTCTTTCTGACAGAAACTCTCAGGCATATCCGCATCATGGAGCGCTACAAACTTTGCTGGACACATTTTATCACTGTCATTTGGTCTTTCAGTCTATCTTGATATAATGTTATCACACTGCATATTCTCACTGTCATCTGGCAATTGATCAATTTCATCCATAATTTTAAAAATAAACCGTCAGTCATCTAGAGATGATGTATGAATGAATATGAAACCATAGGTTGCCTAGCATAGATACATCTGTAATGCCTAAATACACAGTTTCCTGAGCACTGATTTCTATTGAACGGGTTAACTGGATACCAATAACCATAACTTGTTAATGGATGTCATTTTCTGCTTCATTGAATTCATTGCAAGCATGTTTGAGATCACCCACACCATGTTGTCCTTTGCTAATATAACCAACAATATACATAGCATATGCATTCATGATGAACTTTATGTCATGATTTCCTCTCCACGCTTCCTACACTGCACTGTTATATCTGTTAACATAATGGCTTTGTCGTATGCTTCTCGAGTCTCGAGCGATAGGCGTTGAACCATCGCACGTGTGCGTTTTTGTGATACATCCCGATTGGTGGGTAATGGTTCGTGATCTCGTTTCCAAGGCAACTTAGCTATGTAATGTCCATTCTCCTTTCGAATGGGAGTCTGATGATAGTCCACGTGATCACAGATAGTATTGAGCTCTGAACTGTTAACTCCGATAGTTTCTAGGTCCCAGAAGTGTTGAAGATCTGCGTCCTCAAGTTGATGCGAACGAATGTCAATATTGACGTGATGTACGGATGTAGGTCCATTGTGTCAATTGTTTGGAAGTACTGAAGTAGGCCCAGAGAGGAGGTAACCAAGTTTGGAAGACATCGCAGTAGGTCCTGGTCCCCAAAAAATATGATTTCCAACAATTGACCAGTAATAGTCGGCACCGATTAATACAGAAATGTCATCCAAATATGCCTGTGTGTACGGGTGAGCAAGTCGAAGTCCCCGATTTCACTTCAAGAGTATACTTACCTCCCTAATACTTTTGATATTGCTAAATATCGGCTTTCACTCAATAAACACTCAGATTAAAACAGTTAGGTGCCCCTACTGGGCAGGGAGTCAGAGTGTAGTCTGGCGGATGCCAGCCCCACCACCGCGCATGCGCAGACTAGCACTTCCTCTTTGCTAATTTATTGGCAGAGAGTCTACACATGTTTTTGTGCTAGAGCTTTTCTAAACTCTTTTCAAAGTCTTTTGAGTGTTATTTAGAAGTGATAACCCCTGATTAAGATGGCAGGAAGGAATACTTCGCCAGTGGAGGGCCCAGGACCTATACATCAGGTGACTTCTAGTAAAATTAGCGAGTTTTTTCCCGGTGTAATGTGTTTCCGGGACTCGCGTTTACCGTGATAAGCGCCTTGTTTAGTTGGTTTATTTCAACTAGGTGCTATATAATACTAATCTCTCTTTGTGTTTATGTCCACAGGTCTATGTGAGGATATGTAATGGACATCACAGCATCAGAGAGTTTGTTTTTCTCCACCTTGGTTCCATTTCCTACTAATACTGTTAGGTTATCTAACCAAAAAGTCTATGTCCAGTGAGTCGGAGGCCTAGTATAAAGGTCTTCTCACTTTGCCCTCTTGATCCAACTCCTTCCCCTAAGGTGGAGTGTTAGGAGGCGTAGTCTTGGTGGAGTGCTCCAGGTCATCACGTTGAATGGTTTGTCTATACAAGGTGTCAGGTATCTAATTATTGATATGAGGTGATGTTAATTATTTTAGAGAAAATTAACTGTATTTACCATTGTTATCAGTATTTATCTGATGGGTGTGTAGTCGGAATGTCCATTCTGTACATGTTCTGGTTATGGATACAATTCGTCCTTGCACTTGGATGTTTGTTATGGATCGATTTTTTCCTGTCATAGGATTAATGACATCATAATCAGCCTTGCTCTTTATTAACAATTAAAGTTTTGTCCAACGCTGGTTTCAGATGATTATTGATCTTTATGATCATTTCCCTCTCTTTGAGTTGGTTTAAGTTTCTAAGCTTAACTAAGTTGCTCATTGCCCTCGTCCTTTGCCCTGTTTCAGAGACCTGGTTGCTCGTCCTGTGGACGTTTCTTGGAGGAAAAGTTTCTTCCTCATCTCTGCTATCAGTGTAGCCCTTGTGGTCCCTTGATTAATTGCGAGATATGTAAGCACTGGGGGGGGTTGAACTAATGTCCGAATTCTTGTGCTTACAGGCGAAGGACAAGGTGGTGGAGGAGGAGAAGAAGAAGCAGAAAAGAGAGGGTATGAGTAAGAAGGGTAAGAGGAAGGCCTCGTCCGCGGTGGATATGGAGGCCTTCCGGACCGAGATGTTGGGAGAGATGAAGAGGACAATAAAGGATTTGGTTCCAGAGTTGCTTCGTGGCATGCTCCCTGGACCAAATCCTTTGTTGTCCTCATCATCTGCTTCGGAGCAGGTAATCCCCACCTCTGAATCGCTTTTCCGTAGGCCGTTTCCGTTGTTCGAAGATTCAGAGGTGGCCCCATTAGAAGGGGCGTTCCACGACCCTGGCAGCAGGCTTGGTGCCGCGCCGAGGGGTCGTGGACGGCTGTCGCTGGAACCCGCGGGCTGCTTATCAGTCCAGGGGTATCCGCACGCCGCGGGTGCCAGTACCTCCTATGGCACCTTGCCTGGCCAGTCCGGGGTAGCTCTCTTTGCTGACCCGGAGTCTAATCTTTCTGGCCAGGAGGAAGAGGATTACTTGTTAGGGTCGCCGTCTGAGGACGTGACCATGGATTATGACGTCTGTGCACCCCTCGCGGGGAATACAGGCGACTTATTCCTTGGTTCTACTCACGCAGGAGTAGAGTTCATGGCTCAGAAGGTGGCCCTGGGCGCTGCTGATGGCCAGCGTTACCGCATACCTCGGCTTGCCGAGAGTGTCGCTGGTGCTGGCCGGGGCCGTGGTGGGGCGGTATCTGCCCCGCGCTCTACCACGGCGCCTGCTCCTGGTCAGGCCAGTGAGATTAGCATGCCTGTTCTTTCGGGCTCGCATGCTTTCCCTGGCTTGCCAGGTGTATCAGCATATCCGCCGTCAAGCTCTGCTGCTTGCGCTCAGGAGGAAGACGAAGGCCCCCGTCTTGTAGAGCGCTCGCAGCTAGCCACGGAGGAGGATTGGTCTGACGCTTGCCAGTGGCTGGTAAGTGTTAGGCCAGATCTGCCCGTGGAGCAGTCTGCTAGCCAGCGTGACCACAGGCCGTGGTTAGCTGGTAAGGCTACTGCTAACGCGATGCCATCTCTGCCGCTGGCAGAGCATGTCGTTGACATGTTCGAGGCGGCGGAGACGTCCATTAAGGCGAATGGGCGTCTCGCGAAGGCCCCTCGCGAGGTGGCCAGGCGTTGCCGCATCGTGCCCCTGGATTACCAGAGGTACGGTGTGGTACCCAAGCCGAGCGTGGATGACCGCGCGGCTTTGGGTGAGGATGCGCGGCCAGGCTCCCGTTCTGACACAGGAGTCTTGTGTTCGAATGCGTTGCGTTCGGCAAATGCCGCGTTGCGTGATGCGGAGGAGAGTGGGAGGGCTTCGATTGCCGCTCTGTCCCACGTCTCCCAGCTGTTACAAGGGGTAGTAACGGCATCCGCATCGCGCCAGCCGAGCCCGGTCACAGTCCAGAGAGCCATCCAGGATGGTATCAACCTGGCTCTGGACTGCATGACTCGGGCGGTGACCAGGAGTGTCCGGGCAAGGCGCACGTTTGCCTTGGACAATCTGTGCCCGTCCCAGGACCTGTACAATAGGCTACTGCGTACGCCTATGACAGGTCCTGGTCTCTTTGGAGGTGAGGGATGTAGACACCTCCAGGAGACGGTTACTCTGGTCAATAACCAGAGGGCGCTGCGCGAGCAGTTTGAAGTGCTCCGTCGGGAGCGCGTTCGCGCAGCTCCCCCTGCGTATCGTCCCCTGCAGGCTCGAGGTGGAGGTGGCCAGGTCAGAGGCCAACCACCATCGCAGCGTCGGCCTCGGCCGCGTGCGATTCGGCCAGCAGTGAGGGGGACGCAGGCTCCTCAGGCGCAGTCAGCCAGGCAGCCACCCGCGCACCGAGGTGCGCGCGGTGCTGGCCGTGGCGCGCGAGGATCTGGTCGTGGTAAGCGTGCCTGACGGGCCGGTTACCGCGGTGAGAACCACTCCGGTGTTTCTGGCGAAGGAGACAGTGCCACTCTTGCACTCCTTATGTCCACCTCTCTCCCTAGGTGGACCGGTGGGAGGCCGGCTAGCCGACCACAAGCAAGAGTGGGAACGGTTGACTCAGGACCGTTTAGTCTTGCGATGGCTTTCAGTCGGGTATTATCCCGATTGGATAACAGGCCCGCCATCGCGACTGTCTCTAGTGCCAGTCTGGACTCCAAATCCGAGAGATCCAGAGCAAAGGTTGTGTATCGAGGAGGAGATAAATTCCCTCATACTAAAAGGAGCTATTCAGCCGGCACAAACGTGCCCGGGCTTCTATTCAACCGTGTTCTTGGTAACAAAAAACACCGGAGGGTGGAGACCAATTCTCAACCTCAAGCCGTTGAACAAGTTCATAGAGACGCCCAGTTTCAAGATGGAGACTGTGCGCTCGGTGTTGGCGGGGTTAGAGAGGGGAATGTGGACAGCTTCAATAGATTTGAAGGATGCTTATTTCCACATTCCCATAGCGAGGAGTTTCCGTCGCTTCCTGAGATTTGCATTCCAGGGCAGACAGTGGGAATTCAGGGTGTTACCCTTCGGAATTTCCACCGCTCCTCGGGTTTTCACCCGTGTGGTTCTTGCGATCACGGCATACCTCCGCAGGAGAAGCATAGCAGTCCACACGTACATAGACGACTGGCTGTTAAAAGCACACACCCAGGAAAGTTTATCGACCAATCTGGAGATTGTTTTGAAAACTCTCACGGATTTAGGCTGGATGATAAATTTTCAAAAATCAGAGCTGACTCCATCCCAGAAGTTTGTTTACCTGGGGATGTTCTTCGATCTGGAGACAGGATATGTTTATCCTACTCAGGAGAGAGTTCAGAAACTCATCTCCGTAATTCAGTCAGTGTGCGACAGTCGTCATGTCCTGGCACGGGTTTACTTGAGAATGCTGGGGTTGATGGTTTCGATGGAACCAGTCATTCCCCAGGCTGCCTTACGCAGGCGGCCGATCCAGCTTTTTCTCATGACACAATGGACCCAGAGTTCGGGTTCACTGGACTCGATTGTGTCAGTGTTGGCGCCTCTAATTCACCACCTGCAATGGTGGTTGAAGACAGAGAATCTCCTAGTGGGGGTTTTGCTAACCCCTCCCCACCCTCAGGTGACTGTGTATACAGATGCATCGATGGAGGGTTGGGGAGCTTGCCTGGAAGAGTCCACAATATCAGGGCTGTGGGATCTGGATCAGTCAAAGGAACATATCAATCTACTGGAACTAAGAGCAGTAGTCCTGGGCCTGGAACATTTCTTACTGAAAGTTCAGGGCAAGATTGTTCTTATTCGTTCAGACAACTCAACTGTAGTGACTTACATAAACCGCCAGGGCGGAACGAAGTCGCCCAGTCTCTGTATGATGACATGGAGACTGCTTTGTTGGTGCCTGGATCACAGGATTACCTTGAAAGCAGTTCATATTCCGGGAAGGTTAAATCTGCTAGCAGACTCATTGAGCCGAAGGATGAGTGTTTTACCCACGGAATGGCAACTAAATCAATGTGTGGCGGATCGTCTGTTCGACCATTGGGGGAAACCCAACATCGATTTGTTCGCAACGAAGAGGAATGCGAAGATGACGACGTACGTCTCTCCGATTCCAGATCCAAGCGCTTTCGCAACAGATGCGTTAGCTATCAGCTGGGCGGGAATGTATGCATACGCATTCCCTCCAGCAATCCTGATTCCAAAAGTTCTTCAGAAAATCAGGCAGGAGGAGTGCCAAGTGCTTCTGATCGCCCCGGATTGGCCAAGCCGATCATGGTATACGGATCTGCTGGACCTTCTGGTCTGCAATCCGGTTCCTCTGCCTCTGATGGACGACATTATCTTCCAGGGCAAGGCCCTTCACAACAATCCGTCAATGTTCAGATTGACTGCGTGGATGTTGTCAAGGAATCTAGAATTAAGGAGGGCTTTTCTGAGCAAGCAGCCATGTTCATGGCCAAAGCCAGGAGGGGGTCAACCTCCAGAGCATATAATTATAAAATCAACAGATTTGCAGAGTGGTGCTCAAAAAGATGTATTGATCCAATGGATTCATCTATTCAGGAAGTAGCTGATTTCCTCTGTCACCTGTATGATGCCTATAGCCTCAAGCCTAACTCTATTGCTGGTTATAAGTCAGCTTTAATGTCTGTTATTCCTTGCTTGGCTAAGAGGGGAAGTGATGAAGTAAATACATTAAATGTATTAATTAAAGGCATGGGCAATCTAAGACCAAGGAATCCCCCTGTGATTCCGTCTTGGAGTTTATCGCTAGTGCTTCAAGTACTAGGGGATAAGCCGTTTGAACCACTTAGTTCCATTTCTATGAAACTATTAACTCTTAAAACTGTATTTTTAATTGCTGCGGCCTCGGCTAGGCGTAGGAGTGAAATTCATGCCTTATCAGCCGAGGTTGACCGTTTTGTGGTTACAGGGGAAGGCCTTAAGCTGCTACCTAGGATTGATTTCTTGGCTAAGAATCAGTCTTTGAAATATCCAGGTCAACCTATTGTTTTGCCTGCTTTAACTAGATATGATCCTAATTCTAAAGCATGGTGTCCCGTCCGGGCGCTGCTCCGGTACAAACAACGTACATCGGAGTGGCGCACCGACCAGTCAGCGTTATGGTTGTCATATATTGAACCCCATGGCAGGGCGTCTAAGGACACCATTTCCAGGTGGATTGTAGAATGTATTCAGTTTTGTCATAAATCCGCCACCGGGAAGCAGGTTGACGTGGCCAAGGCTCACAGTGTCCGCGGCGTAGTGACATCCACTGCCCTATTTAATGGGGTCCCTGTGGATGATATTATGTCGGTTGCTCAGTGGCACTGTGAGTCAAGTTTTACAGACCATTATCTCCGTGACACCTCTAATCCTCTCGCCTTGTCGATTTTGAAAAAATAACGAGGTTTACATTTTTTGATGAGGTTTCCTCATTGCTTATATATTTCACAATTAATTTATGGAAACAACCACTTTTTTGGGACTACATCATTCTTCACCACTGGGAAGATGATGTCAGCAGCCATTTCAACAAGGTCAGTCTTGTTCATGTGTTGTCCATTGTTGATTGTATTGTCACGTTACCCGTTGTTATTAACATGATGATGGTTTGTGTGGTTATGTGGTTCATTATTGAGAGTATACGAAAATGGAGCTTTTTCGTCTCTGTCCTGTAGTACATGGCACTTGTACGTAGAGAGCGTATAGGACATTGAGGTCATTCGAGTCTTCCTCCCAGGAAGGAGGGGGGGGGGGGGGGGGGGGAGCGCATATGACATTCGGTCATCTCTCTTACATCGGTTGTGTTATCCGATGGTTGGTCAAATCCTGACTGTGTTTTCACACAGTTTCAGAAGTTTAAGTGCCTTAAACGCAGAAAAGCGTATAGGGATGAGCTGGTCTTTTGACCTCGCCTCCCTCCCGCCGAATTCCCTGTCGAATTCTGGCAATATCAAAAGTATTAGGGAGGTAAGTATACTCTTGAAGTGAAATAAACGAAATCAAGGATTTCTTTTTTCACGAGAGAGTTGATACTTACCTCCCTAGATACGGACCCGGCCTCTCCACCCCACAGAGGCTCGGTCTTCAGGCTCTTAATAGTTGCATGTGTGTCAGCCAATAAATTAGTCAGAGGAAGTGCTAGTCTGCGCATGCGCGGTGGTGGGGCTGGCATCCGCCAGACTACACTCTGACTCCCTGCCCAGTAGGGGCACCTAACTGTTTTAATCTGAGTGTTTATTGAGTGAAAGCCGATATTTAGCAATATCAAAAGTATTAGGGAGGTAAGTATCAACTCTCTCGTGAAAAAAGAAATCCTTGATTTCGTTTAATATGTGGGAGGTTGATGACAGATTTTGTAATGTAGTTCCTCATCGGAGTGGAAATATGAGGCACAACCAATGCCTGTATAATAATGTCACGTGAATTATCCTGTGTATGGAGCGTAATTTGCACAATAGTTAAGGCACGTATACCTGTCTTTTCACCGAATATTGACAGGTGAATGTTCTCTGTTCTGATTGGCTTAAGGCTCAGTGAGTTCACAGTGTTCTGCGTAATGAATGTTTTCTGTGCTCCTTCATCAGATAACAAAGCCACAGTAGCAGAATTCTGATTTGCCGATATATCTGCAATAACTGTTTTCAAAAGGATAGGTCCATTCAAATTGGCTAATGACACTTTTCTATCATCTGGTGACACAGAGTTATGTTTGCTGTTGTCTATTTCCTAAGTAGAATGGGTTACCGTGCACAAGGAGGTATGATGTTTGCGTTTACAAATCCGACACCGAAATGTAGATTTGCAGTCGGCAGCACGATGTTTATCTAAACAGTTAAAGCAGAGCTTGTCACGGATCACTATTTCATGCCTCTTCTTGTCTGTGATTACTATACAGTCACCAGAGGTATGTTTACCTTTACAATATGCACACGTAGAAACTCATGATTGAGATTGATTCTGGATGGTGTGACGCTTAGATTGTTGAGAAGATTGTTTATTTGAAGAGCGTGACGTTTGCGTGTAGAATGCTGTAGTAGCTCAGTGACAATCATCACCATTATCTGAAAGAGTTAAATTACCCATATGATTGCTATTTGATTTCCTGTTGAAATGATGTGTGACGGTCATCTATTGTCCATTTTCCATGATGAGAACGAGTAATCTGTTCACAATAACGCGCCGGTAGTTTGTCAAGAATTACTGGTTCCAATAAAGCTACATACGAGTCAGTAGCAATACCCAATGTTCATAATCCTCGAATGTATGATTCCAAGCGATCATGAAAACTACGTAATGAGTCCACTGTGTATTCCGGTGGCGGTAACTCCGAAAGTGCTCTCATGTATGCGTCAATAAGATCATTGTTTTGTCCATAGCGTTCTTTGAGCAGAGACATAGCATGTGAATAGTTCGAATCGGATAGTGGGAGTCCATTCACGAGTTCAGCTGCTTCACCCAACAGCTGGGCACACAAGTACTGAAATTTCTTAACATCTGAAAGTCTATTATCCGAGTCAATCACCGATTTAAATGAGTCATAAAACCCCAACCATTGTAGAACATCGCCATTGAAAGTCTTCAATGCCAGTTTTGGTAGGTTAGCGTCTAGGGTCGGGCGGCTGATACGCACTGTCCAAATCATTACTGATATCGTCCCCGTTTGATAATGTGCGTCTTACCATTTTCTCACAGTTCATGATGTATGCCTCAGTATCGGTCACATAGTCTGCAGAATCTGTGAGAAATGGTTCGAATTCCTCGTCGGTAAGCAGTTCACTGATTTGCTTATCAATGTCCTTAACAATCTCCAATTTAATAGGCAAAGAACGCAATGTAGTGTCAAGAGAATCTTGGTCATCTAAGGTGAGTTCAGCCCCAGCGAAAACATCCCTGATTTTATTTTGCAAGCGAGTTATCTGTCCACGATAGACACCGCGAGATTTGTACAACTTAGACTTGTCAGCAGACATAGCCATGGTTGAAGATTTATTATTGAATAAATCACGAATGTCACAGTAAATCGAATTATTCTGTTATCCTGATTACGGCACCATAGAAATGTGAGCGACTAGGATACAACTGATTGTGACTTGTCACCCAGCAGTTTCTGTGAAGGATGGTTCGGGAATAGATCGGGAATGGTGTATAATCCTGTTGCTAATAACATCCAGTGAAGGGAGCTATAGCACAATAATAACTCGAAGAGGAATCTCGTTGTACAAATATATATTCACTACTTCAAATCTAAGCTAACTTTGTAAAACAAACTATATTGCTTTAGGATAACTAACTAAACTGGACTTTCACTATATACTAGAACACAATGGCTGGTATAATGCTAGAAGTTAACTGTGACAAGGAAACGAACTGAACTCACTCAAGGATATACAAGTAATACATATATAGTAGAAACCACTCTCACATTGACCTGCATTCACAGTGAGGATGAGTCGCTATCAGTGAAACCAGAGACGGTCGGTCCCACACCCATAGCATCTGATCCCATAAATCACCTAAAGCTACACACATTCAATCCCGCAAGTTCTATGACACGTGTGCTGACTGCCGTGGTTGAATGCTTTGACTATAAATATTGTGTGTGGTGAAAGAAGAACTGCATGCCATGTATGAAATTGTCCATACTAGTCAAGAATTGTTTTTATCTCTGAGAGTTTGTTCCACAATTTTTTCAGTCATGAATGCGGCGATATTGCCAGACCGAAAATCACTCCGTGGCTTATCACTTGCTCTTTGCCTCACCTCAGTTGAATTCTGAACACAATATTTGGCTGCGGTGCGTTGTTAATATCCTTTTCAACAACACATTGACCTCGTAACTGTTCATGATCTTCCGTAGTCGAACTAGATTCCGTGTGTGTCCGCACTACGTTTATTTGCAGTGCTCTGAACGTTCGTAATGACGTCATTTCTTTTCAGTACGTTTTCAACAAAAAGTTTCCGAAGCACAGATAAACTGAACGATGCTGATGCTGGTGGTGAATACTTGTACCATACCACATAGTTTGTATGAGTTATATGGAGTCACGTTCTTCTATGCCTAATAGGCTCTCAAATTGGACAGAGCATGGGTCCTGTGCCTATCTATACTGATTGTAATTAATTATGTATACTGTATGTTGTTATTATGGATGGGGCATGGGTTCTGTGCCTGTACAATGAATAAAACTAGTGTTTGTTCTGTATACTATTAATGTATTTTGTTATTATGGATGGGGCATGGGTTCTGTGCCTGTCTAGATAATATTATATATGTCAGGGTATTTCTAATTGAGTATAGGTCATGCAATGTATAACGTATCAATAGAGATGAGGCATGGGTTCAGTGCCTATCACAAAAGTATAAATTTTGATACATACTGGCTAGTCTAATGTATATATGTATATGTATGTATGTAGTTTTTATTATTGTCAAGCATTAGTTCTATGAACCCTGTCTTTGACTACGCACTGGCACTACGATCTAGCTCATTCTTCATCTGGAATGTAATTTTACCTTTTTCATTTTTTCGACCTGAGTGGGGTTCGAACCTGGCAATTCTATGGCACTTTTCGACTAGCGGTTGAGAGGCAAGTGCTCTATCACCATACCAACATCCAGAGGACAGAATCCTCTTTCACCGGACTGGCTTTCAAACACCCATCTCACAACCACACGAATTACCTGGAATTTTGATGGTGTGCATAGCAGATATCTAACTTTTACATTTTTCTGAGATCCCTCCTGCTAGATCACTAGGCAGTCGCAAGTATGTAGTTTTTATTATTGTCAAGCATTAGTTCTATGAACCCTGTCTTGACGATGCACTGGCACTAGGATCTAGCTCATTCTTCATCTGGAATGTAATTTTACCTTTTTCATTTTTTCAACCTGAGTGGGTTTCGAACCTGGCAATTCTATGGCACCTTTCGTGTGTGTGTGTGTGTTGTGTGCGTGCGTGCGTGCGTGTATGCGTGCGTGCGCGCACGCGCGTGTCCGTGCGTGTGGTATTGCATGCGTTCTGTAATATTTTTAACTTTAACTGTAACTTCATATCTCGTGCAAAAGGTTATATATTTAATGGAACACGTGAACTTTAACTCTAGAATTTGTGCAAGTAAATTTCTATTTTTCATAGAAAATGTCCATTTGCAGACCAAGAGAAGACTATTTTTGAAGATTTATCACCGAAATGAATGGCTCGGTTATCGAGGCAGTCATTCCAGTGATACATTTTCAAAACTAGTCTTCGCTTGGTCTGCAAATGGACATTTCTCAAGACCACTTCGAAAGCCGTTTTGGCTGATATGAGTGTTAAATGGCTAGGAGCATCTGTATCTAATGTAGAAATTTTAACATTAACCCTTTAATCCCAGTATTGCAATTCCAAGGCTGCCACACATAAGCTGGTTACTACTGAATGGTTAGAACGAGACCACAGAATTCGATTATTAGATCACCAGACCCAAAATGAGCTTATGGCATGGCGATCATCTATCCATCTGTCAACTTTTGCCTTAAAATGTATCGTCTCATTAATCACTTGTCAGTTTTAATCAAATTTCACTGGAAGGGCCCTATGGTGGTAAGAGTCAGGACGTCAAACCTGACTTTATCCAAATTTAGTTGGAAGGAGCCTAGGGTGACTAGTGACTTTAGAATTTCTATGCAGAAATGTGATTGGAAAGGTTTATATGGCTCTGCACGTATAGCATGGCATGTCTACTTGAAATGCCAGGAGTCCACGTGAGCAATTCATATTACATGGACTTATTGCATATTCTAAATTAGTCTGCTACATCCGGTATTTTGTTTTAATAACACAGAGGTCTAAATCATACATGCCCTACAAATTTTTGTAGGTACATGCTTTATTAGTCAATATATGTCAACTATATATGAGCAATTGATTCATTAATGTGTTGACTGTAGCGCGGATCGGCTGGACGGCTATGGACCGTCCCAGCTCAGCTGGGTACAGGACGACCGCTCCGGATACGTTCCAAGCACCCCCCCCCCCCACCCCTGAGTAGGATAGTATGCGTGTATAGAGCCATATGAGAGAGGTGAGGTTTCTGCGAAACTTAAGTCCATGAGATCGCGTAGAGCGCATGCGCGCCCGTCAGAGCTTCCCTGACAACACGTGTCAGCGGTGGGAGAGAATGCTTACTAAAGTGTACTGGGTTGGTGCTCGTAATTTCTTTAAATTCCACTATTCTCGTCGTTATTGTTAACTAGGACCGGAATGAGACGAGGATTCTAAAACTATTTACCTTTTTAAAATCGGACCAGAAATGGCCGAGTTATCCTAATTTAGCTCGTTGAAATTATTTTCAAAATATTACAAGGACGTCGTAAACATGTGTATGTACTAAGTGACTGGGGAGAATGTCTATCACGTGTATATATATGCATGTATGTATGTAGTTTTTATTATTGTCAAGCATTAGTTCTATGAACCCTGTCTTTGACTACGCACTGGCAATGGGATCTAGCGTGATTGAAATATGGTGACGTCATAGGATGAAGTTGAAGAAAACCCTAGAGATATATTAGGAACGTTTTTATAAGTTTTAATACGCTTTTAAGTCATTTGGCGTTATTAAATCGTGCGTGACAGTGAATGTGAATCAGTTACGTAATTTTTAAGTCCATGTGACATTCATTGTATAGCGAGAATCTACGTGTTTTAGTGACATTATTTACGTTTCTTTTCATAATTTGATTCATTGTTTATTCGTGACGTCATTAAAAGAAGAAATATATGACGTAACAATCAAGTAGTCAAGGAGACGTTTGTCTATGCGACGTCATTAATAGAACGTTACGTATATCTTTATTAACGCACAAGTTTAAAGTGATTCAATTAATTATATTAAGCTCTATGGCAATATTGATATTAAATTGCCACCCGGGTGTTTAAACGTATCTTCCTCGGAATTTCCAGATCAGACAAACAACCGTGTGCCGCTAGATTTTGAGCAATAAAACTTATGTATTGTCTGTTTTCTGAATACTCGTCCTGTTGAGTAGTCCTGCATGAAGAGCTAGCAGCGACCATCTGTATTCAATAACCTACGTCACTGCATGTATACATCACTACCGCAATTAGCTCCATTTACATGCATATTGTGTGCAAATCGCTCGCAAAGACAAAATTAGACATTTTGCATGTCTGAGTAGTAAGGAGCGATGATAGACGGACTTTTTATTGGCTTTCTCAAATGAATTGCTACCTATCACTAAAGATTTAAAATTGCTTGAACTTTTTAGATCACGAATTCCTTCATACATCTTTACTTCTCTTTAAATAATTCATCCAATTAATCTCTATTGCGTCATTCAACACTTCACGTTTTGACATTATCATCGGTAGCCTACACATCCCTCATTTCAGTCATTATTGTTATCTAGATGGCTCTCTCTACCAGTGTGTGTACGTCACTTGTAGAAAAACCACATCGGACAAAACGTCAACCAGCCATGTATACACCAGCAAAACTCACTATGAACTATAAATTGAATACGCCAAAAGCAGTGGCCAAAAAGATCCGCAGTACAAATAAGCCAGACTGTTTAGTCCAAAGAAAGGGGAAGAATATTGTTAGAATTTTCTACTGCAGCTTTTGAAGAATTTCTCAGAGCTGTTAAACAATATCTGCTAGAGAATTACGTGGACAGAATAGAAACCATCATAAAACATGACCGACAGAGTGTTCTCGTTGAAGAGGACTACAGAGTTCACAATAATGCTGAAATACAGCTATACCGAGTCAATACATACCTCACTACAAATAAGTTACTGCTAAACAGGCACGATCTGAACCATTTTGTTGAAAATGATCTAGAAGGGATGTTAAAGACCATAAAGAATCGTAACTATGCCCTGATGAATGACTACATCTGACAGCAATGTAGCATAGCACTGAACAAAATGAAGAATGTAGATTTATCCAAGAAACCAAGGAATTCAGATGATCAGTCAAATAACCGAGTATCTAGATACAAAAGTGTAAAAGATATAGATATTGCAGCTGATATTGTGAGCCCAGCCAAGCAGCTGTTTGCTATTGCCAACCGAGGAAATGACTCATCAGCTGCAGATAGTCCGATAAATCATGTATTATCCACTGAGCAACAACAACACGTGACCTGGAGGCGGAATTTGAGGATAAAGACACACTTGCCAGCTATCAGTTATGTGATGGTGTTGTTTTAAACGCTGATTATGCGATAGAATGCACAACTTGTCAATCTTGGACACATATTGGATGTTCAAACCTGAAACCAAATGGCACAGTGAGAACTGAATCAGATGTATTTTTCAAGTGTCTGGCATGCTTAACCATTCATCAAACAAGTTTCACAGATGAGTCAACTTCCATCATGTTAACGGAAACTGCAGAACAAGCTATCTGCTCACAGAAGGACAATATACCTAACCTAACTGAATTACACCTTGTCAGTCCAAAAGAACGATCGGTAGGACAAGTACCTACTCCGGTGTATGCCGATCAATCGGGAGCAGAAATCAATAATAACGATCAAACTAACATGACTGGCATTGATGAAGAAACCATTCCGAGGGAAGCATATGTGCGTTCACCAGCAGTAGGTGCTAGCAGGCCATCTCAGAAACCATTAGATGATGACAAGATATTACGAGCAGCTGAGCTTAAACACAAAGAGAAGATGCTGAATAGTAAAGGGAAAATGCTTCGGGACCTTGAACAGAAAGTTGCCGCCCGTGAATTCGAACTTAAGAACAAGCTGGAACAGAACTCATACTCTCATTCATTTATAGCAGTGTTAGAAAATAAAATTTCTGAACTCAAGACAAGTAATCGTACTTTACTGCTAAAGCTAGCAGCTATGTCTGAGCAGCCACGGCTTCCAGAGAGTTCTCTGCCAAACAATCAGGCCAAACTTAGTTCATCTCTTAACGAGTTTAATAACAGTGTGGCGCAGCATGATGCTTCAGTATGCAACTGTTCTCTCCAAAAATTAAGCTCAAGAGTATCAGACCTTGAGTTGAAGCTGCTTGAAAACCGAGTCAGTCATTTAGAAAGGGAGATAGTGAAAGAAAGAGGCGAGCAACATCATCCTGCAGTAGTCAAAGAGCGCAACATTCAGCCTTATTCACCAACTACATACTACCCTCAAGAAAACTCCAGGCCTCAGGATGACCCTCCAGCTCCTATGCATCAGATTCCAAACTCTAAGGTGTCAGGAAGCCGTCAACATACAGCTTATGAAAACATATTTGTTCCACCTTTGTGCCAATCTGATGTCAATCGCCAAAACTCTCAGCAATCCTACCGACAACAGCAGCATCATTTTTTAGAGAATGGCCATCGGAAAAGGGAAAAGAGAAGATGGAGAAACAGACAGAGGGCTGCTGCAGTAGACCTGCAACCAACATTAGTCTACCCACAAATGATTATACCACATGTAAAACAAATGCATCCACCTCAGCCAAACAGACCATATCAGTCTCAGTTATTCCAACAAAACAGACCAATCATACCAGATCATGTAGCGGATATACAATATCCATTTCATCAACTCGATCATCCTCTACTTGCGAGGCCTCAACAACAACAGTTCCAAATGCCAAGTCACAACCACCAAACTTCATTCCAACCACATTATCAACTTCACCCACCTTACCGTCAGTCACAAATCGACAAGTTGCCACCACTGTTGAGATGATTGCGATTGACACCGCCTCATTAGACTCGAATACAGTACAACAGCAGAGTTTAACCTGGGCCAAAGGTTTGGAATTGAAGATGACAACTCTAAATACAAAGAATGCAGATACAAATATGAACTACCTCCAGTTGCTCTCCAAGCAAAATTCAATTATTCTATTGCAGGAGCATTGGCTCTACAGATATAAGAGTGGTAAACTTGCAGATGTCTTCAACAACGCAAATTTTCATGTAAAATGCAGTGATGATGAGAATCCCCCCCCCCCCCCCCCACCCCCATTACAAGCACCTCGGGGCTACAGTTGAACTGCTATCACCTGGTCAAAGGATCTAGATATGTACGTTACTAAAATCTCAGATGGTTGCAATAGATTACTAGCCATAGAGCTCGATGCAGACACTCCTATATGCCTGATCAATGTCTACATGCCAGCACGGAACACTGCTGAAGCGGAAGAAGAGTACACTACTGTGCTCGACGAACTGCATGGAATGATTGAGAAGTATAAACAATCCCATTACATCTTACTTGCAGGAGATCTATATGCGTCACTGCACAGAAATCAAGGTGTCTCTAGAGATAACATACTTAGGAGATTTATGGTAGAGCATGATTTAGAACTTCCTAGTAGCTACCCTTCTCAGCCAACATTCGGTTCAGCGAGTGGAAGAGCAAGCTCCCAAATTGACTACCGGATGTGTACTAGTAGATTAAAAGATCTGGTTCAACAAGTCAACATAGCCGACAAACATCATCTAAATCTCTCAGACCACACTGATGTGGGAATAACAATTTCAGTAAAATCACAGCCACAGTCACCATTGGCAGAATACAGTAAAAGCAATGTAAATAACCTGATACCAACAGTTGTACGATGGAATAAATGTGATACAACACTTTACAAAAATCTACTGAATGTTTCTCTAAAAGAAGACACTCCAAAGATTAGTTCAACCCTTGCTGCTGATCTACTTGTCCGGAAACTTTCAACTTTGATGCATAGTGCCTCAATCACAGCAACTGGTCAGTCTAGAAATCAAAAGAAATCAAGAAAGGACATCAAAACATGGACTCCACATATAGCTAGGTTAATACACAAGAGTAAGAAGGCGCATTATCTATGGAACATCAATGGTAGACCTAACAAAACAACAACAGCAATATCAATAATAACCGTAAAGAAGCTCGTCAGAAGCTGAGACAAGAAATGCGACTACTAAACAATGAAACAAGAACATCATTGCATAACAAGATCATGATGGCGCCTGAAAATGATAAGGAGACATTTTTCATGTTGATAGCAAAGCAGCGCATAACTCATCAAAGAGGGGTGCATCAGCTTAATATTGATGGTGAAATATGCAATGATGATGCTGGCATCTTGAGCGGATTCAAGAACCATTTTGGTTCACTCGCCATCCCCTGGTAGACCAAGCCTTCAATGAAGAGCACAAGAGAATTGTGAAACTTAATGTCCAGATAATTGAAGACGTGTGTAGCAATCATACTACTGTGACAGAATGTGAATCTGTAACTGAAGCAGAGATCCGAAAGATCATTGCAGGATTTAAGAATAACAAATCAGCAGACCCGCATGGGCTAACAGCAGAACACTTAAAGCATGCACCAACTGTGATAACACATCATTTCGTAAAGCTAATGAACTATATAATCAGTACAGGCTACATTCCATCTGATATGAAGCAAGGAATCTTAAATCCCGTATTAAAGAAGGGTAAGGATGAAAAACAGCCTAGCAACTACAGAGGAATAAGTCCTTTCAATTGTAGGCAAGATCTTAGAAAAATAATTTTACAACAGACAAAGCAACGGCATGATAATGTTCAGTCAAAGCTGCAAAGAGGTTTCACTGAAAGATCATCATCACAAAACACAGCACTTATTATTTCAGAAGTGATCAATGAAGCTAAAGACAATCGTCAGCAGCTCAGTATGGTAACCTTAGATGCTTGCAAAGCATTTGACATAGTGTGGCATGCTTCCTTACTCGGAAAGATATATACTGATGCTCAATCTTCCGTCAAGATGAATAGAACCCTTTCAGACCCATTTGTGATACGCCAAGGAGTACGCCAAGGTGGAATTCTCTCAACAATCCATTACAAACGCTTCAATAACAACCGTCTCAAAATAATTGAAGATGTAAATATTGGTGCTAAAATTGGGCACATTAACTGCAGTGCACCAACATGTGCGGATGACATAGCCCTATTAGCTCAGGACACTGATCACCTACAGGAGCTCTTAAACATAGTTCATCAATACACACTTCAAGAGCGCTACACTATAAACCCTGGAAAAAGCGCATTGATTTCTCTAAACAAGCGAACTAAATCTGCTCCAGTTATTCATCTAGGAGACAGACAGATCCTTGAATCTAAATGTGAAACTCACTTAGGTATTGAATGGTCAACAAATGGGAACGGCAATGTAGAAAAACGCATTCAAGCAACAAGAAGAACAGTCTATTCACTGATCGGAGCTGGACTTCATGGAAATGGTGAACCTTCCCCATTAACTTCAGCACATATATGGAAAGTCTACTGTCTTCCAAGATTACTGTTTGGTCTAGAGGTCATTCAGATGACAAAGGCTGAGATTAGTGCATTGGAACTATTCCAACTGTCAATTCTTAAACAATTACAGTCCCTTCCAAAGAATACAACATCATCAGCAACACTATGTCTACTAGGAATAAGACCCATCCAACCAGAGCTAGGCTCCAGAAAACTAAAACTACTAGGAAACATCCTCAGAAATGACGATACTGTAGAATTCCAGATAGCAGCCAGACAACTTGCTGTAAAGAATATTAAGAGCAATAGTTGGTTTATGAAATGCCAAGAAACGCTTCATAAGTATCAGCTCCGAAGTGTCTACCAACTAATTAACAGCATGCCTGCAAAGTTAGCGTGGAAGGCGCAAGTAGAGAAGCACATCAACTGTGCTGTACACAACGTCTGGAAAGAAGACTGTCATAAAGACATCAACAAAATACTTAAATGTCAATGTATGCACTGTAAACAATGTTCACCACTGTTGGAACTCACTTGACAACACAACCAGGGATGTTAGATGAGCAGTAATAAAGGCAAAGATTCTGACTGGCTCATACATCTTGCAAGAAAATCGTGCCCGTTTCAATAAATATGTTGTCTCTGAAAAGTGTTTACTTTGCCATTCAACACCCGAGGATAGGAATCACTTCATTACATTATGTACAGCATTGGAGGAGTCAAGAAAACCCTATTTGAAGACTTCTCACCACCATGTACCTAGAAAATGACCCAGTCATCATCAACATGTTATTAGCTGATCCAGAAAATACAACTCAGCTGATACTTGATCATACAATGATGATATCCAGATTGAATATTAAGCTGTCCCCAGCAAATTCTCTCAAAATTGCGAAAACTACACGTTTTCTCTGCTATGCCTTGCACCTCAAACGTACACAATTGATTGAGGCAATTGTATCTGTATAAATACGTCAATGAACACTAATCAAAGTAAATCAGACACAATCTAAAATTTACCTATTCTTCTACAAGTTATAAATGTTACTAACAGAACTTTCTTATTAATGTGTGAATGAAAAACTCTGCAATCAATTTGACATTAATTAATTTAATCCTACTCAGTCAGAGCAAATTTCGTGCATTCGTGTATTTAAGACTGTGTTATATAGGCATTTTGAAGAATCGTTCGTACCATACAGAATAGGGTGAGCCCATCGAGGCTGGATTTCCACATACAGATACAGATAGCATCCTCACCCTTCCTGTCCGCATGATGATTGTCTACAGATCACCTGCTGATTGGCTGGGCGTCCTGCCTATGATGTCACGAGGAGTATAAAAGGAGCGCAAAACCAGGAATCGAGACCACACTTCGTCGAGAGAGAGAGAACAAGTGGCAGGTTGTGTGGCCAGAGCAGTGCAAGACATGGGCAACTGCTTACTGACTGTGGTTCCCCTATAACCGCAGCGGTGCCTTTCGGATTTCAGTTCTTAGTCTGGGGTCAACTAAATTGAATAGAAGAGTTCCTCACTTCCAACACTTTAGAGAAGCCTTCCTGTGAATGGGCCTCGCGGCCCCGATGTAGCTTCTCCAGTATGTAGAACGAGTGGTGAATCTTGGTGGACAACTCGTCAGATCTGCACCATGCTGAAAAGTGTGTTAATTAACGTTTAGGCCACAGCCTGGTGGGACTCTGCCTGGTATGGTGCAAGAGCTATGCGGTGTACCATGTATGGTGTACCCAGGAATGTGCATGCATTGTATAATTACAACTTTCTATTGTAGCCCTCTATGTTATGGGCAACTTTCAAACTTCAATACAGTACAGAACTTTCCAACATTCTGCTTAAATTATTTGTATAAGTTATTCTGACTATCTAGTGGACATCTACAACTATAATCGTTCTTTTTCACCATCCTTGAGAGTGAGCCCAATCACTCACCTGCGGAGATTTCCCAGCAACTCCAGAATCATGCCATCTCGCTTTCCTCATCTGTACCACATCGTCCATGGTGACTTATGAACCTTTTCCGTTACAATGACTAATACGTACTCATTTAGCTATATATTTGTATTATTGTATTTATTCATTTCTTTACAGGTACTGATGACTAATAGGTACCGACTGGTCATGTGAGACCGCATTTTATAGCTTATACCTTTAATGTAAACATTATCATTTTTTTTGTGCTTATGACTAACATGCACCCGCAAGATGACCTGATTTATTGTCAATATTGTGATAGTTGGTTTATATATATATATATATATATATATATATATATATATATATATATATATATATATATATGGCAGCGGCCATCCTAGTTACTTGTTTTGTTTATTTTATATAAAATACTAGGACCGCAGTACGCTAGGCTATACTATACAGCAACAATAAATCTGCATCACTTTCCCCCAGCATCAGTTTTACACCGAGGTCACTGTTCATGTTCTCATTGCGCGGACCTGGTATGTGATCAACTAAACCTGGCTATTCTAGCTCGATAGTATAGGTTTAAAAGTAGTTAGGGACAACCGCTCCTTAGGAGTCATTTGTGTAAGCCTCTTTTCCAGATGTAGCGGATATGTAACAATGCACACCAGCAATTGTGTAAAATTGGCCAGTTACCTTAGGGCCTCTTATTATATTGAGTGATTGTCTCTTTCTACGCTCCTCCAGCCGCAAGGCTTATTAATTGTCTGGAACTCCCATCGCCGTGTTGACATGATCTGACTTGTGAAACTATTGGGGTGGGGTTTCCAAGTGGTGAAGACCAAAGTGTCAATTTTGCATACACTCATCTGTATGTTCGGATACCAGTTAGCATAGATAACCCTGCCAAAGTAGGAAGGACTGCGAAAATATATTTATTTTAACCGGCCAGCCGTGCATCTCTAGGCATCATGGAACTTAACCCTAACGACAGGCAAACGTTAGTCCCCGGAGCTGGATTTCATATGGTCCGCCCGGACACACCGGGTGACGGATAGGATGCAGATCTCCATCTAACTCCGTACAGTGACTGGGTGCGGTCTTGGAACCCACCATGCCCTCACGGGAAGATCACTGGAAATGGATATCTGCCTCTCACTCCCCGCCATAAACTTTTATGTGCTTTTCAAATTGCTTGTGTAATATTGACTTGTCCTAGTGATGTTGTATGTGGTTGCGTTGTGATATATAACCGGATTGTTGTGATTTTGAAGCTGTCACTCCGTAACATGTCTGCTCGCTGCCTTTCTGAGGGAGATGCTCCAGAGGGTGACCATAGGGAAACCGAGCATCTTCGCCAGTCAGGCTCATGTATCAAAGATAGGTAGAAATTCCTGCCACTTGTGGCCAAAGTTTGGATATGAATCTAACAACTAACTGGTAGTTTAAGATTTAGCAGAAAGACTGCATACATAAAAGCGGCATCTACCAATACAGTATCTTGGACTTACATAAGATGGCAGTCTTGAATTCTATGGAAATCATCCACCCCATCTTCACGTAATACAGCGTGCATCACATTAACTATAATTTCACTAGCTTGACTCACACTACACTTAGCATAGGTTTGAACAAGAGAGTGACACTTTTTACCAGCTCTCTTCCTCTGCTTCGGCGTTGAAGGCATTTTCCTGTGATGGAGGCCCGTGTGAGGCACTTTCCTCTCGCAACAATAATATTTTTGGCACAGTATAATGGTTTATAATAAACTATATAAGTGGCCTCGTTAGGACGCTCCCTTGCAGGGATACCTCACGGATATATAAGGATCGGTGAGGTACCGCTGACGATTCCACATTAACAAGACACCAACTTAATTCTTTTTACTGTATAATTTCTCGCGCGTGCTAACAAACGAGTACCATTGTTTGTATAGTTTATTTTTAATTATCATGTCTAGGCTCATAAATTGAGTCATGGACCATCATACCAGTGACACTAATAGCTGGGACGAGACAGTGAGGTTCAATCTCGGCGGCAATAGTCACATGGACCCACTGGAACGGTATCATTCCACCGGCTCTAAAAAGCAAATCGGTCTTTGTTCTTTTCGGAGTCGTGATATGTGAGCTGTAACCCCGAGAACCGCAGCTAACCAGCTTTCCCACGCATCCTGTACATGCGGTGAAACGGAGCGCAGCATCAGGATGAACCAGCGCATACCCCCGTGAGCAACATGACCATGCAGAACAGACAAAAAGAATTCTTTATGCTATACAATTGTTGAATATTTAGAAATTTATTTGAATTCAAGATATACATTGATTCTTTTAAAGATGTTTGTCCTGAGATTGCGATGGTGAGATTTCAGGAATGAGACAATTAATGGTCAAATTTAGTCAGGAAAATTTCTCAATGATTACGCCAGCGCAATGCGGGGGACGTGTTATGTGATGACACTCACTGTCTGTCCATCCGTCTGTTCATTCGTCCATCCATCTGATACTTATCCGATCCATATTTCAAAGGGGTTTTAACCCATGCTCACAATTTGTTCACCAGATATATTAGGGGTTCCTAAATGATTTAATTTTCGACGAATTCCATTTTTACGAGGTTTGGATTTGTGTATATTTTACAAAAGATTAGAAGAATGTTAAAGTACATTTAATTCATCAAGGGGTTATCTGAACTTAATACAACTGTACAGATGTGTTCTATGTTATCATTGCATCCAGTCTACATCATACAGGAAGTAATTGTGGAGCCTATAGAGAAGAGGAGGAATTTGACATAGCGATCCAAATGACGTCCGGCATGCACCAAGAATTAGGTAAATGTTAGCTTTTCAATGGACATTTAATTCATCGAGGACTGATCAGATGTTAATAAAACTGTACAGATAATTGAAATGGTTTTCCAATTTTTTTCTTATAAGTCAGTGTTATCTCACATAGGCAACAGTCAAATTAGTTTCAAAATATTCAACCACATGTTTATTAAATAATAAAGACATACAATTCGTACAACAATGCTTAGTCTGTCATCAATTATGCATTCGTGATGAAACATACGAAAGATTCACAAAGACTATCTATTCACTTTTATTATTCCTCAAACAAGTATGCTTGTGGGCGTATATTGAGTTTCGCTAAAACTCTTGTTCTATGTTGAGCTGAAAACTTTCTGACATTACCCTCGTGGGTATCACATTTCCAATGGCAGCGTCAACGTTAAGTTTTCTGTTTAGCAAATTGCTTCAGCTTATAGTTCATATTTGGGTTGATACTATTGGGACTAAACTTACACACATTGCCTATTGCTGAAAGGAATCGGTGTAGTCGCATTGAGGTCACAAGGTCAAAGCTTAATGTCTCTATTCTTGTTACAAAACTGGTTTTTCAACATTACGTCTTTGCATTTAACAAAACTTCTTTACTGATATTTCAGGTTTAGTTAAGTCTGTTGGAACTAAAGGGGAAGACACGGTTGCATATGCTGTTGAGAATAATCACAATTGCATTGAGGTTACAAGGTCAAAGATCAAGGTCACACTGACCTTGCTATAAAACCTGTCAGTGCTCTTTCGAGATTATGTGAGGCATTTAATTCTGTATAATCCTTGTTGAAGGAGCAGATATCTTTTGAAAGATTTCATTTTCCTAAAAGATTTTTGGAAGTCATATGGGTTTTTCTTAGGTCCACTGTAGAAGGTATTTTGTCTGACTTGGCCATCAAAGGGTTATAAGCAGCAGAGATTGGATGAATACAGAAATACATTATAATAATGGGTTCTGCTACGCCGTCTGTCTGTTTGTAGGCGTCCAATCTTGTTTAACTTTACAGCTCCGCTGGTTTTCAATCTATTGCGACTAAACCTGGCCACATACTTCCTTATATCAAGGAGATGGAGTGCAATGATATTGAGCTTAAAGGTCAAGGCCACTGTAACCTTGGTATAAAACATTTTATGGTTACGTTTTGCGTTTAGCTCAACATATCGTCTTATATCTCGACCTGGCTTCACCTTATTGAGACGAACCTTGGCCACATGCTTCCTTATATCAAGGGGATGCAGCAGAATGTTATTGTGGTTATGAGGTAAAAAATCACTGTCACTGAAGTTGGTATAAAAATCTACTTTTTATGGTTAAGTTTTGCGTTTAGCTCAAACGTATCCTCTTATATCTTGGCATGTCCTCAACCTAAGGGGGGGGGGGGGTAAACGTGGACATCTTTATATCAATGGATTTAGCACAATGATATGGTGGCCATGAGGTCAAAATTCAAGGTTATTGTTAACTTGGTATAAAACTGTTATGTTTTGCGTTTAGCTCAACGTATCCTCATATCTTCGCATGGCTTCAAACTATTGGGACTAAACTTGGACACATGCATCCTTATATCAAGGGGATTGAGCACAAGTATATTGGGGTCATGAATTCAAAGTTCAAGGTCACAGTGAACTTGGCATATAACTATCTTTTTATGGTTAGGTTTTGTGCTTAGCTCAACATAGTATCTCGCCATGCCTTTAGCCTATTGGGACGAAACTTGAACACACTCGATGGAAAACAATAATATGGAGGTCAAAGGCCAAGCCCACCAGGACCTTGGTATACGGTTTTTAGGTTTGTTCAACACATCGTTTTATAGCTAAAGTTTGTTTCAGCCTATTGCGACTAAACTTGGATACATGGTTACATATATCAACATTATGCAGCACAATCAAGTTGAGGTTAAAGGTCAAGTTAACTGCGACCTTAATATAAAACTAATCTTTTTGGATAAATTTTTGGTTTAGCTCAACATATCTCAAGATTGGTTCACCCTACTTGAATTTAACATGGACATATATGTTTAGCTAGCCTAAATGTCATTGTAACATGTATATAAAATGCAGACTTTAACAGTTTGCGCCTGCTTAGCTTGTGTGGCCTTTATTTCAGAATTGCCCAAATTACTGGAACTAAGCATCGTCATATAGTTACCTCAACCAGGAGGAGCAGCACAGACATTCAGACCTTTGAGGTCAAGGTCATTGTGATCTTGATACAAAGCTGGATTTGCATTTGAAAATGCAAAATGGCAGAATTTTCGTTATATCCCGTCAGTGTAACACCGGTGTCTTGTTTATTATTATTAGTTTAATGTATTTTTTTTAAATCCGACTCACATTTAGAGGACATATTTGTTTTGAAACTCATTATCAATAAATCTAGTACTATCTTTATTATAGTGTACAGACTGCGCACACAGTCTTTCTTTATTCATGTGCATTGAGTGGTTGGCGGTCATAAATTATCTTGTTTAATATGTTTAAGGTGTACTCGAGTGATTGGTGCGTGCGTGTGTGGTACCTGTACACGATTGCGATATTTATGACATCGTAAAGTTGCATTAGGTGACATTTATTGCTATTCTGCAAATACATTTTCGTCTCAAATTGTGTTTGAGAATCTGTCGAATATCAGATTAGCATAGACATCATAGCGCGCTGACTACATATGTATACATTCTCTGAGAAGTATACAGTAATGATTAATATGAATCTAAATACAATGTATTCCTTCTATTTATAATGAGTATCATTCTTGACTACCAAAACGTATATTGCTCAAGCTGGATAGATCAGTTTCAAAATTGTATATGCTATAAATCATAGGTGATGAGGAGCCAGTAAATGATAACTAAGTGTACTATAAAATTTGGTGCGTTATGGTTTTAATAGTGACTAACCTGTGCCTAAATTTGCGGTTCTTCAGTATGTAAATAGGTGCTTCAAATGGATTATTATTCTAGTGTTTTCAGTTGTTTTAGTTTTCTTCGCAAATATTCCTTTTTATATTTCCTTTTCACGTTGTTTCTTAAACATTTCAACTCTAATATGGTATCACAATTTCAAAGCAACCTTGCAGGCATATTAATTGTTGACTATTTTTAACTAATTTAATTCCAAGTTTGGTAAAAGTAATAAGAATACCTCTACATGATAATGAATCTGCACTATCATCGATTTAGGACGAACGGATTAAATGCAGTCCTACCTACGCATGGCAAATAGCAAGTGAATGGCATTACCTACAATTGCATAGCCTTACCTACAAGTGCATACATCACCTTCAAGTGCATAGCATTACCTACAAGTGCATAGCATTACCTACAAGTGCATTTCATTACCTACAAGTGCATAGCATTACCTACAGGTGCATAGCATTATCTACAAGTGAATAGCATTACACACAAGTAAATAGCATCATCTACAATAGCATTACCTACAAGAGTGCATAGCATTACCTACAAGTGAATAGCATTATCTACAATAACATTACCTATGTGTCGATAGCATTTCCAACAAGGGAATAGCATTACGTACACGGGGATAGCAGTATTTACAATAACATTACCTACAAGTGAATAGCATTATCTACAATAACATTACCTACAAGTGAATAGCATTATCTACAATACATTACCTACAAGTGAATAACATTACGTACACGGGGATAGCAGTATCTACAATAACATTACCTACAAGTGAATAGCATTGTCTACAATAGCATTACCTACAAGTGAATAGCATTATCTACAATACATTACCTACAAGTGAATAACATTACGTACACGGGGATAGCAGTATCTACAATAACATTACCTACAAGTGAATAGCATGATCTACAATAACATTACCTACAAATGAATAGCATTGTCTACAATAGCATTACCTACAAGTGAATAGCATTACCTACAAGTGAATAGCAGTACGTGCACGGGGATAGCATTATCTACAATAACATTACCTACAAGTGAATAGCATTATCTACAAGTGTATTGCATTGTCTACAATGGGATTACCTACAAGTGAATAGCATTACGTACAGGGGGATAGCATTACTGTATCTATAATCGCATTACCTACAATTGAATAGCATTATCTACAATAGCATTACATACAAGTGAATAGCATTACCTACACGTGAATAGCATTATCTACAATAGCATTGTCTACCAGTAAATAGCATTACCTACAAGTGAATAGCATTACCTACAATAACATTACCTAGCCTCGATAGTATTTCCATCAAGTGAATAGCATTACCTACAAGGGAATAGCATTATCTGCAAGTCAATATCATTATCTACACGTGAATAGCAGTATCTACAATAGCATTAGCTACAAGTGGATAGCATTACCTACACGTGGATAGCATTACCTACAATAACATTACCTACAAGTGAATAGCATCACCTACAAGCGAATAGCATTACCTACAGGTGAATAGCATCACCTACAAGTACATAGCATTATCTACAATAGCATCACCTACAAGTGAATAGCATTATCTACAATAACATTACCTGCAATAGCATCACCTACAAGTGAATAGCATCACCTACAATAGCATCACCTACAAGTGAGTAGCATTATCTACAATAGCATCACCTCAAGTGGATAGAATTATCTACAATAACATTACCTGCAATAGCATCACCTACAAGTGAATAGCATCACCTACAAGCGAATAGCATTACCTACAGGTGAATAGCATCACCTACAAGTACATAGCATTATCTACAATAGCATCACCTACAAGTGAATAGCATTATCTACAATAACATTACCTGCAATAGCATCACCTACAAGTGAGTAGCATTATCTACAATAGCATCACTTACAAGTGAGTAGCATTATCTACAATAGCATCACCTCAAGTGGATAGCATTATCTACAATAACATTACCTGCAATAGCATCACCTACAAGTGAGTAGCATTATCTACAATAGCATCACCTCAAGTGGATAGCATTACCTACAGAACTATGTATAGAGGTTCTGAAGTATACCACTCTAGGGTCCTTCCAACTGAGTTTGATTAAAAGCGGCTTAGTGGTTAATGAGAAATGGGCTCTTAACTGATTCCCAGAAATGTTCAGAAAAACCAAGATGGTCACCGGAAAAATTGACTAATCAAAATTCTGTATACACGTTCTGAAACCTACCAGCCTAGTATCCTTCCAGCCAAGTTTGTTTGAAATTGTCCAAGTAGTTACTGAGAAGTAACATTTAAAATGATTTCCCGCAATTTTTCGGAGAATTCAAGATGTCCGCCAAAATAATTTGATCAATCAAATTCTCTATAATGTTCTGAAGCATACCACTCTAGAGTCCTTCCATCCGAATTTGTTTGAAAAAATAGACCAATCAAAGTTCTGTATATAAGTTCTGAAGCATACCTCTATAGGGTCCTCCCAAACTAGTTTGCTTGAAATCGGTCAAGCGGTTAATGAGTAGCAGTTTAAATGATTTCCCGCTATTTTTTGGAAAATTCAACATGTCCGCTGAAAAAATAGACCAATCAAAATTATGTATACAATCTCTAAAGCATACCATTCTAGGGTCTTCCCAACTGAGTTTGCTTGAAATCGGCCAAGAGGTTAATGAGGAATAGGCGTTTACCTGATTTCCAGTAATGTTAAAAGAAATCCAAGATGGCCGCAGAAAATATTGACCAATCAGAATTTTCGTTAGACGTGTTGAAGACTACTAGCAGAGAATTAGTCTACCCAAGTTCCATTGAAGTCATTTTATATTGGAAGAATAGCGTTTTAAATGATTTCCGAGATGGCTGCCAGAAAAATTGACCAATCAAAATTCTGAATAGATGTTCTAGAGCCTACCACCATAGAAAGTTTCCAGCCAAATTTGGTTGAAATCAGTCAAAATATACCAAAACGTACCTGTCTGGTGGATTAAAAACATATTTGGCCAGAGGGACCCAATCGTGCCAGGCTCCAGAATTTCTATTCAGAATTTGTATTGGTTAATATCTTATATTTTGTGAAAAATGTACCGGAATTGTCAAAACACATCTCCTTAACAGCTTGGTTGATTTCAACCAAATTTAGCTGGTAGGCTTCACCAGAACTTATATTCAGAATTTTGCTTGGTCAGTTTGTTTGGGGGTCATCTTGGATTTTCCGAAAATTATCCATTATGTCTATTTAAATGAAAATGGTTCAAATGCTAATGGTCCAGGTGATCATCATAGGTCCTAGGAACGTTTGTCTACAATAACATTAACTACAAGTGGATACCATTACCTATAATAGCATTATCCACAAGTGAATAGCATTATCTATTGTGACAAATTGTTTAAGATGTGTGAGGATAAGTCGAGTCCTGTACATGAACATTTTGATGAGCCATGCCTGGGTGACTTTTCACATGAAGTTGTAGAGCGCCTGTTGGAGTGCGATACAAAGTGTGAATTTGAGAAGTCCTGTTGCTGTACATATAATTTAATCACAACACATGACAGCAAATCATTGAGTGCTTGGAACCTTTGTGAACCCCTGGGGATTAGTCATAAAAATATAAAAGCACAATCCACATCACCAACTGCTGGACAGAAATTCATAAATATTGATGCTTCACATCTACGAAAATCGATCAGCGGTGAGCCGTTGAGAAATGTTAAACTTACAGAGATGAGTACAAGTCCCAGCGACAGCATGCCCAATAAGATGTATACATTCATATATCATGATGACATTGAGAAGTATATAGGTGACTATAGAAATCATGGTCATTATCAGCTGCACGATCCTCAGGTGCTAAATGCTAATCAGATGAACAGTGGAGAACATAAAATACCTGTGCTCAGACAGATTGACAGATTAATGGCATTCAGGTAAGGATCACAGTGAGTAATTTGCGGTTTGTGCCATCTGTTTGTGTGTTTGTCTGTCTGTTTATCCGAGGCATATCTCGGTAGTATCACCAAATTTGACACATGTATTCAATGTGGCCAGGAAAATTCTTAGTTTGGGGTCAAAAGGTAAAAATAAAATCAAGGTCACAGGGTCAATTGGTGCATACCCCTTTAAAGCCATAAATCGAGAATGCAAGTAGGTAGAATCACCAAATTTGGCACATGGATTTATTATACGTGGCTAGAAGTTATGAGTGTCAGGACAAAGCATCAAATATCTAGGTAAGAGGGTTGCAAAGTGCATACCAGAATATAACTTTTTGGCCATAAACTCTGTAATGCATGAAGGTAGAATCACCAGATTTAGCACTTGACTTCATATTGCGATAGTTTATCATTGCTTTGTTTGAGGTCAATGGATCAACTATGTAGGTTGCAATGGGTCACTATGTGCATTGTCAAGATAGAGCGCAAAGGCATGAGTTAGCATTTCCCTCGAGTGCATTCTAGTTTCAGTCCATTGTTTGTACAGACCAAGATTTCACAAACAGAGTCTCAAAAAGCATAATTATTTTGGAAATAATTTGACTGAATGCTGTTGCTGTCATTGACAGCAATAACCTTTACATACAAGAGCTTTTTTCATGGAACTTGACACACTTGAGCTGATCAGTATTGAAATATTCGCTAGTGCACGTACAGATGGGAACTTTTTCGTTGAGAAATCAGTCTGCAGACTCTGTACAGACAATAGACTCATCTAATATGTAGTCCAATAGTGACAATGAATATGGAGTCAGCGCATGTTGGGTAAATTGCAAAGAAGTCAACAAACATCTCGTATCCCGTGCACAATTTTCTTTATTTTTGGTAGGACAGAACTTTAAAAGAAAAATTATAGGTTGTCTTAGTTTTTAAACCTTTTAAGATTTGTTATTTCAGTGTCTCAAATTCATGACACTTATACAGGAAAGCTGTTGAATATTTCGAACCTAATTTCACTTAGTCAACAACAGTTCCCAGTCAAATCAGTTCCAAAATATTCATCAGACCATTCTTTGCATCGTAGGTAATTTGTCACTTCAGGTCTATAAGGTTTAAAGTGTTAAGTCATACGGACCAGACATGACAAATTCCGTATAATGTAAGCGCTATTCTATTGAACCTAATCTCAGCTCTTACTCCCTTATCTGTTGGATAATGTGCAAAATCCCGCCTACGTTACTAGTATGATTTATGGCATGCAATTTCCTTTAATTGGATATCTGGGTGTATAAATTTATTTGTATTGCATAAGGAGAAAGATCCTTTTAGATTTATATACTATTGAAGTAACTTACAGCAGGTCCCATTAAACCCTTTCATCGATGAATTTCCCATATCACAATTTCAAGACCATAATACAGGAAAGCTGGTGAATATTTTGAAACTATTATAATTGGAAGTTGTTGAAGCAGTAGCTTACAGTCATAATTAACTTCAAAATTTTCAACTCAATATGCTATGAACCAGAAGGAAATTACTTTTTGAGAGATTGTCGGTGAACGGGTTAATCCTTTCATCCACACACACAGCAGCTATAACTAGATGATATAAATCAAATGACGCCACCCCCACCCACCCCCCCCCCCCCCCCCCCGAAGAAGCCTCCTGTAAATGTTCCGCTATCAACCACATTGCATCCATAGCTTTCACATTATTCATAGGGCTAACTGCTATCTGAACATCGTCAGGAGTGACTTGGGGGGGGGGGGGGGGGGGGGCTTCTCCCAATAGCTGCTGGACTACGAAGTTATCCGATCAAACAAGCTACCGGTACTCCTAGTCAAATTCGAGGCCCTTTCGGTTTCTGCCAGTTTGAAAGTATTAGCTCTAGCCCTCAGTCATTTCTTCTGGCTCTACTAACCACACCCCATCCACCACATACTGACACGCTCATAAGTAACGCTCCCGACAGGCCTCCACTGCCTATCGATCAGTTTATAGAACAGTGTTTTGTCATTATTGTCAGCAGTCATGAATTGTTGATAATGTTCAGATCTACTGATTGCCTGCACAAATCGCTGGACCCGCCGTAACTCATTCTTTAGATGCGGCCTGATTTGCACACAGAGGATTCAAAGGGTCTTCCGGAGCGCTGCCTTGGAGCCACAGCATATGTGGCTCTTTGGAAGAATAGACAGCTTCGGCTACTTCAGGTGTCCATGGGTGGAAATGACCTCTGTTCTGCTTGACACTGCTCTGTCCTTCACTGTGCAGGACTGGATTATGCAGAATATTTGCAATGTCCTAACTCATCGTGTAGACAAGAATATATTAAATGTGTAGACTGCTTTTAATTTTCTAATTACACAGAATGATATAATATGCCAGTGCTGCAAACTTACAAACTTTGCGAGGTCATAGGTTAATATGTCATAGATCAACATCAATATGTCAATTAACGGTATGTAGTTTCCTTTTCTCTGCAGTAACATATGGTCTACTTGTCAGCTATGAATAATCTAGTCGAAACAACCATTCTGTAAGTAAGTATTGCTTTGCAATACATGTCCCCTACCTGATGATATAAATTTTTAGAGATTGACAGTTAAAAACTCCATTAAAAATTGACAGAAGCAGCTGAATCTCGAACTTGATCTGTAACTTCCCATAACAAAGCAATAAACCAAGTTTGAGTTATATATGGTGAAGGCGATCGAGTCTTGAAAGCTGATGCTTGTATTTCATAAGTCGAAAGGGGACGTAACTCCATCAAAAATTGATGCAAACGCCTGAAACTCGAACTTGTTCTGTAACTTCTCATATCAAAGCAATGTACCAATTCTCAGTTGAATATCTTGAAAGACTGCGAGAAAGTGCGGAAAAGAAATATTTTTCGTATTTCATAAGTCGAATGGGGGAGGATAAATCCATGAGAAATTTACGAAAATGTCTGAAACTCGAACTCGCTCTGGTTTGTAACTTCTTATACTAAATCGATTTACCGATTTTCCTTTAAATATCCTGGAGTGCGAAAAAAGTGCGGAAAGCTGATATTTTTCGCTTTTCTTAAGTCAACAGGCGGGGGGGGGGGGGGGCATAACTCCATCAGAAATTGACCCATACGCCTGGAACTCAAACTTGGTCTGTATCGTCTCATACGAAAGCAATGTAGCAATTCTCAGTGGTATATCTTGAAAGAGTGCGGAAAAATATGCGGAAAACTAATATTTTTTGTATTTCATAAGCCGAAAGGGGCATAACTCCATGAAAAACTGACGAAAATGTCTGAAACTCGAATTTGCTCTTAACTCCTTATACTATAGGGATGAACCGATTTTCCCTTAAATATCTTGAAGGAGTGCGACAAAAGTGCGGAAAGCTGATGCTTTTCGTATTTGTTAAGTCGAAAGGGGGGCATAATTCCATAAAGAATTGACGCATATGCCTGAAACTCGAACTTGGTCTGTAACTTCACATAACAAAGCAATGTACCAATTCTCAGTTGAATACCGTTGAAGGATTGTGGAGAAAAAAATGTGGGAAACCAACTGCAACAGACGGATGTACAGACAGACGGAGTGAAAACCTATAGTCCCAACCCCCGTGGTTTTACTAGTAGGGGACTAATAACATAATCAGGCCGGGAAAATTCTTGCCAAAAGCTAGGTGTCCAGAACTGAAAATCCAGGCATCCTCCATAAATATCAACGAGTCCCACATTAATGGATTGCTGCACAGTAGCAAAAGACATGCTCAAAAATAGACTGCTTTCGTTTACATATGTCGCACTCCTTCAATTTCTTAAGCACAAGCAAACAAATAGCTAAGCCAAAACTACTGTTGAACAAAGGACGATATAACGAACTGCGAAGAGACTTAGGAACGACTGACTGGAATCATCTACACCAACTTAATGCATCAGAAGCTTGGAACTTCCTACACAAAACATTGAACACAGTGAAAGAACAGTATATACCTACAACAAAAAACCATGGCAAGAAAAAGCACCTCTGGATTGATCGGGCTGCAACAGATTCACTCAATAGCAAAAAGCGTGCATACAAAAGATACAATGAAACTAAGAAAACTACAGATTACACACTCTACAAAATTGCTAGAAACAAAGCAACAGCATGCATCAGAAAATCAAAACAGACATTTGAACGTAAAGTGGCAACTGAAAGTAAGAAAAATCCTAAAGCCTTTTGGAACTATGTCAAGAGTAAAACAGTTCTACGTGAATCAATTAGCAAGCTACGTAACCCTGCAAACGACACCATGACCACAGATGATACAGAAAAAGCAAACATTCTCAACACATTTTTCTCAAACATGTTCACTCCAGAAAATCTTCTTTCTACACCAATCATTAACCCCAGAAACAATGGTACCATACTAAAAGACATATTAATAACACCTATTGCCATCGAAAATAAACTAAAAGGACTCGACCCCAACAAAAGCAATGGCCCGGATGAAATACCAGTGAGAATACTAAAAGAAGCTGCTAAAGAAATTAGTACACCACTATGCATAATTTTCAACAAGTCTCTTGAAGAAGGCATTTTACCCAACATCTGGAAAATGGCAAATGTATGCTGCATACACAAAAAAGGCTCCAAGAATGACCCAAGCAACTACAGACCAATCAGTCTCACTTCTACATTATGCAAGGTCCTAGAATCTTTTATAAGAGACAGTATTGTAAATTTCCTGGAAACGGCTAATCTATTTACCAAATGTCAGCATGGATTTAGACGTAAAAGATCATGTAAAACTCAACTACTAGAATACCTGGAGGATTTAACAGCCATGCTTGACTCAAACGAACCTGTCGATGCAATATATTTAGACTTTTCAAAAGCTTTCGATACTGTGCCACACCAACGACTCCAAACAAAACTGAGAAGCTATGGTATTGGCGAAAATTTAGTAAAATGGATAGGGAACTACTTAAGCAACAGGAGCCAGAGAGTTAGAATTAATGATGCATCATCGGACTGGATTGAGGTGACCAGCGGCGTGCCACAAGGAAGTGTTCTAGGACCTATACTTTTTCTGATATATATAAATGACCTACCTGATCGATTAACCTGCCACTGCAAAATATTTGCAGATGATACAAAGATGTACGGCAACCCAGCTACCAGTCAGATTCAGGAAAACATAAATAAAGTATGTAAATGGTCGCAGACATGGCAACTATCTTTCAACACAGACAAAACGCATGTCATGCACTTCGGCAGAAATAACCCTCAAACCAAATACTATATGACAGATACACCTGATCCACATCCTGTATCAACATCAGATGTAGAAAAAGATTTGGGGGTTCATGTCGACAGAAACCTCTCTTTTGACATACATATAGGGAACATTGTATCCAAGGCAAACAGTACAATAGGACTAATCAAGAGAACATTTACCAACATTGATCAATCTACTTTCACGCTACTATACAAATCACTTGTGCGACCCATTCTTGAATACTGCAACTCAGCATGGTCTCCACGACTGAAAAGGCAATCACAGCTATTAGAAAGAGTACAACGCAGAGCAACAAAACTTGTCCCACAAATCAGAGAGTATAGCTACACAGAAAGACTTGAAGCCCTAAATCTAATGTCACTGAAATATAGACGGTTTCGTGGAGATTTGATTGAAACATTCAAACTCATCAAAGATCTATATAATATTGACAAGAACTACTTTTTCGAACTGTCCAATGTTACACGGACCAGAGGTCATAGGCTCAAGCTCAACATAAAACGTAGCAGCAAAGATATTCGGAAGCACTCCTTCGCAAATAGAGTGGCACCACATTGGAATTCACTGCCAACAACAATAGTCGAAGCAACCACAGTCGAAATATTCAAGGGCAAACTAGACATCTTTTTCAAAGAAAGAATATTTGAATTCGACTGAACACAATTAATTGTGGTGTGGCTTTGGACGTTGCTGTTACACATATGCTTATACACCATATGTGAGCCGTCAATTCCCAAAGTCATAATACAATTATTACATCACAGTGGACTAATCTTGAAACAGCCTGTGCATCTACATGAACATGCACACATGAAGATAGCTACACGTGTTGTATCCAGACCAGGGTTGACTGCCCTACCAGTTTAGCATTGAGGCAATAACAAGCCAGTGGCTTATGCCTTGTAAATTGATGATGATGATGATATTGTACTAAGAGTGAATCAGAAAACAATCACTGTCGAATGATGTACTAAGATGGCAACATCATAAGTTTGATAATTTATCCGTGTACCAAGTCATAAATAATTTGAACAATTGCTGTATCCTGTCTAAGGACAAAATGCCTGAACCAGGATGCATGATTCTGTTTATATTTGATAGATTTGACAGATGTATTGGCAGTCTTGCCAGTCTGATATTTGAGAATTTCTCACAAAAATGTTCTACACGTTTAGAAATTTCTTAGGCATCCAGAGGACGAGTTGAGTATAATTTCTGGGCATCCTTATTCATAATTCAGGCGTCAGGATGCTGAGGATGTCAGGAATTCTCCAACGCTAATGATTGTATATTTGTTTAATTTCCAGTTACTGGGTGAGGTCAGTTAGCGGAAGAGGGGATATTTCTGCTGAAAAACGTAAAGTGAACAGGTAAGATAGAAGGGTACAATTCTAGCTATGTCTAGTCCATCTATAGCTAAGCTCTGCCCATGATTTGGGCGTGTTGAGATTGATGTATATACTTTAACCCTGTCTTCCCAGAATCCCATTTTCAAGGAAATACAGGTAAGCTGTTGAATATTTTGAAACTAATTTGATTGGGTGCTGTTGTTGCCTATGGCAGCAGCAGCGCCCAGTCAACTTCGATTCAACAGAATAATTGTTAAATAGTAAATACATCAAAGATCTACGTTAACCTATGTCATATAATTGATAATGACGTTTTATACTTGTGACAAATCAGATTCATCCATGGAATGGTGGTGGGGATCGATTTATAATTTTCTATAGAGTATTGTGTCCTTGAACAAAAGGCCCATATGTAATTTGATATGGAATATTTGATCCACATATGTCAGTGTCAGGCTGTTATGAATATTAGAGACTGGAAGGGATGGCACGGGTTGACCTTTATTGAGTATTGATCCCGCATATTTGCCATTACGTTTATTTGAAAGTAAAATACGTGTATTAATTGTTATATTAAATAATGTCACTGCGATAACCCCTGCTATATGAATAATGAGCATTATTACCGGAAAAGGAATATGGTCCTCCACAAGTCTAGTAATATCAAATGTTATTATTCAAATCACATTGCCCATCATATGGAAGCAAGTCTTATTAGTTATAACATTTACAATATTGGCCTGATAATATATTGAGCTGATTCAATATTTATCCTCAGTCATGTCAGTCAACACGGCTTAGGAATATTACAAATAATTGATTCAGAATATTTACATGTATTTTTTCTTCTCTCCAGACGAAAGTGGAGTGTGTTTGAGCAGAATAACTCTGGAGTGACCGGAGTGCCATTAACAACTCATACAGACAGCAGATCCACTCACATACAACAGCACAGCATGGGTACCTGTGATAATGTCTATCAACAGCAGCCAGAGAATAGCAAGAACTCAACCTTGAGCAGCAGCAGTAATAATAACATAACAGCTAAGAATGCTGCTAAAACAGATCCCTGTTCTCAGTGTGGGTCTAATAATCTCCATATGAACAGCGTGCATGGTGCCCGATATACCTGTATGACAAATACTGACCTAAGAACAGATAGAAGAGTGGAAGGAAAGAGCTGCCATCAGTCTTTACATGTATTATCACCGAGATCCAATAGTCGAGCCTCAGCAGATAGTGAATTAATAGTGAGAAATTATGATGATAGAGTTCGAGTTCCACAGACATTTAGTTTAACACGAACAAAACGTGCACTCGCTAGGTGTCAGATAGGACCTAGTAGGTCAACATGGTTAATGAACAAGAATCTGTGCCATGCTGCACAAACTATACCATCGTTACGCCATAATGTTCTGGAAGGGGTGCAAAGCTTCCTTACTACCCATCACAGCAGAGATAAAGCAGGTTTATCAGTCTCTGATCAACAATCAATGACATACATGAAGAGTGCGTTGCAAAGTAAACAAAACAACTTACCTTAGATCAATAGAGTTATCCAATCTATCACTCACATGTCTGACATTACAATCTCATACATCACATGTTAGCTGACGTCCCAATTAACATGACATAGGTCTGTCTTGTAAATCTGTCTGTCAGTAAAGTATATGGATTATATGTCTTTGATGAATTTACAATTTGATAAATATTGTTTATACACACATTCACACCAGAATGCTTGAAAATAAAGTTGCTAAAATTGTATACTTTTAGAGGCTTAACTTATGTACCTCAATGAATGAAACGATATAAATTTTATGATGATATCATTGCGCATAAATTAATATAATTTTTTAACTTGTGAAATTGAATTAGAAGCATGTATCCCTAATTCTAAAAAAATTATTACTCGATATGGAATAATCATATGTTAAGATTTATTTTGTTTCATTGCACTGATGTACACAATTTAATTCTAGAAAATTATACAATTTTAACAATTTTATTTTCTAGCATTTTGATGTGAATGTGGACCTTTAAATATTTGCAAACTAATCCTGAGAATTCCGGTTTCAGTTTCAGATCGATTCCTGCACAGGTAACTGTGTATAGCTTAGTTAGAAACATGATTACTTTAGAAATTAATGTAATTGCCTTTTACCACACCATCTATTGATTGTTAAAATAATTCCCAAGTAACTGGCAAAAGCATTACACTGTCGATCAAAGATCTGAGGTCCAAGGATATCTCTGCTCACTTTCAAGCAAGCTGTTTTAACAATGTGTCAATGTAAGTAGTACCTATTGGCTAATAGACCTTTTCACTTTATCCATCCATCATATGACATCATAACTATGTGACGTGTAGAATGACATCAAAATCAATGATGTCATGAATGACATAGATAAGTACATCACGAATGCATAATTGAAGACAGACTCTACGTTGTTTACAAATTGTATGTCTACTATTTAATAAATATTCTGTTGAATATTTTGAAACTAATTTGACTGGACGGTTGCTGCCATAGGCAGCAACAGCACCCAGTCAAATTAGTTTCAAAATATTAAACAGCTTATCTGTATAGTTTTCTGGAAATTGAGTCATGGAGTTCAGGGATCGCTCGATCCCAACATGAGTGAGGTGTGGGTGGAGCTTAGCTAGAGGTGGGTAGGGCTTAGCTAAACCTGGAAATGTCCATTAAAGTTAATACCGGTAATTAAATCATCTTTGGCGCTAATTTATTTAGAATTGGCTCATCTTAAGCTAAAAGCAGATACCATGACACAAAATATTCACTTTCAAAATTGCATCGTCCTATTTTCTAACACTCAATGTGCAGAGATTATAAAATGTTGCGCACAATAAGATATATTTTAAACATTTTAGAGTAGCACTATCCCTACAGTAAAGAATTCACATCAATCGTCAAAATTTGGTCATCTAATAATGGCAAAACTCAATTTGGAATAAAAAATAACCGTTGCTGGTCACATTATACAGGTGGCCATTTAACAAAGGACGTTTACTATTCAATTTTGCTCCAGGGGAGCTGAGGGTGCTCGCTTACAACAGGAGGCCCCCTCACTGCACACAATAAACATTTCCTATGACAACTAAGTAACCAATTTTGCTTTGCCGACCATTTCCTGGTGCTGCATCAGGTGGCAGACTTACACCTATAACACAGTTTCTGTAGGGGTTACAGTTATTAATCTACACTTAGGCAGCATTTACAGTAGACATAGTATAGTATTCAAATATGTACTTTTGAATGCATACCTTCCAACTAAGAATCTATCAGATAGGCAGATGGACGGATGGAAGAATCTAGATTTATGTATACAGGTTAATATGTTGACGCTAGGCAACCAAATAGATCTAGGTGGAGGGACAGATCAATCATTTATCATTATTTTTTGTATCAGTTTGTAACAAACACTTTTCTTAACATAAAAAATTCAAAGACAGAATAACCCATTTTTATATGTAATAAATTTTTATTTTAACATCTTAGATTCACAGAATCAGACATTAAAAAAGGCATCTTGAATAAAAAAAACAATCACATTTTATACAAATACAAGCAGCTGTCTTTCTTGAAAAACAGAGTAACACATGGTGTTTAATTATGATAATTTTATAATCCATTTCAAATTCAAACACTTGCCAATGATGACATAGACTGCCGACTCTGGGAATCTGGTACTGACAGCAATTCATTGGTAATCATCCCCATATATACTATCAGTACAACATTCCTTATATATGTCATTAATGTGTATATGTAATTCACTGCTTGTATCTTTAATAACAGGAGTGGGACATTCAAACTGAAACTAAACAGAGATCACTCACATTCTCTAACACATGTTTTTCAAGAGCTGATGCCATGAGCAATGAACTATTTAAATACGCAAGTGACATTATCTCAAAATCCATCATGCACCTCATCAATTCAGACTTTATGCACCAACTTTATATCAATGCTGTTAGGCCAACGTAGCCTTATTGCTTTCCGTAAGACCCAGAAGCTACCCAGACACACACACACCTCCCCCCCCTGCCAATCTGCAGCCTATTGTGCTGAACATTATACTAAAAACACTATCCAATGTTAGTCTATACCCTATCTGAGACAAGATCATGGATCATGTCAGTGGCCTTAAACGTGGACGCAGCTGTGCAGACATTGTATGGGCTTAGCGTATGCTTGTGTCAGTAGTCATGTCCAAGCATCGTGATTTCCACAAAATGGGCATTGAGATGTCACGAGCCTTCGACACTATTAAACGCTCAAAGATCCTAGATGTACTACACCAGGCCAGTTGCAATGAAGATGAGCTGCAACTAGTGAGACGACTGCTGGCAGACACCAAGCTGAGAGTATGAGTCGTGTCAGTGAAATTTCAGAGTTTGAGACCGATCAGCTCCCCATAGGGAGATGGACTATCCCCTGTGCTTTTCATCTGCTACCTTGCTGCTGCATTGAAATTTGTGCAGGAATATTCCACAAGACCAACACCCCAAGTCCAGACTGGGTATACCACTAGAGATAGAATATGCCGATGATGTGGACTTTATAGACGAGGAAAAGAAATCCCATGACGAACTACTCCCGATAGGTGCAAGCAAGCAAAAAATGTATAATCTCTTTATTAATGAATTGAAAAACATGTATACCTATCGACAAAGCATGAAACTAAAGAAAATGCTGATCCACTTTGTGGTGGAGAACTATGGCAGAAAAGAACAATCTGGAACTCACTGCTCTGCAGTACTGCTAACATCGCTTCACACTGCGTCTTGGGGAACATAGCTTTCCAGTCCAGCTGGAAGCTATGGATTCATAGATCAAAGATGCCGTTCATAAAAGACTATGTTTATACAATGCAATCAGCGTATTCGTGATGCTGTATAACTGTAACAGCTGGGCAGCTCCAAAGGCAGCTCTAGATAAACTTGATGCCTGCCACCGCAAACACTTCCGCACCATCACTGGACACTGATGGCCACACAGCATAATTTCCAATAATACACTATACAAGATGTGTAATACATTGCCGCTGTCCATAAGTCAGCCAGCAAAGAGGGTTGATGTTTGGCCATGTGGTAAGGATGCCAGAAGACACACAAGAGAGCCTTGAAATTCGCCCTACTCAGAGCCAGCAAACATAAAGCCATGAGAGGTCATTGCATAAATCTGCTAAGCCTGCTGCGAGGTGACCTCAAGAAAACAGGACTCTGTACATTCAGATCAAGAATGGACCTGAGGAAGCTAAAGATTTTGGCCGAGGACAAGACAGTGGTGAAATGCGAAAAAGGAGTGATTGCAGCTGCAGGATGTTTCTACAACTACAGTCACACAATACAGTAATCATAAATACATAAATGCAAACAGAAGCAACAGAAATTTATGATGACAATGGAGGAATCAAATTTTAGCTATGCTCTGCCCATCTCTAGCTAAGCTCCACCCATGCTTTGCCCATGTTGGGATCAATCCACTCTCTGAATCTCAATTTCGAGAAAACTATACAGGTAGGCTGTTGAATATTTTGAAACTAATTTGACCGGGTGACTAGTCAAATTAGATTCAAAATATTCAACATAATGTTTATTAAATAGTAGACATACAATTTATACACCTTGATGGACTATTAAGCATTTAAGATGGACTAAATCGTGTCATTCATGACATAATTATGACGTTAGCCTACATGTGACATAGTTGATTATGACATCATATGATTGACTGAGAAATTGGATTCATCAATTGCATTTTAATTAAACCAAAATAGAGTTGAATTTGGCTAGCTATCAGGGCTGCCATGTTGTGATGACAACCTTCCAGGAGCCACAACATTTTCACATTTTACTACATCTACTATTTCTGAAAATGAGCAGAATCATTCCTTTATAATAGTGCTTATTGCGGGCGATTCACAGAAATTCTGGAGAAATTCAAGAGAAAATAATTTTTTTTATTTTACCACAGTAATGACTGATCCAAGGGTATATTTTCAAAAAAAGTTTACTCTGGGCCTGCAAATGGTAAATCACTAATTAAAAGTTGTGCTTGTTTAACAAATCATGACCAGTAATGTTATTACACTATCTCACAATTTGGCCACTAAACATGATGCCTTTATTATGTCACACATACATGAAGCATCATGCTAGGGTAAGAGTAACCCAAATATTATAACTGCACCACCCATAGCTGCCTACAGTTGTGCTCCCTGTAAACAAAACTTTAAAGAAAAGTCCACATAAGAGACTCAATCATCACAAATCATGTTTCTGATAGCGTTTCCCCTGAAATCCTATAAGAAATTCTAATCAGCACAGATATTAGATTTACATAATACTACGCAAACAAATATTCAGATAAAATATTGACAACAAACACATGAACTGAGCTAAAGTACACATAAACTAACAAACACTAATAAACATCACATATTTCTTTTTTAAAGATGTATTATATCTTTTGTTAACTTTTTAAAGGTCATGCTGGTCTAAACCAGCACTTGAGAAAGTTGATCTGCCGGTCAAGAGAATTTTTGAAATTTTATCACAAGAGTGACTGGCTCAGTAACAAAGCCAGGCATTCCAGTGATAAATTTTCAAAGTCTTCTTTACCATTGAAATGGAATGAAATGGACATTTACTTAGCAAATCTTTAGATTGTTTTGACTATTAAAGGGTTGATCTATGAGTATGTTAATGGTGGAGTGTCTTATGGAGCGATGTACTTTTCGTAAGCATATTTCCAAGACTCCATCCATATCGGAAGAAGTGATGCGAATGCGAGTGAACTAGTAATTTATTTTTCATTTATTTATTTTTATTATCATTGTTTGTATCATGCTCTTGTTACTGTTGAGAATATCAACATCATATTTACTATTACCAAGATGATTGCCTTTACTAAATTTGTGTTATTGAACAATAATGTTATTGTAATTAGTATAACATAAAACATCTCTCCAAATCCCCCTCCTTTCTTTAGGAATATTGCGTTTTATGCAAAGAAATTGTACGTGCTCACTGCTACATGCACAATGGGAATAATGAAGATTGCATTTCATCTCTAAGTGTAGGAAATCTGATATTCCAAGTTTATCGAATGGTAGATCAGTTTTTATCTGCATATTTGGTCTGTTCTGAAAGTATGTAGTATTCAGTGATGGGTATCTCCCTGCACCAACACAAGAGCCTCTAGATTAACAGGTGTCACTTTAGAGACCTCAAGGACTTATTGTACTGTATGCAAGAACCAAATCTTCACTCTAGGAGCCTCGAGGTATTGTGGTACGGTATGCAAGATAGACAGATTCTCTACAATGTGAGAGGAAACTATTCTATTGACTATTTGAAAAACTTTCCTCATCCAGACTGTTTGTTTCAAAATTGGAATACTTGGATTTCATTGATGAACGAGTGTTCTCCCACTACAGCCATTGAACGATCAGATTTTATTGAATGCATGGATGGATATTCTCAAAACACAATGTCAAGACAGCTAGTGCATGGAAAGAGATGGGTTCAAACACACTGCACTTTTCATAATCTCTTTGAAATATATGTTTTGATTTGGTGACCATTGGATACCATTAAAAATACATTTATCAACATCAATTTATTTGTTTTGTTGTTTATCAAGCTGACTCATAAAGATAATGAAACAATCTCTTTATATCACTGGGGGGAGCATCTGGAACTATATAAAATGCACCATGTTTCACTTACTCCATACAGGCAGTTTAGCATAACAATAGTTTTACTAATTTACATTAAAATGACGAAGAAAATCTTTGTCAGTGCTGTCGTTTGCTTCCAAAGATAACCCAAGCGCATATACCTCCTGATACCAGAGTGCCAGTCCTGTGGGGAAAAGGTGGAAAGAATTAACGAATAGTGTAGTTAATCCTGCATGCAACCATCTACCGCTTAAATGCCCAAGATAATGCTTCTCTAAGAAAGGTGGTAAAGATATCACCTGTCTTAAGGATTCACTATTTTGAGGTCCTTCATAGAGAAATACCTGACCTATATAATGAAACCACCTGTCTTTAGTAAGCATTATTTCATGCTGCTTAAGATAAGCATTTCATACCATACTGGCTGCACCAAAGGATAACTCATGTGAGTTAAAGAACCATTTATCTAAAAGGAAAATGGTATTTTTGAAAAGGTCATTGACATGACTGGCCTGTGAAAATTTTCCCTCAACCTGTAAGGCGAAGAGGGTATTTTGTGTGTGCATGCATGCATGTGTACCTGTGTTCATGTGCATGCACAACGGTACCTCAGAAACTACTGATCGGATATGAGCTATATTTTAACACAATGCTCTCACCGTAAACTATGATTTCCAGACTTTTGTCATGACCCAGATGTGATCTGGATTTAAACACTCGGATCATGATTGAATCAACATCCAGATCAATGGATATCTCAGCAATTACTGATCATATCTGGCTCAAATTTCAGAATAAAGGCTGTTAGCGTACAGTAGTACTTGCTATCTTTGCTCGTGATCTAGATACAGATTTTATACATTCTAAACAAGAGTTTTAGTGACTCAATATATGCCTGCAAAGCATACATCATTCACATCTGATGAAAGCTAAATATGAATAGTTTGTATTTGTGAATTTCAGGTTTTTCATGGCGGACCACATCTTTTAGTAAAATTAGCGTTTCTTCCATAAATAAAAATTATAACTATTAATGACACTGTCTGGTTGGTCACAGACAACATATCTACTCATGCACCCGCCCACTTCTAGCCCATACATGCCACTGTATAAACGAAATCACGGATTTCTTTTTTCACGAGAGAGTTGATACTTACCTCCCTAATACTCTTTGATATTGCTAACTATCGGCTTTCACTCAATAAAACACTCAGATTAAAAAAGTTAGGTGCCCCTACTGGGCAGGGAGTCAGAGGGCAGTCCGGCAGATGCCAGCCCCACCACCGCGCATGCGCAGACTAGCACTTCCTCTGACTAATTTATTGGCTGACACCATGCAACTTACAAGAGCCTGAAGACCGAGCCTCTGTGGGGTGGAGAGGCCAGGTCCGTATTAGGGAGGTAAGTATCAACTCTCTTGTGAAAAAAGAAATCCGTGATTTCGTTTATTTCACTTCAAGAGTATACTTACCTCCCTAATACTCTTTGATATTGCCAGAATTCATCAGGGAATTCGGCGGGAGGGAGGTGAGGTCAAAAGACCAGCTCTTCCCTATGCGCTTTTCTGCGTTTAAGGCACTTAAACTTCTGAAACTGTGTGAAAACACAGTCAGGATTAGATGCGAACATCGGCTAACACAAACCGATGGATGAGAGATGACCAAATGTCATATGCGCTCTCCCCCCCCCCCCCCTCTTCTTGGGAGGAAGATTGAATGACCTCAATGTCCCATACGCTCTCTACGTACAAGTGCCATGTACTATAGGACAAGAGAGCAAAAGGCTCCATTTTCGTATACTCTCAATAATGAACCACATAAAACACATACCATCACCATGTTAATAACAAAGGGTCACGTGACAATACAATTAACAACACAAAAAAAAGACTGACCTTGTTGAGTTTGGCTGCTGACATCATCTTCCCAGTGGTGAAGACTGATGCAGTCCCAAATAAGTGGTTGTTCCCATTAATTAATTGTGATATATATAAAAAATGAGGAAACCTCATAAAAAATGTACACCTAATTATTTTTTCAAAATCGATAAGGCGAGAGGATTCGAGGTGTCACGGAGATAATGGTCTGTAAAACTTGACTCACAGTGCCACTGAGCTACCGACATAATGTCATCCACAGGGACCCCATTAAATAGGGCAGTGGAAGCCACTACGCCCCAGACACTGTGAGCCTTGGCTATGTCAACTTGTTCTGCAAATCTGTTGATTTTATAATAATATGCTCTGGAGGTTGACCCCCTCCTGGCTTTTGCCATAAACATGGCTGCTTGCTCAGAAAAGCCCTCCTTAATTCTAGATTCCTTGACAACAGCCACGCAGTCAATCTGAACATTGACGGATTGTTGTGAAGGGCCTTACCCTGGAAGATAATGTTGTCCATCAGAGGCTGAGGAACCAGATTGCAGACCAGAAGGTCCAGCAGATCCGTATACCATGATCGGCGTGGCCAATTTGGGGCAATCAGAAGCACTTGGCACTCCTCCTGTCTGATTTTCTGAAGAATTTTTGGAATCAGGATTGCTGGAGGAGATGCGTATGCATACATTCCCACCCAGCTGATAGCTAACACATCTGTTGCGAAAGCGCTTGGATCAAGAATCGGAGAGACGTACGTCGTCATCTTCGCATTCTTCTTCGTTGCGAATAAATCTATGTTGGGTTTCCCCTAGTGGTCGAACAGACGATCCGCCACACATTGATTTAGTTGCCATTCCGTCGGTAAAACACTCATCCTTCGGCTCAATGAGTCTGCTAACAGATTTAACCTTCCCAGAATATGAACTGCTTTCAAGGTAATCCTGTAATTCAGGCACCAGCAAAGCAGTTTCCAAGTCATCATACAGAGACTGGGCGACTTCGTTCCGCCCTGGCGGTTTATGTAAGTCACTACTGTTGAGTTGTCTGATCGAATTAGAACACTCTTGCCCTGAACTTTCTGAAAGAAATGTTCCAGGCCCAGGACTACTGCTCGTAATTCCAGTAGATTTATATGTTCCCTTGAGTGTTCCAGATTCCAAAGCCCTGATATCGTAGATTCTTCCAGGCAAGCTCCCCACCCCTCCATCGATGCATCTGTATACATCGTTACCTGAGGGTGAGGAGGGGTTAGCATAAGCACCAAGAGATTCTCTGTCTTCAACCACCATTGAAGGTGATGAATTAGAGGTTCCAACACTGACACGTTTGAGTCCAGTGAACCTGTACTCTGGGTCCATTGCGTCATGAGAAATAACTGGATCGGCCGCCTGCGTAAGGCCACCTGAGGAATGACTGGTTCCAGAGAAACCATCAACCCCAGCATTCCCAAGTAAACCCATGCCAGGACATGACGACTGGTGCACACTGACTGTATTACTGAGATGAGTAGTTGTACCCTCTCCTGAGTAAGATAAACATATCCTGTCTCTAGATCGAAGAACATTCCCAGGTAAACAAACTTCTGGGATGGAGTCAGCTCTGATTTTTGGAAATTGATTATCCAGCCTAAGTCTGTGAGAGTTTTCAAAACTATCTCCAGATTTGCCGATAAACTTTCCCGGTTGTGTGCTTTTAACAGCCAGTCGTCTATGTACGTGTGGACTGCTATGCTTCTCCTGCGGAGGTATGCTGTTATCGCAAGAACCACTCTGGTGAAGACCCGAGGAGCCGTGGAAATTCCGAAGGGTAACACCTTGAATTCCCACTGTCTGCCCTGGAATGCAAATCTCAATAAGCGACGGAAACTCCTCGCTATAGGAATGTGGAAATAAGCATCCTTCAAATCTATTGAAGCTGTCCACATTCCCCTCTCCAACCCCGCCAACACCGATTTCACAGTCTCCATCTTGAAACCGGCTGTCTCTATGAACTTGTTCAATGGCTTGAGGTTGAGAATTGGTCTCCACCCTCCAGTGCTTTTCATTACTAAGAACACGGTTGAATAGAAGCCCGGGCACTTTTGCGCCGGTTGAATTGCTTCTTTTTGTATGAGGGAGTTTATCTCTTCCTCTATACACAACCTTTGATCTGGATCTCTTGTAATCTGAGTCCAGATTGGCACCAGAGACAGTCGCGATGGTGGGCCTGTCATCCAATCGGGATGATACCCGACTGAAAGCCATCGCAAGATTAAATGGTCCTGAGTTAACCGTTCCCACTCTTGCTTGTGGTGGGCCAACCGGCCTCCCACTGGACCACCTAGGGAGAGAGTGGAGAGAGTGGCACTGTCTCCTTGGCCTGAAACACCGGAGTGGTTCTCACCCTGGTAACCGACCCATCAGGCACGATTACCACGACCAGATCCTCGCGCACCACGACCAGCACCGCGCGCACCTCGGTACGCGGGTGGCTGCCTGGCTGGCTGTGCTGGAGGAGCCTGCGCCCCCACCCCCCTCACTGCTGGCCGAATCGCACGTGGCCGAGGCCGACGTTGCGCTGGTGGCTGACCTCTGACATGGCCACCTCCACCTCGAGCCTGCAGGGGATGGTACGCATGGGGTGCTGCGCGAACGCGCTCCCTACGGAGCACCTCAAACTGTTCGCGCAGCGCCCTCTGGTTGTTGACCAGAGTGACCGTCTCCTGGAGGTGCTTGCATCCCTCACCTCCAAAGGGACCAGGACCTGCCATAGGCGTACGCAGCAGCCTATTGTACAGGTCCTAGGACGAGCACAGGTTGTCCAACGCAAACGTACGCCTCGCCCGGAGACTTCTGGTCACAGCCCGAGTCAAACAATCCAGAGCCAGGTTGCTTCCATCCTGGATGGCTCTCTGGACAGTTATTGGGCTAGGCTGGCGTGATGCGGATGCTGTCACTACCCCTTGCAACAGCTGGGAGACATGAGAAAGCGCCGCAATAGACGCTCTCCCACTCTCCTCCGCATCGCGCAACGCGGTATTGGCCGAACGCAATGCGCTCGAACACAGCGCTCCCATGTCAGAACGGGAACCTGGCCGCGTGTCTTCACCTAATGCCGCGCGCTCATCTACGCTCGGCTTAGGTACCACACCGTACCTCTGATACTCCCCGGGTACGATGCGGCAGCGCCTTGCAACCTCGCGAGGGGCCTTCGCGAGACGTCCATGCGCCTTGATGGATGTCTCCGCCGCCGAGAACATATCAACAATATGTTCTGCCAACGGCAGAGATGGCATGGCGCTAACAGTCGACTTACCAGCTAACTACGGCCGGTGGTCTCGCTGGCTAGCCGACTGTTCCATGGGCAGGTCTGGCCTGACGCTTATAAGCCATTGACAAGCGTCTGACCAATCCTCCTCCGTGGCTACCTGCGAAAGCTCTACAAGACGAGGGCCTTCGTCTTCCTCCTGAGAATTCGCAGGCGAGCTAGAAGCTGGATAGCCTGACACTCCTGGCAAGCCAGAGAAAGCATGCGGGCCCGAAAGAGCAGGCATGTTAATCTGACTGGCTTGTCCAGGAGCAGGCGCCGTGGTATTGTGTGGGGCGCGTATCGCCATACCACGGCCCTGGCCAGAACCAGCTATACTCTCGGCAAGCCGAGGTATGCGGAACAACTGGCTGTCAGGTCCAACCCGGGCCACCTTCTGAGCTGTGAATTCTACTCCTGCGTGAGTAGAACCATGGACAATGTCGCCTGTATTCCCCATGAGGGGTGCACAGACGTCAATGTCCACGACATCAGTAGGGTTACCCAGCAGGTAATCCTCTTCCTCCTGGCCAGAAAGATTAGACTCCGGGTCAGCAAAGAGAGCTAACCCGGACTGGCCAGGAAAGGTGCCATAGGAGGTACTGGCACCTGCGGTGTGCGGATACCCCTGGGCTGATAAGCAGCCACCAGGTTCCAGCGACAACCGTCCATGGACCACCGGCGCGGCAAGCCTGCTGCCAGTGTCCTGGAATGCCCCCTCTACTGGGGCCACCTCTGAATCATCGAAAACTGGTAGAGGCCTAAAGAAACCAGATTCAGAGGCGGGGATTACCTGCTCCGAAGCAGATGAAGAGGACAACAAAGGATTTGATCCAGGAAGCATGCTACGGAGCAACTCTGGAACCAAATCCTTGATTGTCTTCTTCATCTCTCCCAACATCTCACTACGGAAGGCCTCCATGTCCACTGAGGACGAGGCCTTCCTCTTACCCTTTTTACTCGTTACCTCTGTTTTGTTTTCTCTCTTCCTCCACGATCTTATCCTTCGCCTGCAAAGATAAAAAAATCTGCCATTAGATCGCCCCCCCCCCCCCACTGCTTACATACATCACATTTAAGTAATGGGCCACAAGGACTACACTGAAAACATAAATGTGGAATGAATCTTTCCTTGAGGAAACGACCTCAAGACGGACAACAAGGTCTCTGAAACAGGCCAGAAGACGAAGACAATGAGTATTTTAGTTAAGGTTAGAAACTCAAAACCAAAATAAAAGGAGAGGAAAGTGTTCATAAAGAGCACCTATCAGATATTAGAAAACCAGCGTTGGGCAAAACTTTAATTGTTAATAAAGCGCAAGGCTGATTATGATGTAATAATTTCAAAAAAATAAAATAAAACCGATCCGAAACAAACATCCAGGTGTAAGGACGAATTGTATTCATATCCAGAACATCCTGACTAGAAAGGATAGAATATTTAGGCTACACAAACATCAGATAAACAATGATAAAATGGCAAAAGTTTATATAATTATTTTCAAAAATAAGAGAAGTGCCTCATATCATTAACTAGAATACCTGACTCTTTGTATAGACAAACCATCCAATCTGATGAACTGGAACACTCCACCAAGACTATGACCTCTTAACTCTCTCCACCTTAAGGGGAAAGGAATTGGACCAAGAGGGCAAAGTGAGAAGACCTTCTTACGAGGCCTCCGAATCACTGGGCATAGACTTTTTGGTTAGATAACCTAACAGTATTAGTAGGAAATGGAACCTTGGTGGAGAGAAAACAAAATCCTCTGTTGATGTGATGTCCTGTACAATCATAGAGATACCCGAGGACATAAACACAAAGACAGATTAGTATTACATAGCGCCATTTTGAAATAAACCAACTATATTAGGCGCTTATCTCGATAAACGCGAGTCCCGGAAACACATTACACCGGGATAAACTCGCTAAAATATACTAGAGGTCACCTGATGGATAGGTCCTGGGCCCTCCTCTGGCGAATTAATGCGTTCTGCCATCTCTACAGGTGATTACACTTCTAATAATTTGCTTAAATGACTTAGAATAGCTTAGAAAAGCTTTGAGCATGAAAATATGTGTTGACCCTCTGCCAATAAATTAGCAAAGAGGAAGTGCTAGTCTGCGCATGCGCGGTGGTGGGGCTGGCATCCGCCGGACTGCCTTCTGACTCCCTGCCCAGTAGGGGTACCTAACCTTTTTAATCCGAGTGTTTTATTGAGTGAGAGCCGATATTTAGCAATATCAAAGCGTATTAGGGAGGTAAGTATATTCTTGAAGTGAAATTTTGTTAGTTTAAATTCATAGCTTATGCTAGACATCAGGTTTGGGGGCAATTGTCAAGTCGTCAGTGTACATTTATTGAAGTATGTAAATAGTTTCACGTTTGCACAATTCAATAAATATTCGCTGATTGTTTTGTCAGCACTAGTGTCTGAGGTCAAACATAAACAATGTACTGCTATGTCATTTGAAAATGTTAAAGGAATACATTTTTCGGCAACTAAAAATGCATGTTGATGAGCACATTGAAAGCCATCTAAATACAGAAGGTTGCTTTCTCTTACATGGTATGGCACAATCCCCTCACCATAAGCTCAGTGTAAATACTAAGTAATATCCAGTTTTACTCTGAAGAAGTTTATACAAATTAACAATTTTCATCTCGCATACACTAAGCACCATAACTCTGGATTACTGCAAATAACCAAATACAGGTAAGAGATATATAGCCAGTCATACCAGCATATCAATTTTTTCTCTTCCAATGCCATTCTATTTTTAAATGATGTTAGCTTAGTGCATATAGGCAGGAAACGTTTAACTAGTAAACTATCTCACCATAATAATCGCCGGACCACAGGAGAATGCTTCCATATACTGTACTTTGTTATGCTGATGTCGCTATGCCGCCAAAATTCACGCAGAATGTCCTTAGCACTGACAAGACAATAGAGAACTAAACATTGTTATGATCACTTATACCCACCTTCCTCTCTTAACCATTTGAACAGTGGATTTCATCTTAAATACAAGGTCACTTCACAAGGTCATACATGTAAGCCATGTATGGTCATACTGATATAGATACATTAATAAAACATACAAGAACCATCAGAAGACGGTACGGCATATACCCCGGATCCAAACATTTCAGATAAACATACATCAAGAGTGGACATACATGTAACGTAATGTAAAGGACAATATTTTAGAAAAACTAATCAATGAAAAATCCTGACACTGCATCTTGCCTTAAAGAAAGATAGATTTCTAAGTGCAGGTTCAATTCCGTTCAACTATTATACCCGGACAAGAGAATTTTGGTGAATTTTAAATTTTTCAAGGGAGATAATTCAGAAAAATATGGATGAATTTCTTCAAAATGGAATCATAGCACTGCTTCTTCAAGTAATATATTCAGTGACAAAGGAATAGAGAGCATAGGTTCAAAATTCTTCAAGATCTGGTATGAACAAGACAATTTTGATGAAATTTAAGTATTTCAGGGGAGATAACGACTTGCTAAATAAATCTACTTACATTTAGTGCCAGAAAAAGATTTCTAATCTTGCACTAATGCCTTTTAATGCAAGAACAACAACTCTCTACTCTAGTCCTGGTTTCTAGATGGAGGAGACGCCTTTAATGTCAATCAAACAGACTTCTGGAATCACAGCTAAACTGTAGAAGTTGTCGACATCTTGAAATGATTGTCAGAGATGGATGGACCGACAGACTGACATACATACATTCCATACAGACGTATGGATGTACAGGCATATGGATAGCACATGCACATCTTCAAGTGGTAATGAGAACCCTTACCAAGTGTCAAAAGAATCATGGGCTAAATTGTAGGAGTTGTGCTGACAAGAAATCATTGGTACTGACGTTTATGTATAGGCTTAAAGGTATTTAAAGGGGGATAACTCTGTAATGAATAATTTTCTGGACGCGAAAAAAGCACATGCACATCTTCAGATGGTAATGACTAGATTTACCACGTTTCAAAAGAATTGTAACTAAACTGTCGGAGGAGTTGCGTTGACAAGGATGGACATTCCACATAGACCGACAAACATATCTTTATGTCGTAATGATAACACTTACCAAGTTTCAAAAGAATCGCAATAAAACTGTAGGAGTTGCGTTGACACGAAATGATTGGCAGTGCAGTTATGTATCAGCTTTAAGATATTTAAAGGCTGATAACCCTGCAATGATTAAGTATTTTGGGCGAAAAAAGCACATGCACATCTGCACATGATACTGATAATGTGGACGGAATTTTAAGTTAATCCATTGAGACCTCTAGGAGTTGCATTGACAAGACGGGGACAGACGGACGGATGGATGGTCATGCTGATTGCTATATCCCCCGGTCTTCCAGACTTTGTGGAGGTGAGCTAAATGTTAGAAAACTTATTGTAAAGCTATGAACTCTGCTTTAGCTTATTAATCAATTAATTTCTGGCAATGTTAAGAGTGACACATAAATCTATCTATTAAGTGGTTTACGGGAACATGTTTTTATAATGTGATAATGAGCACTTATTGACCATTGAGTGTGCGTGACACACACAGACACATGAATGCACAACTGCACAAGCATGGCCACACGGGCTTGAATCAATAATATACATTAGATTGGATCAAAATAAACACGCTAATAGATATTCATCAGAATAAAACACTAACATTTTAAACCATGACCATATTGGGTGGAAAGATATCTGTGGGAGAACAAATATGCCAAATTTAATGACTGATAAATTAGGCAAACTGCACTTACCATCCAAAATTTCCAGTTGCAAGTAGAGCCTTGTTTCTACCCTGCATCTTGATGTCAACTGACCCATATGGTGAGAACCAACTGGCAAGCTGAGAGAAAGAGAACATGTAATGCCGATCATTCAGTACAAGCAAATATTCCTTTAAAGTACCTGGTAAACTGGTATAGATGGCTATCTTGTCGTACCACTAAAACACAAAGGTTAGTTGCTTGGAGGAAAACTGTAGTAGAGAAACTACTGGTCCATTAAGCCTAACCATCGCAAAAATCATAAACGAATAAGTAATGTTAAAAGCTTGAAAATAAGTAGAAATCGCTTGAAATCCACTACATTCTGATGAAGAGTAGATTTAACAAATGTGAAAGATTTATTTAGTCTTTTTTAATAAAATTGTCAAATAATAGCCATCAGAAGAAAGCATATTTCCCGCCCCCCCCCCCCCCCCCCACACATTTAGATAAACATAATATCAAGAGCTGACATGTCTCACTAAGTATAAATGAGAATACTTTACAAAAACTAATCGGACAATGAAAAACAAAATCATGACACTGCATATCCAGCCACTGAAAAATAATTGCAAACGTAGGTTCAAAGCTCATCGAGTTAAGCGTGGACAAGAAACTTTCAATGAATTCTCAGTTTGTCTGTGGAGATAACCCTGGTGAATAACAAATGGGCTGAAAAGATTCAGCAAACCTTAAGTCTGGCCAGGGATGCACCAGTGTAATCATTCTTGAAGGGATGCATTTGACCCTGGCTCTCCCGTGTCATTGGCCACTGGAGATAACTCTCCACAATTTCATCAACATACTCCGAGTAGAAGTCATTAATCAAAAGCCAAAGGTCTGAAGTCCGTAAGGAGGGTGGACAGACGTTCCCAAAGAATTATCTGCTTCTTGCTAACTACATACACAAACTTCCCATTAAGTTTCTTCAACCTATTCCTCATAGAAGTTACGTCATCGATCATAAAACAAATATTTGCATGGATGCACATGGACACAGATAGATGATGCATGCACACATGAACAGATAGATGGAAGCAAAATTGTAAAAGTGAGTGATAATGAACACTTAAAAAATTAGAAAAACATATCTTCCAACTTTATGACATAGACACATAGGCATAATCTTTGTCAATAGTACATTTTTTAATTCTCAGTGTACAGCTCTCAACAGACCATGACAATGCCATGTGCCTGGCCTGTGTACTCTACAGCTTAGAAATAACATAAAATGTTTCCAAATCAAAAACATATACCTGTTAGTAAGAAATATTCGGTTGAATATGTTCAATATAATTGCATCAGAAGACATTGCTGACTTAGACAGCAATGTCTTCCAAACCAATTATCTTCAAAATATTTAACAGCACGTTTATTTTGTTTGGGAATGTTGATTAGGTGTTTTTGAGCTGTATTGCAGTGCTAATTACCTGATTTGGGTGTAGTTGCTTTTTTGAACCACGTGATCTGACAAACAACATCTCTGGCCTCAATGATGGAGGATCATTTCCACCAAATAGCTGCAACAACAATAATAACCAGAGTTACAACAACAATAGAAACATCCAAGTATTATACTTAAAAAACAAATAAAACTTGAGGTTTACTTAACCCTTTAATGGCCAAGTCAGCCAAAACTAGCCTCTAAAGTGCTCTTGAAAACTCTCCATTTGCGGGAAAGAACACTATTTTGGAAAAATGACTGCCCCTATAACTGAGCCATTCATTTCAGTGGTAAATCAAAAAATCTATTGTCCTGCAAATGAACATTTTATTAAGAAAACCTTTTAATTTTCTTGAACAATCATGACCGTTAAAGACGCAAAGTCCTTTGAAACCAGAAACCATGGAGACAGCCACCATAGGCAAGGATTATGCGGCTTACTGTATCCATGATTTACACATGACACATCCAACAGGCATCAATTACACTAGCTAGAAGCCCATAATATTCATATAATCTCAGATTTATAGAACTTGATATGCAAATGCATGTAGTTAAATGCTCTTCATATTTTAACAAACTAAATAGATCAAAGAAATATGGGTGTGTTGTGCACACTTTCAATCCTACTAGTGCACATATTCTGTTAAATATTTTGAGACAAATTTTAATGGAGGCTGTTGCTGCCTAAGAGAACAACAACTTTGTTTATAAAATAAATTTGAAAATATTCAAAGTTCCATTGTACATTTGTTTTTTGAACTTGTGATACTGAACTTTCAGGATTGGTCTGTTTGTAACATTCTTCAAACCAGAAATATGAAGTCAGATTTGTCTTAACTCTTTCATGGGTGAAGCCGTCCCAAACCAACCTGGAGTGGTCTTGAGGAATGTCCATTTGTAGGTCAAGAAGAATATTTTTAGAAAATTTACCACTGGGGAATGACTGGCTCTTAACAAGCCAGCCATTCCTGTGGTAAGTTTTCAAAAATGGTCTTCTCTTGGCCAGCAACTGGGCATTCAATAAGCAAATATTTAGATTTTCTTGGCAAATTTGTTCATTAAAGGGTTACAGAACACCCCTCTGTAACCTCAGCAAACGTGATCTTCTCCACACTATTGGTCATATATTCTCACCACATTGTTGATATTTGCTCTGATAATGTTCACCCTGTTCTTGAATGGATCCAGTGCATGAAGGTATGACTTGAAATCACAGCCAGTAACATCAGAAGAACTGGAAAATAAAGGCGCATATGCTGGCTAAATAGAGGCTTTAAATGTCCATAGACCGGGTCTCTGTACCATAGTAGTTAAAGCTGCTTTGGTTTTCACCTTTATCAGTGGAATTTCAAAACATACATTTAGACTATCTTTTGAAAATTTATCACTGGAATGACTGTCTTGGTTATCGAGCCAGTCATTCTAGTGGTAAATTTTCAAAAATTTCATGTTTTTGATCCCATCTGCCATTATGTCTATACCATGGGTGGAATGTTGAGGAGTTCCCTCAGAAGAGGGGGTGGGGGTTTATTACCCTAGCTTGAGGGTATCTGTGTAAAAGTCTATAAAACTACCTATTCATTGTTTAACAACTAAGTATTACTGGGACTCCACATCGAGTACCTGAGAGAAGCCAGCTGTGATTTCAGCATATACCATCGAAATGACTGATGAAAAAGTGCTCATTTCATCCTCAATAGAGACCACTCATCTTTTAAGGCCACATATATTTGGTCCCTACCATAATGGCCATAGATCACCTATATTTATCCATTTTAAATACTGCTATTAAGAGTTAAGATTTAGCACTCAATTCTGCAGACACAAAATTATTTATGCTGTAAGAACAATTTTGAAAGTAATTTGACTGGAATGTGTTTATGCTTAAGAAAATAACAGCTTTCAACTAAATAAATTGTAAAATATTCACCAGTATACCTGCAGTCACATTGAATTTAATGATCACGAGACTTTATGGAAGATAAGGTTTCAAGTATTATCAAACATACCTGATATTTTGAAACTTGATCATATGTGATAAGCGCAAAAATACTGAAACATGAATAAAATAAAATTATTATTCCAGTGCACAGGAAAACAAGAAGATCAAAGGCTTTAAATGTTTGGTGCATTTTGATTTCAAAATATTAGTTTTGACACATACTCTTAAATGTTGGTCACATGTAAAGAAATAGCATATGATTAGAAAATCCTGATTAAATGTTGTTATCTGCAAAGATATACAAATGTAAGTACATAGGTTCAAATATGGTGAAATGTGCCGGTTCACTAGTTTGATTTCAGTGAAAGAAATTCTCCAGAAGTTATAGTATGCTGACTAGCTAGACTCTGCCTGGTCGCCGCTGGACAAAAAGGTCCCCCTGTCAAGTTGCAAGTCAATGTCTTTAAATACAATTACATTAGTCTGGGTGGATTTTTCTAAGAGATTATGTAACTTAATTTACTTTTGGGGCATACTGTTAAGATAACTAACAAGGTAGAATTCTTGGTTCCAATAGCAAAATTTTGCTTTCCGCTATATTCTCCAGTAACCAGATTATACCAGTTAATATAATTCATATAATTTTTTCAAATTAACTCCTTCACGGTTAAGTCAACCAACAATGTCCTCTACCGTGCTATTGCAAAATGTCCATTTACATGCCAAGAGATGACAGTATTTGAAGATTTACCACGGAAATGAATGGCTCGACAATCAAGCCAGTCATTCAAGTGTCAAATTTTTTTTAAATGTCCACATCCTGCAAATGGACATTTACTAAATAAGAATCTGGATTTTCTTGACCATTTAACCCTTTAATGGTCAGGCCAGTCAAAACCAACCGCAGCAGTGGTCTTGAGGATTGTACATTTACAGGCTAAGAAGACTGCTTTTGGAATTTTACCACTGGAATGACTGGCTCGATAACCGAGCCAGTCATTCCAGTGGCAAACTTTAAAAAAGAGTCTTCTCTTAGCCTGGAAATGGACATTTACTGATCAAAAGATTTAAATTTCTTGACAAATCTTGATTTTTAGAGCCAAGGGAAGCTATATTGTTCAACAGTAGAATTTATGCTTAGATCACTCACCATAGCCACACATGTAGGCATCATAACCAGCTTCATGAGGTAGGTGACTGCCGACTGTCAAAGCACAAACACATAACAACAATAACTTGTACATAAAATGTTTTCTACAACAACATAACACCAGTACAGACTGACTCACACATTTGTGCTGTTTTAGCAATGCACTTGATGACCCAATGTCCTAGGTATTTGATGCTTTAGTCTCCAACTCAAAGCAATGCTAAGTGGACGCCATATGAAAGGGTGTACCAAATCTGGTGATTCTACCTAGATGTGTGCCACAGTTATGTAAACAAGAGTTCCAAAGGCCTGTGATGCTCAGCTGTAATTCAAGCTTACCACATTAAGGTCCATTCAGCCAATAGTTGAAATCAGGCCAATAGTTAATGAGCAGTAACTAGTCTTTTAACCGAATTTCTGGTAATTTTTTGAGAATCCAAGATGGGCATCTGAAAAATTGACCAATCAAATTTCTGAATACAAAATCTAGCACGATAGCGTCAATGGATCCAAGTTTCGTTGAAATTCGCTAAACGATTAATAGAGATTAGTAAAAGTTGACTTTTCAGAAAGATTTCTGTAGACAACTTTAAAAGCCTAAAGGAGCTTTCAGATAAGTTTGGCTTAAATCAAGCCAATGGTCAAAGGAGTAGGTTTTTAACTGATGTTCCGGAAATTCTTGGAAAATCCAAGATAGCCAAAGGAAAAGGTGTCCAATCAAATTTTTAAATATAATTTCAGAATTCTATAAATATAGGGCATTCGAGGGAATTTTGGTTGAAATTGGCCAATCAGTTAATGAGCAGTTGACTTAGTTATTTTTACCGATTTCAGACATCTTTGGAATCCAAGATAGCTTGCTGAAAAACTGCCCACTCAAATTTCTCGTTAGAAGTGTTTAAACATATTACCATAGAATCCATCCATCCAAGTTTCATTGAGATCGGATATTGGTTAAGGAGTTGTGTTTAAAACAATTTCTTGGAAATTTTCAGGAAATCAAAGATGGCCGCTGGAAAAATTGATCAATCAAATATTTGGATAAATGGTGGAAGTGTACTGCCATCGCGACATTTCAGCTAAGTTTGGTTGAAATCGGCTCAGTGCTTCATGAGTAGTTGTTTTATAAATTTTCTGGACATTGTCCGAATATACCAGAAGGCTTCTGGAAAGATTTACCAATCAAATTTCTTGCTAGAAGTGAAGAATCCTGTGACCATAGGCACCTATGAGGCAAGTTTGGTTGAAATCAGTCACAGTGAATTAGGAGTACGGTTAACTGATTTTCTGGGAATTTGGGGAAATCTAAGATGGCCACCGCAAATATTGACAAATCAAGTTTCTGTATATAAGTTTAAGTGTTTCACACCACAGGCCCATTACAGCCAGCTTTGGTTGAAATTGGCCAGTGGTTAATGAAAAGTAGTCCTTTGACCGATTTCCTGAATATTTTCAGGAAATCCAAGATGGCTACCAAAAAACACGACCAATCAAATTTTTTGTTAGCAGTGTAGAAGCCTATCACCCTAGGATCATTTTATCCAAATTTCGTTGAAATCAACCTATTGGTTAAGGAGGAATATTGTTTTAAGAGATTTCTGGGAAATGTTAGAAAATCTAAAATGGCCATCTGAAAAATTGAGCAATAAAGTTTCTGTATAGACGTTCAGAAGCCCATCACCAGATTGTGTTTCCAGTCAAGTTTGATTGAAATCGGCTAAGCAATTAATGAGTAGTAGTCTGGTAAAGCAAATGTTGACTGACACATGAACAATGGCCGCCATGGCATTATCTCAATTGGTCTTGCAGGCCAGGTGATGTGTATTCATGTATGCACTTAGTGAACCTGTGACCTAGATATCTACTATTTTCTAGCAAGCCACCATATGATGGTGTGCCGAACTTGGTGATTCTACCTTTGTGCATTCAGAAGATATGGTGTGGAAAAACACAGACAATCAGACCGATAAACGAACAGACAGATGGCAACATCAATATTTATGCCTACCTTCGGTGTGAGTAACAATGATGCCAACAGGATTAAGAGGTGTTACAACTGTATTGATTTTTATAAGCTTTGACACATATGTGTAAATGTTTATCACATTAAGTGCTTTGCACTGACAGCATAATAGCATTAAATATGTAACAGGTTCTTAACCACTCTTATGTCAACGTAACTCTTTAATACTCAAAACCGACAAAAACGGACTATGTAGTGGTCTTGAGGAATGTCCATTTCTTTTCATCCAAGAGAATATGATTTTTGAAATTTTGCCACTGGAATGACTGGCTCGGGCCAGCCACTCCAGTAGTAAATTTTCAAAAATAGTCTTCTCTTAGCTAGCACACTAGCTAAGAAAAAACTGGATTTTCTTTACCATTGTCATGGTCAAGCCGGCCAAAAACAACACCTGTAGTGGTCTTGAGCAATGTCTATTTGCACTACTGAAAGTAATTTTTGTAAACTTTATTATAAAAATAATTATTTTCTTGAAAAATCTTGATCATTAAAGGGTTAATTGATATAAGTAGAATTTTGAGTGCTTTGAGGCGCTGTTGACACAAGAGGGGTTAAGAGAAAATAGAACCGAGTTGTCTTACCATATCTTTCAAAGCCAACAGCATGCTTTATATCTGGGGAACAAAGCACATGGTACTTTCCCTTGTCACTGAAATATTCAAAACAACAACAATTTTAAACAAACCTACATATAAATTATTTTCATTATCTTAAAAAAACATGATGAACTTTCTCTCAGATGTATTTCCAGGCCATGACTCTGATGTTGTGCTGCTGGAGGAAGTCTCTGGTGGCTTTGGTAGTGTGGGCACGAGCGTTGTCCTGCTGGAAGATGTGATTTGGGTGCCGCGCAAAATGGGGTCTCAGAACTTGGTCAACGTACAGAACAGCCATGACCCTATGACCTCTGCCTGGACTGATGTTCTGGAAGACCACAGGCCCAACTTTCTCCTCTAGGGCAATTCCCCCCAAACCATGATGCTTGGTCCTCCCCACGGGTCTCTTTCCATGACCCATGCATCTGCATACAATTCACCCCTCCTTCGCCATACCCTGGCACTGCTGTCTGCGTTAGAAATGCGGCTTTCATCTTAGAAGACTGGTCCTCCATTGCTGATGACACCAATACTGACGATACATGGCCCATTGCAGACATTCCTGGCGGTGACGAGCTGTGAGAGGACCCCTGGCTGGACGACGACATGACATGTTGGCGGTCAAATGGTGTCGGACCGTGTCTTCACCAATGGGTCACTGGTGGGTGCCAATGGTCTGACAAGCTGTTTCCGTTTCTCTAGAGAATTGGTCGTGGATGAGTTGACACAGTATGTAGCGATGTCGTGGCATTGTGACCCTGGGTGACCATTGCGTGGATGGTCGCTGGTGCTGTTAGTGACGTTGTATCGCTGCCTCAGACATTGTATAGTGCGTACAGTGCGATTGAACGCATTTGCAATGACTTGAGGGTGTTGGCCGGCATTCAGACGTCCAATGGCTTGTTCACGTTGTTTAGCACTTAGTCGTGGCATGGCTGATGTATCCAAATCACAACTTGCAGCCTTTAAATTATGGGTGTCTTTTATACCCAGAGCTACCATTAGTTGCATGTTCATTTCAATTTTTCCGTGAATTGTTTACAACCACGTCCCACGACACCCACGAGACAATGGTTTTTAACACATTTCAAGACGTAATCATCAGGGCATTTACGCACTTTAACTCATTGTGTGATCGTCACAAGAGAAAACACTTGCAAAACAGACTGTGGCGAATATGCCTGCAAAGAATTGGCTTCCTCTGATGTCACTAGTCAAAGTTGTGCACATTTCACAAGAGGCCCATGGGCCTGTGATGCTCACATGGACCATTTGCATTTAAATAGACATTTCTGAAAATCCAAGATGGCCACCAAAAAATTGACCAATAGACTCTCGTTTAATATGTTGAAGCCTACCGTCATAGGATCGTTCAACCCAAGTTTTGTCGAAATCGGTTTATTGATTGGAGGAGTACCATTTTTAAATGGTTCCAGAAAACTTTCAGAAAATAAGAGATTACTGCCAAAACATTGACCTATTGAAATTCTGAATCTAGAGGTGACGACCAGCCAAAATTGGTACAATTCCTCAAGCGATTAATGAGTAGCATTTTATATGAATTCCCATTTATTGGAAAACTGAAGATTGCCACCATCAAAATCTAGCCGTCAAAATTCTGTATACAAGTTCTGAAACGTACAGGCCTAGGGTTCTTCCAGCTGAGTTCGGTTGAAATCGGCCAAGCGGTTAATAAGTAGTCGTCTTTTAACTGATATCCCAAAATAATCAGAAAACCCAAAACTGCCACCAGAAAAATTGATCAATCAAAATTCTATATGCAACTTCTAAAGCCTATTGCCTTAGGCTTGTTCCAGCCAGTCTGGTTGAAATCGCCCAAGTAGTTAATGAGGAGTTGATTTTCCGCCACTTTTCAGAAAATTCAAGATGGCCACCGAATAAATTGACCAATCAAAATTCTATATACAAGATCTGAAGCATAGCGCTTTAGGGTCCTTCCAGCTGGGTTTGCTTGAACTCGTTCAAGCGGTTAATGAGGAGTAGCCTTTTAACTGATTTCCCAAAATTTTTGGAATATCCAGGATGGCCGCCGGAAAAATGGACCAATTAAAATTCTGTATACAAGTTCTGAAATCTACCAGCTTAGTATCCTTCCAGCCAAGTCTGGTTGAAATTGCTCAAGCAGTTAATGAGTAGCGTTTTAAACAATTTCACACCGTTTTTCAGAAAATCCAAGATGGTTGCCGAAAAAATTGACCAATCAAAATTCTGTATATCTGTTCTGAAGCATACTAGGCTAGGGTTCATCCATCCAAGTTTGATTGAAATCGTCCCAGTGGTTATCGAGTAGGCTTTTATGTGATTTCCAGAAATTTTCAGAAAATCCAAGATGGCCCCCGGAAAAATTGACTGATCAAAATTCTGTTTATAAGTTTTGAAACCTACCAGTTTAGTATCCTTCCAGCCAAGTCTGGTTGAAATTGCTCAAGCAGTTAATGAGGAGTAGCGCTTTAAACGATTTCCCGCCATTTTTGGGGGGAAATTCAAGATGGCCACCGGAAAAATGGACCAATTAAAATTCTGTATACAGGATACCATGCTAGGGTTCTTTCATCCAAGCTTGAGTGCAATCAGCCTAGTGGTTATCGTGAAGTAGGATTTTAAGTCATTTCCAGAAATCTAAAAAAAATCCAAGATGGCCGCCAGAAGTTCTGAAACATACCAGCGTACTATCCTCCCACCTAAGCCTGGTTGAAATTGTCCAAGCAGTTAATGAGTAGTAGCGTTTTAAACGATTTCCCGCAATTTTTTGGAAAATTCAAGATGTCCATCGAAAAAATTGACCAATTAAAATTCTGTATACAAGTTCTGAAGCCTACCCATATAGGGTCCTTCCAGACAAATTAGTTTAGTGGTTAATAAGGAGTAGCGCCTTTAAGCTAAAGTTGACGGCAGGACGCCGGATGGACATCCGGGCGGACGGTCGCCATGCCATAAGCTCACTTGGCAATTCTGGCCAGGTGAGCTAAAAATAAAGCTATAATAGTTCTTGATATCTTGATATCTATTGATACGATGCTTCTTTTGCTGTTCAGTATATATGAAAGAGGACAGGAAATTTCAGAATGTTATTGACATAAAAAAGGAACGCTGAAGCGTACAATGTCTCGCCTGTAAAGGCATGGATAGTGTTGATTGGCAAAGCAAACTTGGCATGGTGTGTAATACACATATCAGTAATGCACCAACAAACAAGTGTAACCAATCAAACATGGAAATTTTTTACCCAACTGCGGATAGTCTGAACTAGTAATGATTCAGATAGTACTTCTTGCATAGTATATAACTCTGCTGTAAAATTTTGTTGATATCTGGTGAGACATTGTTGAAAAAATGGGCAAGTACAAAACCGTGAAAAAAATAGTTAAAATGCCCCAAAATTAAATCTATTGTTTGTAGATCACATCCCTGTATAGAATAGATCACTTCTGTAAAGTTTCATTGAAGTCGGATGAGCCAGTGTTGAAAAATAAGTTTGACCCCTGCCCACTGCCCGCCGATTGACTCAAGAACAAAAAAATTTGTTGTACTGTAGTCTACTAACTACAAGCTTCAAAATGATATGTGACATGACCACATTTGCTAAAATTTATATTCTGCCAACCATTTCCCCCACCTGGGGGTGATATAAAAATCTCTGGCCATATGTGTAATCGTACAGAAAGTTTCAAGTTTCTATCTGAAATGGTCTAGGCGTTGCGTTACAATAGATTGGTGCCCACTTTTTTACCCTATGCCCCCGCACCCCACACACCCACCCTCAGTTTGACCCAAGATCAAAATAAGTCATGCCAAAATTTCAAATGTATCATGCACATCCCTGGCCATATGTGCAATCATTCCCAAAGTTTCAAGTTTCTATCTGAAATGGTCTAGGAGGAGTTGCATTACAATCGATAATTACTGGCCAAAACTGCACTTGAAAGACACATTAAAAAAGTCCAAGTCCAAAACTGTGAAAAAAGAGTTAAAAATGCCCCAAAATTAAATCTATTGTTATGTAGATCACATCCCTGTATAGTATAGATCACCTCTGTAAAGTTTCATTGAGATCGGATGAGCCAGTGTTGAAAAATAAGTTGATTAAAAAACCTTAACCAAAACTGCACAAATGAAGGATGATGCCGCCGCCAACGCCGCCACCGCTGCCAGAATTAGTGATTCCTATGTCTCGCTTTCTGCTTCGCAGGCGAGACAAAAATACATATAGTTAAGTTTACGTGACAATTACTTAGAACAACAAAACTTAGGAGATTGAATTCATCACGACGGCATGTTATAAAATTAACCAGTATTTACCAATCAAATACTTACAGTGTCTCCAAGCACTAGTGTATGCGTGCACGCGCGCGTGCGTGCATGTGGGCATGCACATGCGTGTATGCGTGTGTGAATGTTTGTATGTCTCAAGTTAGTTGGTCATATACTTAGACTTTTGAAAATCACAGCTTTCTATGGATCTAAATGTGGTTGTTCAAGACACATGCTTACCCACCTATCCATCATCTGGTACAGCTGGCCCAAACCAGTATGATCAAGCAGCTCTGTGTCCTTGTATTCCTGCACACAGAAAGACACTGCTAGTCATCAACGATTTGCCTATCCAATTTCATCAGTCATATCGTCATGTCCAATAACATTGTATGTGGTCTTTAAGTCATTGTAGGTAACAATCTTCACCCACATGTGGAACCCTTGGTCTATATGAATCCCATCTATGATGATGATCTATTTACCTAGTATATATCATACTAACCCTTTCAACAACAAACCCGTGAAAAATTAATTCTCATATTCTGTTGAATATTTTGAAATTAATATGTCTGAGGCAGCAATGGCTTTGAGTCATATTAATTTCAAAATAATCAACAGATTTGCTGTTAATTTGACCTGAGATTGAGATACATTAACCTCTCATTAAATGGGATACATGGAATTTATCGTTGAAAAGGTTAATCATTTCAATCCTGAAGTCTATCTGATGAATTTCTGCAGACTACATTTTCCAAGGGGTTTAACTCTGGATATGCGGAATATTTAGAAAATTTTTGACTGCCAACAACTTTCAGTCAAATTGTTTTCAAAATATTCAGCAGATCTAGTTATTGCACCTTAATATTAGTCTGGTGCAGCTGTGAGTCAGACAGTTAAAGTATGACCCATGGTTTGGTTGGAGGCCACACAACTATGACGAGTCAGCTATTAATATATCAGCTTTTGTTCTTTATATCTTACCCGTCTGCTTTTATTAGCTATATGTTTTGTATCATAAATCACTGGAAATAGTTGATGAAGATTCGCTTTGAATTCTGTGTACTTTTCTGAAAGAAAGCAGTCACAATTAGATATATATAACTAGAATATATATAACTAAATGTGCAATTGGCACACCATTGCAAATCACTATGCTTTCACCAATTTTGGCGTATCCCACATGACTAAATATAAAATATAAATGCCATCACACAATCCACAATCAGATGGGTAACTCACATTACAAATTTGGTTGAATTATGCGAAATGGTTTTGGAGACGATATCTGGATAGAGAAACAGATGGACAGACATTGTGATTCAAAAAAGCACCCGTTTTTGTTTCTACGAGAATTGTTAATACTTACCAGATGCACTATTATGATAAAGATATTGTTTATTATCTAGTCTAGCTCAAAATAAACAATTAAAACTCCGCACTCTCCATGGTCCTGCCCATAATGTGTCCGGGAATTACCATAGCCTCCAGGTACCCAGACAATTCCGACCAACAGTCAGATTCGTCTTATATTTGTCTTGACAAACAGTGAAAGCAGCTCAGCCTTACCTCAGCGGGGCGGCTGAGGCGGGCCATAGTACATCTGGTAAGTATTAACAATTCGCGTAGAAACAAAAACGGATGCTTTTTTTATTCTACTTCGAATCATACTTACCAGATGTACTACTATGATAAACTCCGGATTTTGACAGCCAAGAAACTCCGGTATGAGGAGGCGAGGCTCGAAACAGCTCTCATCTACCATCTGACAGAGAAGGTTGTGAAGAGACTAGAACCCTAGCATACGCCTTAGGTTCCGCCAACTTAAACTAAACTAAACTTCCATGGTCTAGACCGCGCTCCCCACTCCCCCCCCCCCCCCTCATTTGTCCGCACAAATTCCAGAGAGCTGTCAAAGGGGAAACAACACCCACCAGACCCGTGTCAGCCCCAAGTCTCAGCTAGGGCAGTCCATGGGAGTGCAAAGAAGCTACTACAACTTCTAATTTTGAAAAAAATATCAGTATATCGATTAGATTTTCAAATTTGAATGAGTCTAATGTCTGTTGCAATGAATAAGATACGCTAGAACCATACTTTTTACTTAATCAGTCTGGGAATTCGACTGCAAGTAAATTAATATTAGTCACTTAAATTAAGAAAACACTCACCATTTTCTGAGTGCTTGGTCTTTCTTGATCATCACAGGAGCTCCGCCCAATCCACGGTCGTTCACAGATCATGTGCATCACCATTGCTCAGTGCATGTAAAAAAAACCTACAATGCATGCATAAATAGTGGTCGGATGCGGCTTTAGTTAAGATTCGACAAATTGGCGACGGCCACAGGATTAAGTGCGCTGGAGATATACTGACGGTAGAAATCAGTGAATGACGACTCGGCATGCCATTGAGCTACAGACATCACCTCCTCTAAAGAGACACCCTTACAAAGGGCCGATGCTGCTGCTAGTGCTTGGACTTGATGGGCATTCGCACGATCAATCTGCTTTCCTGTAGCGATTTTATGCGACATCTGAATAGCATCGACTATCCATCGAAAAATGGTATCTTTCGAGGCGCGAACTTGTGGAGCTTTGAGACACAACCACAGAGATTTCATGTCATCTCTCCACTCCTCAGCACGTTTCTTATACATTTTCAGACATCTGACAGGACACCAAACAGAAGAGTTTGGGTCATGCCTAGTTAAACTTGGCAAATTGATCGGCTATCCTGGATATTTAAGTGACTGGTTCTTTGCCAGGAAACAAAGACGTGGTAATAGTCTTAAACCGTCACCCGTAATGACAAAACGGTCTTGTTCGCCAGAAAGCGCATGAATTTCGCTTCTCCTTCTCGCCGATGCTGCTACAACCAAGAAAACAGACATAATAGTTAACAGTTTAATATCTAGAGATCTAATTGGTTCAAAGGGAGCATGTAGAACAAGAGATAGAGTCCATGCTGGGATAGGAATTGGCTGTCTCGGTCGCAAATTGCTCATTCCTTTAATAACTTCATTTAAAGTGTCGTTCTCCACTCCTACAGTGGCCAGACTGGGAACAACTGAAGCTAATGCAGACTTATATGCTGCTAGGGTTGAAGGTACAAGCTTGTCAACCGCGTGTAAATGACAGATAAAATCTGCTACGTATTGAACAGATGCAGAAAAGGGATTAATATCTCTTCTCTTACACCACCCTGCAAATTTATCGATTCTATAATTATATGTCTTGGTTGTTGACCATTTTCTGGCTGAAGCGACAAATTTCGCTGCTTGCTCAGAAAAGCCACTCTCAATTGCTCGCTGGTTGATAACATCCATGCGGTCAATTGGAAATCTCCGGTCTGTCTTGGAGATAGACCTTTGTTCTGAAAAATCAGATCCCTTCTGTCTGAAAGAGGGATTGGATTGCAGACCAGAACGTCCAGCAGATCCGTAAACCATGATCAACCTGGCCAATGAGGGGCGATCAGTAGTACTTGGCATATGCCCTCTCTTAACTTTGCCAGAACTTTTGGGATGAGAATTGTTGGAGGATACGCATACGCATACATTCCCTTTCAACTTATTGCCAGTGTGTCTACTGCTAGAGCTAGCAGGTCCAGGATCGGTGACACGTATGTGACCATCTTTGCATTTCCTTTCATCGCAAATAGATCCACATTTGGCTTGTCCAAATGTTTGAAAAGAACCTCCGCTACCGACTGGTTGAGCTGCCATTCCATCGGACGACAAACCGTCCTTCGGCTGAGAGCATCTGCGAGTCTATTCAATCTTCCTGGAATGTGTGCTGCCCGAAGAATAATATTCCTCTCTTGGCACCACAGCAGGTTTCATATGATCATGCACAACGCTGGTGATCTCATCCCGCGTTGCCGGTTCAAATAAGACACCACTGTTGAGTTGTCTGTCCTTACTAGGACAATCTTGTCTCGGATTAAGTTCTCGAATTTTCGAAGTGCTAATGCCCCCGCTAATAATTCCAGACCATTTATGTGTTTCTGCGCATTGTTCCGATCCCATTCCCCTGACAGATTGTCCAGTACTGCTCCCCAACCCATCGTTGATGCATCTGTAAAGATGGACATCTGTAGTTGAGGAGGTTGTAGAGGAACACCTCGCATGAGATTCTGTTCTAATAACCACCACTGAAGATGGAATATCAACGGTTATTTTACTGGAATCCTCAGACAACGAATCCGTTCTGAGACCAGAATGACATTAAGTACATCTGAATCAGCCTGCGTCTGAGTGCCGCATAAGGAACCACCTTATCCAGAGAAACTAGTAAACCCAGTATTCCGAGAAATTAACGCTCCATCAGATAGGCTCCTAGAGAAACTGACTCCAGAACTACAATCAAAATCTTGACTCTGCTCTCCGTCGGAAAAGCTACACCGTCCGAGATTGAAAAATATTCCCAGATACAAACTCCTGGGATGGAGTCAATTCTGATTTCTCTAGATTAACAATCCATCCTAGGTCCTTTAGTAAGGCCAGGAACATGAAGATTGTTGCAGAGTGACTGGATTCCCCGCCTTCAGCAGCCAGTCGTCTATGTAAGTATCAACAGCTATGTTTCTCCTGCGAAGGTAAGAAGCCATGGTGAGAACCACTTTGGTGAAGACCCTCGGGGCTGTGGTTAGACCGAAAGGAAGCGCATTGAATTCCCAAACACTGTCGTGGAACACAAAGCGAAGGTATTTCTGAAAAGGAATTGACATTGGAATATGAAAATATACATCCTTCAGATCTATCGATACTGCCCACATGCCTTTTCTCAGCCCTGTAATCACAGCTGCCAGTCTCCATCTGAAATTTTGGTGAAAGAATGAATTTGTTCAGCAGTTTGAGGTTGAGAATCAGGGTCCAACCTCCGGTGCGTTTCGGAACAAGGAAAATTATCGAATAGAAGCCCAGGGAGGACTGATTGTGGACTAAATGAATCGCATTCTTCCGCTGAAGATCTATGATTTCTGAGCAAATAGCATCTAGACAATCGGATTCCCTTGGAACGGGAGTTCACACTGGAGTCAATGTTAATGGAAATAACGATTGACGGATGAGCCAGTCCGGTTCGTAGCCATTTCTTAGCCAATGACAGACTAAACAATCTTGCACAACCGGTTCCCACTGGTTTGAGAACAGCTGAAGCCTGCCTCCGACGGAAGGAAGCTGCACACAACTCGCCGTCGATATTGCGCGATAAGACGTTAATTCGCTTGGGTGAAGATTCTCGACTCCTTGCATTCCTGGCGCCACCGGAACGGGTCTCGCCGGAAACCCATCAGGACCGTCCACCACAGCCACCTCGCGGCTTCTTGGAATGACGGCCCGGGACCGGCGCCATGGCTATCCTTATGGTAGCCGCCGCGAACCGAGCCACCACCCTTCCTATCATCTTCATTTATTAGAGGACTTGTATGAAGACGAACGGCCAGGTCCCTGTGAACCGGATGCCTGATGGTATCATGGCCAGAAGGACGGACGGGCGATCTTTGGTGCTGCCTCTGCTGCTCATGTCGATGCTGCTTGTAGGACTGTTGCGGCTTAGTCCTCTTCGTCGACTTCCACGACTTGTCGACAACCTCCTGCTCTGCCACCATAGACGCAACTTTGAAGAGGGCTTGTCGTGCCGAGCCGCCAAACAAGCCCGGACAAATGAAGGGTGTGGAAGATAATGCAGCCCATTCTCCTCCACTACGCCAATGATCTAGTGATCGCCCTGGCCAGGAAATCAAGCGTATGGCGTCCCGGACAACTCCGTGAGCAGTCTCTGGCACTTCCCCACTGTCCGCTGCACAGGTCAGAATACCCTGCAGGATGGTGCATCCGTGCGAGAGAACAGCCATAGCCGCTCTCGCCGCATCCTCAATGAGAGTTAACTCATTGAAGGGATCCTTGTTAGACCGACCCTTGGCTTTTCTGGCTAACGGCCTATTCAGCGCTTCTCTTTCCCTGACTGAAAGCCAAGGAACACGAGCATACTAATGGTAGGCCTGCTCTGGAAAGCGGACTCTACTCCTTATCCCCTTAGGGGCCTTGGGCAAAGAATACTCTGGCTGAACCAGACGGTAAGCCAAGACTTCTAACATGTCAGAAGTCTGAGTGTCCAAGGGAAGAGTTGGCATGGCCGAAGAGGCGCTAGCCGCACACTCTGACATCTGCTCCATCGCCGGATCACACTGAGATCCCTGAACCGAAGTCAACCCGAGATGGTTGGACATCCAGCCAAGGACCTGTACCCATTCAGCTTTGGTGCAAAAAGATGATTCATCCATCAATGGACTATAATTCTCATCTTCCTTCTCACCCTTGGATGAAAAGGCCACTGACGATCCATGCTGAGAACTACGGACCAATCCTCCCACTCAAAGCGGGTCCGTGGCTCGACTACTTGTGGTCCAGTATCTAGCGAATCGCCAGATACAGAATCACCACAATCCATCGGCTGGGAGCCAGGACTACGGCCGCTACTACGGCAGATGGGACTCCGAGAGGAGCTGTCATAACCACATCCACGCCGCCGATGGGAGCCATATAACACCGCTCCGACGGCACTCTGGACTGAGCGAAGTCTGGGTGAAAAATGCCTGACAGAACGTCGACATCTCCACCCGGTTGACAAACCCGTACAAAACCTGTGGGTGACCCACGGGAGGTACCAGATTCTGTCACATGCCAGAGTCTTCCATCAGGAGGATATCTTCTTCCTCCGCCGTCGGCTCTTGAGCCAAAGCAAGAAGATGGACAGGTGCATATCCCTCTGCAGAACTAGCCGGACCACCAATAGGTAATCCTGCACCAGCCTGCATCAACGGGACTGTGGACTGAAAAGACCCAAACATCGCCTTGAATTGGGCCGCCCAAACACCCAAGGCCGAGTCCATCCGCTCATTCAGGCCCTCCTCCAGACCTTTGACTGACGCCTGATCCACTTTGGCCACCTTGTCCCTCGCAATTCTCTCCAAACGCGCACGCCGATCGCAATCAAATTTCGCCACCATCTCCGACGACCACTTCGCGCATACATCGCAAGGGCTTCCAACTTTGCACTTCGTGCAGGCAACACAGTGATGTCCCGTGAACTTCCGCTTCATGAAATGGTTACAGCGCGATCATAATGTATCAGGCAGGGCCTTGCCTTGCCCCTTCACCTTCTGCGAACACAGAATCAGAATTAAAACGCTTCACAGGATAAGATGATGATGAGCAACATGCACAATTTACTTGATTGTAATTTAAAATTACTTAAAAACATTATCTTTCTCTTAAATTAATGATAATCAAGTTTAGGCAGGAAATAATTGAAAATTTTTAGAGTGAAATTTTATAAACACGACTTGGTACTCAACTAACATTAAAATAGCCAAGAAAATAAGACCAATCGCTACAAACACCCTCAACAGTGAAGCGAGAGCTAATGATCGACTTAAAACTGTGTGCATAGATACGCCAAGCCAAAACAAAACATTAAACATGGGCGCCGCCATCTTGGCTATGGGCGCATCCATCTTGGAAGGAACCGAGTCGCAAGAGAAATTAACCAAGTACACGGATAAGATTAAAAGGTTAATGGGTAACGGAGCAACTCCAACAATGGCTACCATTTTAAAACAATGTGCCAATTTAAGGAAATTTCAGTCATTACGGCACGAATGTATTAATTCTAGATTTATACAAACTGTCTGTGATGATTTTCCTTTCCCTTCCATAAAGCCAGCGATCAAATCGTGCACAGGTTACTCAAACCGCAAAAATTCAAGCTAATTTAGACTATGAAAAAACGTGACTGTATAGTCGAGCAAAATAGACGAATTGGCTCGGTACCTGGAGGCTATGGTAATTCCCGGACACAGTATGGGCAGGACCAGGAGAGTGCAGAGTTTTAATTGTTTATTTTGAGCTAGACTAGATAATAGACATTATCATTATCATAATAGTACATCTGGTAAGTATTATTCGAAGTAGAATGCAATGTCACAGGCTATTTTTTCAAAATGTGAGCTGATAATTATACGACAACTGTACATTGTAGAGATTGAAGATCAAGTGTTGATACATTAATTTGTAGCATACAGAATGTTTTGTCGGTTCTGATCATCGTCGAAAAAGCTAAAAGAAAAGTAAATCGCCTATTAATAACCGCATCCCTAACAGATGTCGCATGCCAATCCTTTAGGTATCTAAATAAATCTTTTTGTGAGTTAAATTAATTAAACTTATAAAAAGAAATTTGAAAAGAAATTTTGCAATAACTTCACGGAAACAGCATCGAAATTATGGCTCCTTCCTTACATAAAACACACTCCTATCAACGAAGTGGTATCAGATGAGTACCCGTTATGCGGAGGGAATTGGATCGAATGTATAATACTCGGTCACCATCCCATAATGATTACTATATGTATATAGTAATTTCCGAGTTTCCGAGTCCAGTATATTAGGTTCGCAAATCAGAGATGATTCTACTGAGTACGTGCTCTTAGCATTGATACTTCTTAATTTGGTGAGTTTAAGCCATCACTCTTGTAGCTACCATCCTATTTACACGTATTGCGCAAGTATCTACACATGTATGAATATTAGCGTTTTCGCACTACTCGAGTAACGCGAGAGCCATGACCTAAACTCGTCCCATAGCGGAATATGATTCATCATGTAATTTATATTTTTCTTGATGACATTTTGTCTAGATTTGGTTCAATTTTGATGAAATAAACGATGTTTATTAATGAATACATAATATTTAGGCAGTCACATTTTACAATTTAACCCCGTGATTAGAGATATAAGGTATACATTAAGCATAGTCGTAAGAATTTGTGCTGTGAAATTATGTTCTATTTTCGTGCTATTTCTTTTTTATCATTTTAGAGAATCAATTTCAATTTTTTCTTGAAATACACCTAATAGAAGTCGCCCTCTCCACCAACATACATCACCCCTACAACTCATGTTCCCCTCTACATTGTTTTTGGGAACACACGATAGTAGTCCTACCATCTTGTGGGCTAACAAGCTGGTGTTCATTATAGATACATTTGACTACATATGCAATATAACAGACCAGGGTAGACACTCAAACATGTTTTATTAAACCTGTCCGCATAACAACTGTTAAAATCTTCTTTCTTGACCTCCAAACAGCACATTTTTTGACACACTTTTGAAATAGGAGTATATTTACTGGGTTAGTGACCATTAATTCCGTGACATGTACCTCTAGTCATTCTGTACTATTCATTATTTAGCAAATCTTGCAATTAGTTTTAGCCACAATACAAGAGTTGCCAGCTTATATTATTCTGTGTTGCCCACAACATCTGATTTTTGGGGGTCCCAAGGACCCCACACTCAGATGTGAGGGTCCCAGTGTAAAATCTGAGGGTCCCATGGGGTCCTCATCTGAAATATGTGGGTCCCATGTTTTTTTCTTAAAATAAACACAACACAGTGATCTAATTATAAAGCACTTTATTAAACATGTTGAAAGCACCAGTTATGACATTGTGTAAATACTGTTAATGTATATATATATAGAGAGAATATTAACTATGTATAGTTTATTAACCTTTAGCATTTAACACTTTTGACCACCAATGTAGATCAACAAAATACCTATTTTTGAAAGTTTAACACTGGAATGACTGGCTCTAAACAGTGCCAGTCATTCCAGTGATAAACTTTCAAAAATATGTATTCTGTGGTCTACAATGGTGGCTAAAATTGATCTATTGAAATGGCCCTTGTATATTTAACTAATAACATTTGAACTGCATGTCAATAAACAATAACTTAAAGCACTGTACTTGTTTGTTGTCTGATAAACCAACCAACCTACATTGACAATCTTGTATGATTAACATTTCCAAACACCACTACATTAGTAATTAGCAAAGACCATTGCATTAGTTTTTCTATAAAACCCTAACTTGACTTTGGACGAATTGAAAAATTACGAGTATCTGGGGCAAGTTTGCTCAAGGACGACTTGACCTACTTCGATATAATGCGCGTGTATTTTTTATAATGTAACTGGAATGACTAAATATAGTGGAATACATAGGCTAAGATCAGACAAAACAATAATTTATCAAAAATAATCTGTATAAATCAGATTAAACTGCGTAATTAGTGAAAATATATCAGCCAATAACCAGATATGTCTAATTCATAGGGAGTAACTATGTAACGCGATTGCTGATTGATTGAAGCATAGATAACGCATTAGCGTGTATCCAATAAGGACGCTTGTATCGGGGAGCTTTGAGCTATACGCTGTTTGGAAAAAATCAATATTTTAACGTATGCCTACCTGTAGATCGACGATATCGTTGAACATCACTGCTGGGATGAGCTTTTTAGTTGAGAAATTGGGAACACCTAACGATCGAGTATTGTTAAACATTATAAACACTAATCCATCAGTCAATCAATCAGCCGCTATTGCTAAATAAAAGACGGCTTATAGCGCATATTGATACCGTTATTCAAACAGCAATACAAAGACACCGCCGCTAATCCATCAAATGACCATTCAAATGTAAAAGATATCACAATATCTTCCATATATTTCTTCATCCATTTAGATATTTTGATAAATAGAAAAAAATATTTTGCCTGTAAGTCGTTGTTGCTTTCGGCAAGTAGGCATGCGCAAATTAATTTCAAAATATTCAGCAGATTAGTGATAACAACTTTGTGATCTGTCCAATGTTCTGAGCTGTGAAAGGGTTAAGACGCCCAGACACATTTGTATACGCTTGATCAGTTGCATTGGATTTCTCAAGCGTGAGTTCCTCTAGAGGAAGATTCCGCTGTTATCAAATCAAATACTGACACGTCACGCTGATGTTTAGCACAACTGACAGAAACATGGCGGGTATTTTTGCAATTTGTAGGCCAAACAAGGCGGCTAACATCAGGCTTGTCAAATGGAATACTAAGGATGATTTGCGGATTGTGTTTACAATTAAATGTGGTGGTTGAATCTGATTTATGGGCATTAACAACTTTGAGTTGTGCAAGAAAACATACAACAAATCATAGTCTTAATCAACCCAGTGCACAAATAAATATACACAGATGATAATATAATCGATAATTAAGCACATGCAAAGTTACCAGTTTCTGGTACACTTTTTCACTGCGCCCCTTGTGCGTCCTCAGGGATGTAGAGGGTTAATTTGTATGCGTCCCTCTGCTATTTTTATGCGTATATACGTGCAAAAGGACGCATAAGGGCAACTCTGATTATTCTGTTTTCATTTATGTGAGAGCTGATGTAATTTTGAAAACAGTGTAACTGCATAAACAACAAGAGCTTTCAGCAAAACTCTTCTCACAATTGCATCAAGTTCTTCTTTCTAGCACATTCTGGACAATGGCTGCTTGGTGTATAACTGTTAATAATGAGTATCCATGTAAGTGTTGGAATACATCATGTATTACATGGCTGTCTTTGCAATGCCTTCATGGGTATGTGCCTAAGACGATGGCTTATCCAGCATGAACCTGAGGGTTAAGTGCTGGATATATCACCATATGCAGATATGTGTGGATATGCTACAAACACAATGGTATCACCATATGTAGATGTGTGGATATGCTACAGACACAATGGGATAACTTACTACCCTAATCCTGTAAGGGGACTAGGGTATTGCATTCATGTCTACCAGTGTGCCTGTCTGTATGTCCAAGGCTCTAACTCAAAACCAACTAATTCGATTTGTCTCAAATTTTAACACAACAAATGATGTTACTGTTAAACATGGTTCCAGACTTTGCTCATGAGCAGGCTTAAAAACCTGGATCAGAATCAGAGACAATGTCCAAATCTATAAATATCTTGGAAATTACTGGCCTGATTTGGTTCCAATTTTGAAACTAGAAAGGTGACCATACACTAGGACTCCACAACACTGGCAGTGATCCGTAGTCGGAAAAAACCTGATTGGTTTTACAATTTGACAAAAATGAGGGCGTGGGGGCATTGCTAGAAATGGATTTAGTGTTGCATGATTGGTACTCACCAGGTAGTGACTGATGAAACTTGTCATATATAAGCATAAGATCTGTAAGAACATTGTGGCCCAGCAGTGGCTGTAAGAATAGCAAAACAATAGTCATCACAGCATAGCAAATACGGTGCCTCTATCCATAGGGTCATAACATACTGGGTCACGTTCGACTCCTAACCATAGCTAGCTAACTAGAATACCAGTCGACTTCAAATAGTTAACTAGCTAGTCAACTATAGTCAACCGAGCACCCGACCTCGGTTCAGATGGTTAGCGCGATATTTGCGTAAATTTCAAAATGGCAGACACTGATCTCTTGCCACAAATAAATGCATATAAATGTGTAAATATTTCAATAAATAACTTAGGCGTAAGCCCCTATTCCTTTCTACTTTACGTCATATGGACGCTTTTTGACGTCTTAGCAGACAAAAATAACCCATTTTCATAGCTCATCAAAACAGATGACAGAAAGGGTTAATGGAGACTGGTACCCAGCTCAAATTTTTTTCCAATAGTAATTCAATGGGGAACCGGGTACCAATGAACTATAGTTAACTATTCAGCATTCGGCTTGGCATAGCGACTGCGCATGTTCAGTAAACCATGAAACTGACTATAGTTAGCGAGTCGAACTTGACCCCGTATATTTCCAACCACTTGCATTGAAGTAAATGTCTCTTGGTGGGGGTGGGTTGGGGAGATATAGATCTTTCAAAACCGCAAATCTCTGAGAATGACAAATTATATTTCAAACAGAAACTTCTAATGTAAGGCTAAATGAATGAACATCGGCATCGTCGGTCAGACTACACTAACTCGCCTCCAGTCTACTTATCAGATGGTAATGGGCATTCGAAAATCACGATAACTGTGATATTAAAAATACTATCATACGATTTCTGGTTGTTGTGTTAAAACATACATTTCCAGAGAAAAGCATGCACATACACGGATGCAATAGGCTCTTACACTTACAGAGTGAGGCTAATTACTGGATTCTATGCCATCCAAACACCTCCGTACAATCACCGAACATCGCTGGCTGGACAGCATAATCTCCAATGATACACTATACATTATGATCAATACAGTCCCACTGTCAGTGAAAGTATCCTAGCAGATGGCTCTGTTTGGCCATGGTCTGCGAATGCCACTAGACATGTCTGCACTGAAAGTGTTGCAATTTGCTGTATTTGGAGCCAACATCTACAAAGTCTGCAGAGGACATCGCTACACAAACCTGATAAATGTGTTATGCACTGATCTAAAATGAGGCAGGACTGGGTACACTAACGGCCAAGAAGAACATGAGGGAGCTAACGAACACGAGGGAGCTAAAGACTCTGACTGAGGATAAGAAACAGTGGTCAAAGAAGAAGAGGGACTGATTGTAGCTGCAGTATGTTTTTAACCCTTACCACTCTCATGTCAGAATTTTAAATTTCAAATTAAACCAAAAGATGAACTGGTGAACATTTTTCAACAAATTTGGTATGGTGCTGTTGAAGACAGCAACATCGTCCACCAAAATTTTTGAAAAATGTACACCAGTTTCTTTGCTATTGACAAGGTAAAAGATAGACTATTTACATTAGAGTGGCAAGGGTTAAACGTGTACATCATCATCATTATGCGAACAATTTCCACATTTCATATCAATATGGATCATATTAAGTTTTGCAAAGAATCAATTCACAAAGTTTGCTATCATTCAGTCAATGATTGTAAAGTTATCATATGAATAGCAAAGATACATGTGAGTACAGTATATTATCCATATACATCAATTTCATAAACGGGGTAGCTTAGTGAAAGACACAGTTACCATAAATCTCCTAGTAACCGCATCACTAATAGAAGTCACGTCAATTTTTTAGGTTGAGCCATTTCAATTTCATTGCAGTTTTAAAACATCAAATTAGATATCCATGCGGTCGCATCCAAATTTCAGCAGTTTGTGTAGACAAATCTTTGTGTGCATTAAATAACTTATAACTGTCAAAATAAAAAAGAAATTTGAAAATAGATCTTGCAATAACTTCACAGAAACAGCATCGACATTACGACACTACGCTATATGAAACAACTATCAACGAAAATTTTTATCAGACGGGTACCCGCTAAGCGAAGGTAATCAGATCGAATGTATAATACTCGGTCACCATCACAAAATGATTGCTATATGTCGATAGTAATTTCAGAGTTCCTGAGTGCAGTATATATTAGGTCCGTAAGTCGGAGACGATTCTACCGCGTACTTGCTCTTAGTATTCATACGTCTTAATTTGGTGCGTTTAAGCCGTCACCCTCGTAGCTACTCGGGTGTGTACCCGAAGCTACCCTCCTACTTACATGTATTGCGCAAGTATCTACCAGGGTACAAAGATAATCGTTTTCACCCTACTCGTGTAACGACCTAGAAATTCATCTTATAGCGGAAGCGGATTTATCACGTGATTTGTATCTTTATTTACAGCCCTTGTTCTATTAGAAGCCGCGGTTACTAATAGGCAATTGATGATACTGGTTACCTTTTTGAGAGATATGAGCTCTCTGAATACACGTGTGAAACCAAGTAAATCATTTAACAACCTGCAAACACAAAGAATTATATACAAATAATCTACAGAATAGCTTTATTGCAGAGGTTAGATTAGTGACACATCAGTATGATACATCATCCTGCAGCAGATAGGCCATGAGGAAAGTGCTTTATTGATTACGTTTTGACTTCGTACCATCCATTCTGTTTGTGGGAGTGTTGGCCTATTAACTTTCCACTTCTATAGACAGTGCTTGTGAATATCTAGGGGTAGCATTAGGTGACTTGGACATCCACTTTTCATGGAAAATGAATTTAACTCCTCTTTGCAGTATGGAGGGGGGCACGGTCTTATTTAAAGACTGTATTTTTTGTTCAAATATATCAGCATTAATTTTAAAATTACGCTCAATGAATTTAAAACTTGTCTTTCCACAATTACCTCCTGCCCATAACAAAAAACATGGCAGGCAATAAACGAAATCATGGATTTCTTTTTTCATGAGAGATAGTTAAACTTACCTCCCTAACTAATATTTCCTATATATCGACCTTCAATCAATAACCCCAGATTTAAAAAGAAAGGTGACCCTACTGGGCAGGTAGACCGGTGACAGTCTGCCGGATGCCGGCCCCAACCGTGCGCATGTGCAGACTGACACTGCCTCAGCTTGATTATTGGCCGACACATGCAACTTACAAGCCTGAAGACTGAGCCTCTGTGGGGCGGAGAGGCCGGGTCCGTGTTAGGGAGGTAAGCATAACTACTCTCGTGAAAAAAGAAATCTGTGCTTTCGTTTATTTCACTTCAAGAGATATACTTACCTCCCTAACACTCTATGATATTGCCAGAATTCATCAGTGAATTCGGCGGGAGGCAAGGTCAAAACACCAGCTCATCCCTTGCGTGTTTTTGCGCATGAAGCACTAACATCCGAAATTGTGTGACAAACGCAATCAGGCAATGATTTGAGCATCGGATAACACAACTGATGGTGAGAGTAATGACAGTATGTCAAATGCGCCCCCCCCCCCCCCCCCCCCCGCCCTCCATTTGGGAAAGCAGAGGCTATGACCTCAATCTCCCATATGCTCTCTAAGTACTGGTGCTAAGTACTACAGGATACGAGACGATAGGGTTCATTTTCGTATACTCTCAGTAAATAAACCACATAATACTACAAGCCTGAAGACCAGGCCTCTGTGGGGTGGAGAGGAACCATTACCTTTCCATTAAAAAAGGGTAATACATTGTGACAATAAAATTATGTAACAACAAAAGGCAGTACTGACCTTATGTATGTAAGCTGTATCCATCCACTCCACATTAGTGAAGGAGAAAATGATACACCATTATGCGGTTCTTTCCACAATTAAAATGTGCTATCTGAAGAGAGCAAGTGTAACTTATCGATTTTCAAAAGATGATCAGGTATATATATATATATATACCTGATCATCTTTTGAAAATCGATAAAGGCAAGAGCATTAGTGGTGTCACCGAGGTAATGGTCGATAAAACTTGACTCAGTGCAACTGAGCTACTGACATAATGTCATCCACAGGCACCCCGTTAAACAGGGTGGTGGACGCCACTATTCCACGGACACTGTGAGCCTTGGCTAAGTCAACTTGCTTAACAGTGGCAGATTTGTGGCAAAATTGAATACATTCCACAATCCACCTAGATACAGTCTTTTGAATCCCTGCCATGGGGGTTCAATCTAAGACAACGATAACAAGGATGGGTCGCTCTGCAATTCCTGTGTACGTTGTTTGTACCTGTTTAATGCGCCGATTGGACACCATGCTTTTGAATTAGGATCATACCTAGTCAAAGCTGGTAAAACAATAGGTTGACCTGGGCATTTCAGACTGGTTTTTGGCCATGAAATTAATCCTAGGTAAAAGCCTCAGGCCTTCCCCGGTAACCACATAACGGTCTGCCTCGACGGATAAAGCGTGAATTTTGCTTCTCCGTCTTGCAGACTGCAGCAATTAAAAATAATAGTTTTAAGCGTCAACATTTTCATAGGAATGGAGCTTAGTGGTTCAAAGGGGTTATCAGCTAGAACTTGAAACACTAGAGATAAACTCCAAGACGGAATGGCTTGCGGATTTCTTGGTATTAGATTACCCATGCCTTTTATTAAAGTGTCCAATGAACAGACTTTGTCACTTGCCCTATCAGCCAAGCAAGGGATAACTGACATTAAAGCTGATTTGTAGCCAGCAATAGAGCTAGGCTTGAGGCGCTAGGCATCATACAGGGGACAGAGGAAATCGGCTGCTACGTGAATAGATGCATCCATTGGATTAACATTCTGCAAACCTATTGATTTTATAGTTATATGCTCTGGCGGTTGACCCCCTTCTGGCTTTTGCCGTAAAGATGGCTGCTTGCTCAGAAAAGCCCTCCTTAATTTTAGATTCCTTAACAACATCCATGCAGTCAATTGGAACATTGACGGGTTGTTGTGAAGGGACTTGCCCTGGAAAATAATATTGTCCATCAGAGGCAGAGGAACCGGATTGCAGACCAGAAGGTCAAGCAGATCCATGTACCATGATCGGCATGGCCAATTTGGGGCAATCAGAAGCACTTGGCACTCCTCCTGCCTGATTTTCTGAAGAACTTTTGGAATCAGGATTGCTGGTGGGAATGTGTATGCATACATTCCTCCCAAATGATAGCTGGCGCATCTGTTGCGAAAGCGCTTGGATCTGGAATCGGAGAGATGTACCTCGTCATCTTCACATTCTTCTTCATTACGAACAGATCTATGTTGGGTTTCCCCCAGTGGTTGAACAGACGATCCGCCGCACATTGATTTAGTTGCCATTCCGTGGACAAAACACTCATCCTTCGGCTCAATGAGTCTGCTAACAGATTTAGCCTTCCAGGAATGTGAACTGCCTTCAAGGTGATCATATGATCTAGACACCAGCAAAGCAGTTTCCATGTCATCATACAGAGACTGGGCGACTTCGTTCCGCTCTGGCAGTTTATGTAAGTCACTACTGTGGAGCTGTCTGATCGAACTAGAACAATCTTGCCCTGAACATTCTTTAAGAAATGTTCCAGGCCCAGAACTACTGCTCGTAATTCCAGTAGATTTATATGTTCTTGTGACTGATCCAGATTCCAAAGCCCTGATAGTGGCTTTTTTCAGGCATGCTCCCCATCCCTCCATTGATGCATCTGTGTACATCGTTACTTGAGCGTGGGGAGGGATGAGCATCACACATGCCAGGAGATTCTCTCTTTTCATCCACCATTGAAGGTGGTGAATAAGAGGTTCCAACACTGACACCTCTGAGTCCAGGGAACCTGTCCTCTGGGTTCACTATGTCATGAGAAATAACTGGATAGGCCGCCTGCGCAAGGCCGCCTATGGAACAGGGTATATTTTGTTGGGAAAAAATTGCGTAGCAGTAACTGCTAAACAAATCGAATAATGCATAGCAGTTCATAGCACTTGCATAGCAAACAAACTGTGTGATAGTCCGGGAACATAGTACCAAAGTAAACATCCTTATCATGATTATGACACATGAATTAATGCAGCAAAGAATATTTGTGACAGCACAATGAGTCTCATGATGGCAATCAATTAAAACAATTTTTACCCTGTGACTCAGCACTGATTCTAATTCAGATATTATGACTGAGACGAATGTTCAATTATCTTGTCATGTATTTTAATCAATTTTATTTTATCGTTGACAGGTGATAACTGAGACATCCTCAAGCTTGAATTGGAATGTTGCAATGATTGCACAATAAATAAAACTCCTCCACCAGAAGAATTTATTGTACCAAATCTGAGGCTTGACTTCCACTGACCATTTTGAGACACATTAGTTACATGATGACTTAATCAAAAGGACTTGAAAATGGAGGAAATAATTTCCCAGAGAGCTGCAGCATGTTCAATTGGATGCTTGAGGAAACATGGCATCCGCTGCCAATTTATAATACACCAGGATGCCACCAGCCAAGTGACATCATTTGCTATGATTCAGAATGAAACTGAGTATTGCTTAGGGAATAAAAGACAAGTTTAAAACTAAATCTGTGTCTGTGATTTGTAATAGAATCATAATCTCACACTATTGCTACTTTACATTGTCTGTTCACTGACTAGTGATCGCTGCATGGCCATGTCGGGATGACAACAAATTTCTTACATAATGATATTTAGAACGGTTAATAATTATTGAATTTACGCATCTTACAGTATTGTCCAGGGCTCATACACCTGCAGAATGAAATTCCACACTTCCCCAAGTCTAATAATATTGAAAATTCCATATCCATTTTATGATGTCACTGTGACGTCTACAATCAATGTACATTCCTACCAAATTTTACAGAAAAATGTAATTAGTAGGCAAGATTATGAATATTTTTAATATAAATTTATCTATAATTAATATAGATAAATTAATGTTAAAAATATGATTTTGGCTACTAAAATATTATTTTGCAAGTGGGAATCACAGTCACCTGATATTTAAATTTTCCATACTTTTCTAACCTATAGGCTTTAGCAATTCCATATTGTGCAAGGACTCGATATGGGTTTCTTAATCCTATTATATAATACAGGTGTATAAGTCGTGTGTACAATAAAATGTGCCACCAGGAACTGCAGAAACTTTTAACCCTTCAATGGGTATGCTGGGCATGATTGCTGGCCAAAACCAACCTCTGTAGTGGCTGTGGGTCTTGAGGAATGCCTATTTGCAGGACAAGAGAAGAGTATTTTTGATAATTTACCACTGAAATGACTTGCTCCATAACCGAACCAGTCATTCCAGTGGTAAATCTTCAAATATAGTCTTCTCTTGCCCTGCAAATCGAATCCAAAGTCAAATGAAAAGAAATATATTTAAAAACGAGAACATAAACTAATTAAACATGATCATCATCCAGACCGACCTTTTATTGATGACTATATATTAGGGAGGTAGTCATTACCACATTCACTGAATGTGATATGGCGCCTCCATAACCAAGCCTTCCATCTAAGCTTTAAAAGTGATTAAAGTGGCTGCACAGTGTCTCAGACTGACCAAAGTTGTCCAGCTCATCTTTGCTTGTCGGATACGTCTGAATCTGCAGTAACTTTAATGTTTGAAACAAGTCTTTGTGTAGATCACCAAATCTTTGTGTCATGAAGTCTCTTAACCGTTCTATGATTGTCTTACTTTGGGACTTGTAGTCAGCCAAGCCTTTCTTAACATGTGTAAGTTTAACTTCACAAAATATTATGTCCGAGCCCTCATTGCTTTCTGTCTCATTGTTCGCTGCCTGGATCGAGACTGCTAATTTTCCTGCTGAGCTATCACTAGTATTGAGAATGGTGTCCAGTGACTGAAAAAACTGTCCCAAATAGCAAAGAGCAAACAGCAAATCTACACTATCTCCTTGTAAGCTGAGTGATAGTTGTGATAGTGGTTCAAGTAAATCCACAAACATCAGCAGAATCACAACAAAGTAATAGCTCTTTAGCTTCCTGAGAAAGCCTACAACTTTAGCTTTATCTTCACCTTTGGCTGTGGAGTCCTCTGTCATATTTTCCAAATGTGCCACAATAACTGGGTATGACCTGATTAATGCCAAACATGCCTTACGCTTCAATTAAACCCATCGTGTTCCATGTGCTTTTTCTGGTTTCTGGACAGCTTCTGCCATGATATCGGAAAGTGCCTTTTTGGACTGTTTTCATAAAAGTAGTAAAGATTAATAAGCATTGTTGTTACCTCATCTATATATGTTCCTTTGAAAGCATCCTTTGCACGTAATTCGAGTCTATGGTTTAAACAGTGAACCGCCACAATCCAGTCCATGTCAAGCTGTAATAGGGCAATGAGGCCCTTGCATTTACCCATATTAACACTAGCGCCACCAGCCATGAAGGCAATCAATTTTTGATTCAAATCATTGATACCAAGTTCTGTAAATGCATCTTCAAGACATTTCTTTAGTCCTTCCGCATTGGCGTGTTCAACATCTTTTATACGGAAAAAATGGTCCTCTGTCACACCACTTTCATTTACAAATTTTATGTACATGGACTCCTTTTCCATTACCGACACATCTGTGGCACCATCAATCATGATACAAAAACAATCACATTTTAACAATTTCTTGACTAGGCTGTCCAGCATTGGCTTTGCAATGTGCATAGTTAGTTCCTGACATTTTACTTGATTTATGTAGGTGTTGACGAGATTGACACCATGGTTTTTTTCTGTCTCAACAAAAGTTTCAAATTTGCTGAATGGTATCTCCTCCATAAGCAATGTCTATCAGCTTGCCTATCCTATTTCTTTCTTCCTTTTGTCCATACTGCATTAATCTGCCAATGGGAGTAGCACTCACTTTGTTTTTGATAATCATGCCTGACAGGTCTGATGCTCTCTTATGCGGTCCTGATTTGCTATGTTTTATTATGTTGTCTTCTTTCAAAGCCGAACCACTGGTTCCTTTTACAAAAGCATTTGAAAAGTTCCTAGTTTGACTAATTTTATCCTCATTGTCCCGGCATACTATATAGATATTACTTTTCCATTTTCAGCAAAGGCGCGGATCCATCTTCGTTGTGGATCGATGTCCTTAATCCCTCTTTCAACAGTGTTTATGTTGATTGCCATAATTGTTGATCAGATAGTCATACTGTAACCAGCACTACATAAGATTCTTAAAAAAACACAGCAGTTCTTTGCTGCACATGTTTGAACTATAAATTAAATCCTGATAATGCAGGGCCAGTACTGGATCAATACTGGGGGAATACAACCTGGTATTGATCCAATACTGGACAAATAACATGCGCTATAATCAGTGAAATTTTTGATTGTAAAATGCAGATGAAGAGAATTGTATTTTTGAAAATGGTTTGCCACTGGAATGATTTGCTCTATCATTGGGACAGCCATTCCACTGACAAATTTTCAAAACTAGTCTTCTTGACCATGTTGACCTGCAAAGGGCATTCTCATGAGCACTATATAAGATGTTTCTGGCTGATTTGACCACTAAGACGTGACGAACAATATACAACATGTAACAATAGAGCAACGTTAAAAAACGGCTACACCGTATTATTCGATTCTATTTTATAGTTTGAAATGCTGTGTAAGCTTAAACTGGTTGGTGTTCCAACGGAGAAACGTTTCAAAAATTGTTTGCATGATCAAAAACAGCTTTTTTCATCTACACACATTATGAGCAGGTGAATCCGAAAACAACCGAAAAGCACAATTTGCCGATTTCACAAAACGTTTTCCCTTCAACCAATCGTTCGCATGATGGTTACGCAAAATGAAAATATGCAGAACGAAAAATCGGTTACGTAGATTGCTTACCACGAAAATAAAACTATTTGTCAAGAATCCGTTGCACACAATTTGTGAACTTGATCTAAGAAAATGAGAGACTTTCTGCAATGTATTTGTAAAACGTGTAAAAGATCTCAAATAGTGTCGTACATGATAAAACGATCGCCGGTAACCCATATTATAAAAGCAATTCGACACATCTCACTGGCTTGGTTGTTTATAGAAACAAAATGCGAAAGCAACCGTAGATGTACGTTCGGGGGAATTCCCCTAGACGCGAAACTTTGGACATTATCATATTATAATTGCTTCCGAATGTGGATCGCTGGTTGGCTCTTTCGTAACACACCCTCGCGCTTGAAACCTTTGCTTACGAAAATGCGGCGAACTGGTGGACTATATGTAACACGCCCATGCTTTCGAAACTATCTTGTAAATTACCGACGATTTAAAATGGCCGATATAATACTACGCCCTTGAGTGTTTCTCCTATGATGGATATAAAGACACCATTTCCCGATAACTGTGGAATGTAGGACTGGTTCCAATGTAGCAGTCCTTGATATATGTACAATATGAGAGAATTCACGAATCTTTTATAGTGTATTGGCGTTTCGCTCGTGTTGTTCAAGCCACGAACAGAATAAATATGGAATGTAGTCTTTTCTAATATGGTTTCAAAATAATCTAGATGGAGATCAGTGTTAAAATGTGTAATATACCAAAATTTTAACCAATAAATTACCTAAGTCGATCGATAGAAACCACGGGAATATAGTGTACATGTACTCTTCAATTTCCGGCATAGACAAACATGTTCCCGATTTCGTTTGGTTTCTCCATAGAGATAGCTATCTATGGAGCGCTTACTGAACTCGCGTCACCGGTGGTCGTTTGTCCCATAGTGAAGGAAGGTATGGAGATATGCCCTCTACAGCTATATGTCTATGGGCTATATCGGAAATCAGTTTCCAACGCATGCGCGTCTCGCTACCTTACTAAATTTGACAAGCGTTTTGCAACTTTTACCGACTTTATCAAAAATATTTTAAAATTATGTGAATTGACTGAATTTTACATGGAAATTATGTATCGCAGAAAAAAGCTACGCGAAGTTGTGAATGTGTAGCAACAGGTACTCATTTGCATCGCATTTTGCGATGCGATACAGCTCAAAATATTCCCTGTGGAATGACTGAGTTCTAGACAAACCATCAACCCCAGCATTCTCAAGTAAACCAGTGCTAGTACATGACGACTGTTGCACACTGACTGTATTACTGAGATGAGTATTTCAACTCTCTCCTGAGTCGGATAAACATATCCTATCTCTAGATCGAAGAACATTCCCAGGTAAACAAACTTCTGGGATAGAGCCAGCTCTGATTTCTGAAAGTTTATTATCCAGCCTAAATCAGAGTTAGCAGAGCGCTAACCAGGGCTGGCCAGAGAAATTACCGTAAGAGGAAGCAGTACCTCTAAGGCGCGGACTCACCAGGCGCGAACCTGGCTCCAGCGGCCCCGGCCCAAGATCAACCAGCCGGGATCATTTAGGCCTGCTCCAGGATCCATTGGCAAGGCGGCGGGCCTTTGAAGATCTACTGAAGCCACCACTGATTCTGGAACATTTTCGGACCACGGACCACGACGGACACCAGAATCAGCGGTGGGGATTTTCTGCTCAGGGGCAGATGAAGAAGACAATAAGCACCCGGCCCTGGGAGCACGCTGCGAAGCAGCTCTGGAACCAGATCTTTTATTGTCTTTTTCATCTCCCCCATCATCTCCAACCTGAAAGACTCCATTTCTGAGGAACCAGACCATTCTCTTAGCCCTTCCACTTACTCTTTTTCTGACATTTCTCCTCCTCCTCCAATGCCTTATCCTTCACCTGTAACAACAAGAATTCAGAGAAAAAGTTGCCATCCCAACACACACACCCCCCCCCCCCCCACCCACCTGTTCACAGACATCACATTTTAATAATGGGCCGCAAGGTGAACATGTAACACACAGGTGAGGAGCAAAACTTAAGTTTGGGTGAACGGTTACAACCGGCATAAGTAGGCTTCTAAAAAAAAGTGATCAAGATGACGACAATGAGTTAAAGTTTCTTTTATAAATTTATAAATTAAATAAACTAACCTATTTAAAGACAGAATTCACCTACAGGCCATAACAGGAAAGCCTACCTCAAGGAAGATATTAAAAATAATAACATGGCTGATTATGATGTCATAATTTCCATAAATAGAAACAGATGAACAACACCCAGGTGTAAGATGAATTGTATTCAAATACAAGAGCATACTAAACAGTAAATGAACACAGTAATAGCCCATGATTATGATACAAATAAACAGTATGACAAAAAATATTGGCCACAAATAATCACAAATATTTCAAAAAATATTAGAGTGCCACATACCATAACTAGAGTACCTGCGTCTTTGGCAAAGGCATACTACCGCATACTGCTCTTGAAAATTCCACCAGATGAACCACTCCTCTTCACCACTCACTTACTTATAAAGGGAGGGGAGGGACCAGAGGGCAGAATGACAAGCTTGCTCTTATGGAAGCTTATATCAATCTGGTCAGTCTTTTTTTCCCCTACCAATTTATAGGTAAACGGTGGAGACAAACCCTCTTAGTTGTGTACAAACCTCCTGACAGGAACCTGTGGACACAAACATAGACAGATTAGTATTTTATGGTGCCAGATAACAATATACCAGTTTTCTGGGTGCCTATCACGTCTATACCGAGTCACGGAAATAGGCAACACCACGTAATTAAGATGTAATTAAGACAGAAATTGTACTAGAATTCACCTGATAAGTTGGTCCAGCAACAGATATATGAGCAAAAACCTAGCAAGCAAAAACAATTTAGCAAGCATGTGATTTAGGCCAATAGTTAAGAATGAGGCAGTGTCAGTCTGCACATGCACGAGGTTGGGGCCGGCATCGGGCAGACTGTCACCTGTGTACCTGGCCAGTAGGGACACCTTTCTTTTTAAATCTGGGGTTATTGAGTGAAGGTCGATATCCAGGAAATATCATAGTGTTAGGGAGGTAAGTATATCTCTTGAAGTGAAAACTGTCATGCTTTCCAAACTTCAGCTTATCCATAGAAATTTTCTCTTCCTAACATAAAAGACTCTCCTTTTTCCATAGCTTCTACAGAGATAAAACATAGCACTTCTGTGGTGATATGATTATTCCACCAACAGCTCCCAGCTGCTACTCCTCATATTCCCAACTTGCCATAGGGAGAGTTTTGAAGCAAATGTTTTTTGTCAGTTTGATAAGACTGTTGAGGATGCTATTTACAGATCGCAACCTAATCCCTAATATATTTCTCATCATATATTTCTTCTTTTGATTTTCAAAGTGACCATTTTTCCTTGTCTGTTTAACCAATTTTCTTTCTTTCCCCCACTAACAACAATATTTTCCTTCAAAGGTTCATTTCTGATCAGTTAAGTCAAACTAGACAGGTAGTTTTTGAGATACAACTCTGTGCAGACAGACGGAGAGATGGTCAGATGGAGGGATAATTGGACGGAGAGGGATGGATGGATGTCAGATAGATGGACAAACAGACAGAGACTTGAATGCAATAGCCTCTTCAACTGACTGTGTTACAGTTAAACAGGTGCTGCTTTTGTTGGCCATAACCCTGATGAAAGGATTGCTTAAGCATAAAATAATAGAGTAAATCAACTGCCTCAAGAGAGAGAGAGAGAGAGAGAGAGAGGGAGGGAGGGAGGGAGGGAGGGAGGGAGGGAGGGAGGGAGGGAGGGAGGGAGGGAGGGAGGGAGGGAGAGAGAGAGAGAGAGAGAGAGAGAGAGAGAGAGAGAGAGAGAGAGAGAGAGAGAGAGAGAGAGAGATAATGGAAAAGATGCAATAACAGGACTAGCTCTACACGAAATGCCTTCATAGATGGATATAGGCAAGCAAATTGGGGGGGGGGGGGGGAGGGCGGGCTAGGAGATCTTTTGAAATCGACAAACCTTGCGAGGTCTGCATTCATGCTTTCATCATATTCATGGATGAATATGGACTCTACAAACATTTATTTTTTAAGTATTTTTACAATTCGCTGAGACGCTAACAACGAAAATACTGTATCTTCAAAAAGGCTATAGAAAAGCGCGTTAGAGGGCACCATCATAGCAAAATATACAAAATCACGGATTTCTTTTTTCACGAGAGAGTTGATACTTACCACCCTGATACTTTATATTTCCTAAATATCGACCTAGCTTCAATAATACTCAGAATTAAAAAGAAACCGCCGCCACTGGGCAGGTTACACAACTGACAGTCCAGCGCATGTGGAGCCCAAACTCGCACATGCACGGGGCTGACTCATTCTATTCCAAAATATTGGCTGATCTAATTGCAACATAAAACGCCGATAGACCGAGCCTCTGTGGGGCGGAGAGGCCGGGATCGTATCAGGGTGGTAAGTATCAACTCTCTTGTGACAAAAGAAATCCGTGATTTCATTTATTTCACATCAAGAGTATACTTACCACCCTGATACTTTATGATATAGCCAGAATTCGTAAGAGAATTCGGCGGGAGGGAGGCAAAGGTCAGAAGACCGGCTCATCCCTGGAAGAGCAAGCTTTTGCTTTTGGAGCACAACAAACATCTGAAATTGCGTATGTAAACACAATCAGGAAATGATTTGGACATCGGATAACACGACCGATATTGAGAGTAATGACCGTTTCACATCCACTCGCCCCCCCCCCCCCCCCCTCTTTTAAAGAGGGAGCGATGACCTCAATGTCCTATCTATGTACTCGTGCTAAAGTACTATAAGACATCGTATACTCTCAGATGGAACCACAAAGAACACAAAACCATCACCATTTTAGTAAGTAATATAAAAACGTGACAAAAAATAACCATCACCAAATATAGGACTAACCTATTTTGACGCGATTCCACTTTGATCACCGCTGGCGATGATAGGTACAGTACGGAAAAGCAGGGATTTCCCCCCACTACATTGCACTGTGTGTGAGTCAACGGCCTTATGTACAATATTTACAAATTTATATACAGATTTAACGTTTATGTAAAATCGATAAGGCAAGTGGATTTGATGTGTCACGTAGGTGATGATCTGTAAAACTAGACTCACAGTGCCATTGTGCTACTGACATAATGTCATCCACCAGCACTCCGTTAAACAGAGCCGTGGATGTCACTACGCCACAGACACTGTGAGCCTTGGCTATGTCCACTTGTTTACCCGCGGCAGCTTTGTGGCAATGCTGGATGCATTCCACAATCCACCTAGTAATGGTATCTTTAGAAGCTCTCCGATGGGGTTCAATGTAAGATAGCCATAAAGCACTAGGGTCCATCCGCCATTCCTGTGCCCGTTGTTTATAACACGTTAATGCACGGACTGGACATGAAGCCTTTGAATTAGGATCAAACCTAGACAAAGCGGGTAAAACTATAGGCTGACCAGGATATTTTAAAGACTGGTTCTTCGCCATAAAGTTAACTCTAGGTAGAAGCCTAAGGCCTTCCCCTGTCACCACAAAACGGTCTGGCTCCGCTGACAAAGCATGTATTTCACTTCTTCGTCTGACTGAAGCTGCAGCAAATCAGAAAAAATGTTTTAAGCGTCAACATTTTCATGGAAATGGAGCTTAGTGGTTCAAAGGGTTTATCTGCTAATACTTGAAGTACTAACGATAAACTCCAAGAAGGAATCACTGGAGGATTCCTTGGGCTTAGATTACCCATGCCTTTGATTAAAGTATTTAGACTACATACTTCATCACTTCCCCTAATAGTCAAGCAAGGGATAACTGACATTAAAGCTGACTTGTAGCCAGCAATAGAGTTAGGCTTGAGGCTATAGGCATCAGAAAGGTGACAGAGGAAATCGGATAGTACGTGAATAGATGCTTCCATTGGATTAATACATCTTTTTGAGCACCATTCAGCAAATCTGATTTTATAATTATATGCTCTGGAGGTTGACCCCCTCCTACTGGCTTTTGCCATAAACATGGCTGCTTCCTCAGAAAAACCCTCCTTAACTGCTGATTCCTTGACAACATCCACCCAGTCAATTGGAACATTGACGGGTTGTTGTGCAAGGCCTTGCCCTGGAAGATTATGTTGTCCATCAGAGGCAGAGGAACAGGAATGCAGACCAGAAGGTCCAGCAGATCCGTATACCATGATCGGCGTGGCCAATTTGGGGCAATCAGAAGCACTTGGCATTCCTGCTGCCTGATTTTCTGGAGAACTTTTGGAATCAGGATTGCTGGCGGGAATTAGGGTTGCACGATTTTTCGATTATTCGATTAATCACGATTATATAATTCAAAATGATCGTGGACGATTATAAAATTAAATAATCGTATAATCGCCATGTTGAAATTTTTGTCCAAACACTTTTACACTTGGCCGAATGTGTGAATGATTAAATAAACTAAATAAATAAGTCAATACTTAGGGAGAAAATGCGTTGAATTTCCGTGATATTTCGCTTATTTGAAGCCTAGGCTTCTATTAGGACAAGAGGTGTTCAATTTCCAACCCAACATCTCTGAGAAAAGGAGTGGGCTTATATTAGAGAGTTTTCCCAAAAGTTTTCTAAAACTGATACCACGGAAATTCAACGCATTTTCTCCCGTAAAAGTTCCCACGCCTATGTTTAATGTATACCTCAAAAAATCACCGGGGAAGTTAAATTATTTGATTTGAGTGCCTAAATATTGTGTATCCTTTAATAAAGGTCATTCATTAAATCAAAATTAATCCACAATTTGATATAAAATGGCGTCGCGATAAAATGCAAATCACGTGATTCGCCTCCGATTGAAGAGGTTATTTTAGAGCGAGTACTCGGATATAAATATTCTGGAATCGGGGCCTCGGAATTCGGGAATTTCTATATCTTATCCTTGCGTGATAGCAATCTGTGCGCGATAGGAACTAGAAAGTATTATACTGATCTGAATAACGGGTACCCGTTTGATAAACTCCCGATAAGCATATAATATCTTGCGAGAACACGCCGCCTCCAATCGCAAAAGAGCAGCTGGCTCGCCAACTTAAGGAGCCGGTTATATTGTCGTTCGTAATATTTCAATTTGGATCATTTAATGTTGATCGACGTTACAAAATTGATGCGCATTTTCTCCCGTGCTTGTTTGGTACATAAATTTGGTCTTAAAATATATTTATAATAAGGAAGGTATTTAATCATGTCAAGACTGTTTTACGCGCATTTTGACTACAAGTGTGGAATAAACTTTATTATATTTTGAACATATGTGGCCTACTATTAGTATTAATCAAATAGGTGGTCGAGATTTACAAATCCGAGGCCTGTATTGACTTCTAGAGGGGCCGGAAATGTATCAGGGCAGAGATCGGTCTGAAGCAAACACACCCTGTGTGACACGATTGTTATTATCATACACGCTATTCTTACAAATTTGCTCTTAAAAAAATTTTCCTATACAATCTGCTGAATTAGAGGGTGGGATTCTAATACAGAGTTTTGCCGTTTTGAAACTGCTAAGAAATCATTGGAGCTCATATGTCAAAGTTAGGCGGTGGGTTTCTATTAGAGCATAGGCTACAATTAAGCGAAATACAGTAGTTCATGATTAATCGTATGATCGCGATTATTTGTGTTAAATGATCGCGATTATGAAAATTGAATAATCTTGCAACCCTAGCAGGAATGCATATGCATACATTCCCTCCCAACTGATAGCTAACGCATCTATTGCGATAGCGCTCGGATCTGGAATCGGAGAGACGTACGTCGTCATCTTCGCATTCTTGTTCGTTGCGAATAAATCTATGTTGGGCTTGCCCCAGTGGTTGAACAGGCGGTCCGCCACACATTGATTTAGTTGCCATTCCGTGGGAAGAATGCTCATTCTTCGGCTCAATGAGTCTGCTAATAGATTTAGCCTTCCCAGAATATGAACTGCTTTCAGGGAAATCCCATGATCTAGGTACCAGCAAAGCAGTTTCCCCATCATCATACAGAGACCGGGCGACTTCGTTCCGCCCTGGCGGTTTAATTAAGTCACTACTGTTGTATTGTCTGATCGAACCAGAACACTCTTGCCCTTCACCTTCTCTAGGAAGTGTTCCATTGCTAAGACTACTGCTCGCAGTAGATTCATATGTTCTCTTGACTGATCCAGATTCCAAAGCCCTGATACTTTGTTTTCTTCCAGGCAAGCTCCCCATCCCTCCATTGATGCATCTGTGTACATCGTTAACTGAGGGTGGGGAGGTGACAACGTCACCCCCGCCAGGAGATTTTTTTCTCTTCATCCACCATTGAAGGTGGTGAATAAGAGGTTTCAACACTGACACCTTTGAGTCCAGGAAACCCGTACTCTGGGTTCACTGTGTCATGAGAAATAACTGGATCGGCCGCCGGCGTAAGGCTGCCTGAGGAATGACTGCTTCCAAAGAAACCATCAACCCCAACATTCTCAAGTAGACCCGTGCCAGGATATGAAGACTGTTGCACACTGACTGTATGACTGAGATGAGTATTTCTACTCTCTCTTGAGATGGATAAACATATCCTATCTCTAGATCGAAGAACATGCCCCTGTAAACAAACTTCTGGGATGGAGTCAGCTCTGACTTTTGAAAGTTGATTATCCAGCCTAAATCTGTAAGAGTTTTCAAAACTATCTGCAGATTTGCTGATAGACTTTTTTGAGTGTGTCTTTAACAGCCAGTCGTCTATGTACGTGTGGATTGCTGTGTCTCCTGCGGAGGTATGACATAATAGCTTGGACCACTCGAGTGGACCCGAGGAGCCATCGATATACCAAATGGGAGAACCCTGAATTCCCATTGGCGGCCCTCAAATGCAAATCTCAGGAACCAACGAAAGCTCTTCGCAATGGGAATGTGAAAATAGGCATCTTTTAGATCTATTGATGCTGTCCACATTCCCTTCCTCAATCCTGCTAACACCGTTCTCACAGTTTCCATTTTGAAACTTGGTGTGAGGATAAACCTGTTGAGAGGTTTGAGGTTGAGAATTGGTCTCCACCCTCCAGTGCTTTTTGTCACTAGGAACACGGTTGAATAATAACCCGGACATTTTTGCGCCGGTTGAATAGCCTGTTTTAGTATGAGGGATTGAATTTCTTCCTCTATACACAACTGTTGATCTGGATCTCTTGGATTTTGAGTCCAGATCGGAACCAGAGACAGGCGCGATGGCTGATTTGAAATCCAGTTGGGATGGTAACCGACTGAAAGCCATCGCAAGACTGAACGGTCCTGAGTAACCCGCTCCCACTCTTGCATGTGGAAGGCCAGACAGCCTCCCACGGGTGCACCTAAGGATTGAGGTGGACCCGAGAACTGCAAGAGAAGCCATGTCTTTTTGAGAGGCGACCCATCAGGTTCGGCTCCCACGACCAGAACCCTGCGCTCCTCTACCAGCGCCACGCGCACTTCGGTACGCAGGCTATCTGGCGGGTTGCGCTGGAGGAGCCTGCATTCCCCCCTAGCTGGCTTACGCTGTCGTTGCCGTGGCCGACGCTGCGTAGGTGGTTGGCCTCCGACAAGGCCACCACCACCTCTAGCCTGCTGAGGGTGGAAGGCAGGGGGCGCTGCTCGAACACGCTCCCTGCGGAGCACTTCAAACTGCTCTCGCAGCGCCCTCTGGTTGTTCACCAGGTTTACGGTTTGTTGGAGGTGCAGGCATCCTTCACCTCCAAACAACCCTGGACCTGCCATCGGCGTCCGAAGAAACCGATTGTACAGGTCCTGCGAGGGGCACAAATTGTCAAGGGCAAATGTGCGCCGCGCCCGTAAACTCCTGGTTACGGATCTCGTCATGCAGTCCAGAGCCAGGTTAATGCCGTCCTGGATGGCTCTCTGGACTACAAGAGAAGTTTGGCAGGCCACAGATGCTGCTACTACCCCCTCTAGCAGCTGGGAAATGTGCAAGAGCCGAGATGGCTCCTCTCGCACTTTCCTCCGTGTCCCGCAGCGCGGAATTAGCGCTGCGCAGGGCGCTAGCGCACAAGGGTCCCGTGTCAGACCGGGACCCAGGCCGCGTGTCTTCGCCCAAAGACGCACGGTCATCCGTGCAAGGCTTTGGAACGACGCCATACTTCTGATATAGATCAGAACTTATACGGCAGCGCCGTGCCACCTCGCGAGGGGCCTTCGCAAGGCGTCCTTTCGGCAGAATGGACTCTGCCACAGCGAACATATTAACGATATGCTCCGCATATGGCACAGATGGCATGGTGCTCGTCACCGGTTTCCCTCCCAACCATGTGCGCTGGTCCCGCTGGGAAGCCGGTGGATCCACCTGGAGTTCTGACTTGATGTTCACCAGCCATTGGCAAGCATCCAACCAGTCTTCCTCGGTGGCCACCTGTGAATGTTCGATGAGCCTAGGGCCTTCGTCGTCCTCAACCACATTCACTGGTGGGGTAATGGCCGGGGAAGCCATACGGACCCGCAAGGGACGGCATGGCTTGTGCCGTGGCTATTCCAGGAGCCGGATTTACGGCGTCATGGGGGGATAAAAACATGACGTCACAGTCCGGGCCTTCCTCACAGTAACTCTCGGCAAGCCGAGAGATACGGTATGGACGGCCATCGGCTTCTAGCCGACCTAGCTGTTGAGCCGTGAAACCCACTCCCGAAGAAGTAGTTCCATGGCCATCGACTCATCGGTAGGCCATAACAGTGTCCTCTTCTTCCTGCCCAGAAAGATTAGACACCAAGCTTGAAAAGGGATCAAGCTCAGCCTGGGCAGGAGGGATATCGCGTGAGGCGCTGATACCCGTAGCCGTAGGCTGCTCTAGAGCACTCGATAAGCGAGCGCCCGAGGCCATGGCTTTCGCTCCCGGGTCTACGGGCGAGGCAAGCCTCAGCGTCGGACCCACGGGAGCCGTCTCTGGGTCCATAACGAAAACTGGTTTACTAAGAGAACCAGACCCAGAGACGGGAACACTCTGTCCCGGAGCAAATGAAGAAGACAATGACGAACTTGACCCGGGAAGCAAGCTGCAAACCAACTCCGGGACAAGATCCGTGATCGTCTTCTTCATTTCTCCCATCATTTCAAGACGGAAGGCCTCCATGTCTGGCATGGATGCCTTCCTCTTCTTACCACACTCTTTTTCCAGACGCCTCTTCTCGTCTGCCGCCCTGCTGATTTAAAGTCAGTTAACACCTCCACCGGCCACGACTCACACACATGGCAATTTAGAAGAGGCCCGCACGTACTGCACCTAGTGCAGTCATGAGGGAAAAAGCGGGCCTTCACAAAACGGTGGCAGGAAGGGCATTTGTTCTCAATGAACCTCTGAAAAGACACAAACGGAAACAATTAGTTTTTAGTTATGACGAACCAAAAAACCAATTGCAGAAGGCTAATAAGATCCATAAGGAAAACTGTTGACCATCAAATGAAAGATAAGCCAGGCCCATAGAAAAAACTATAGGCCTGACAAAAGGTAAACAAATCCTAAAACCTTGTTATACTTCTTTAAGAAGACAAGGGAGACATAAGAATTTGAACCTGAATACTTGAGAGGCTAACTTTTTTAGACTTCACAGCCCAAAACAAAGATTCATTAGTAATTGAACTTTATAAACACAATGAACCTATACAAACCATCAAGAGAGATAAATAACTCAACTCAGTCAAAAAACTTCTAAAATATTTAGAAATAAAATGACTGAAATTTTTTCTCTCTCCTAAATAACCTCATAAGATGACTTCTGAGGACGAGTGAAGTCTGATAAACAACACAGGAATACCTGATCCTGAGTCCAAAACCCTGTGGTGGGGGGTGAATGCGGAAAAATTACTTGGGTAATAATTCCCTCAGCAAACTCATAATAAAATAGAAGGACCCAGAAACCAAGTATAAATATTGTTTAAATAAAAGAATACCCTTCAAATATCAGCTCGTCTGAAAAATAAAGCACAACATGTGTTAGCTAATATATAGGCCTCCCCCATAAAAGAGCTAGCCTAATAAAGACGTATCCATGAGATAGCGCGAATCCCGGAAATACGATCCGAGTCAACACGCAAATTTCCTATCAATAAATTTACTAAAGTACACCTGATGGCTTGGACCGGGAGCAACCTCCGGCGACTTGGCAGCGTCAGACATACTAATAATAAGTCAAAGCAAGTTGCAAAACAACTCAAAGCTTCAAAAAGAATGAAAGCAAAAGCAAGACTAGAAAGCATGTTGCAAAGGCAGGTCAATATTTTAAGAAGAGAATGAGTCAGCCCCGCGCATGTGCGAGTTTGGGCTGCACATCCGCTGTTCTGTCAGTTGTGTAACCTGCTCAGTGGGGGCGGTTTCTTTTTAATTCCGAGTATTATTGAAGCTAGGTCGATATTTAGGAAATATCATAAAGTATCAGGGTGGTAAGTATACTCTTGATGTGAAATTAGATATATCAGAGAGGTGGCACTTCTTGACACCATTCCTTGCACCGTATGAAATCTGACAGACTATGCATATGCCTAGTTCATCCATGCCCTGAGTAGGCCTGACTGATGTGTTTAAAAAAATGCTTCAACTATGTAATTAATGCATGGATATTGTGTATCCCTCCTGAATTATCAGCTTCTGCTATTGGCTTGACTATGGAGGGATCTGTTCTGTTGAATATTTTGCAACTCGTTCGATGGGGGGGGGGGGGGGCTTAATATGACTTGAGTTCTTGCTGCCATATGCAACAAGAACTTCCACTCCAATTAGTTTCAGAATATTAACAGCCTACCAGGATGTTTAACTTGACAGTGAAATTCTGGCAAGTTATTGTAGTAAGTGTTAAAATTGATTCAAACATGTGTACAAAGTAGGTAGAGCTTAGCTAGAAATAGGTTGACATAACTAGAAAATGATCCCTATATTGCATGACAACTTTTGCCGATTCCCGAAAACATGTGTTCTGCCAAAAGATGCTATCGAAAACAGTAGCTGGTCATACATGTGTAGCACTGACATATGTATGGTGAACATTGCTTCTCATACTACCAGTTCCAATAAATCCTTGCATCTTAGATGCATTAGGATAGTTTCAGAATCAAGATCAATATATTATTGAATAAATTCTTACCCCTTTCATCTCTGAAATCATGGTATCTCAATTTCAAAGCAACCAGACAAGCAGGGTGGTTAATATTTTGAAACTAATTTGCTTAGATGTCAAATTAGTTTCCAAATATTGAACAAAACATTTCTTATATATTTTAAAGAATATATTCTACATCTGCTCACAACAATTGTAAAGAGAATTTAACCCTTTAACCCTCACAGACAAGAAATTACAAATTCTTTACGATGTAAAGTATATTCTTTCGAATATTTTGAAAATATTTTAATGGGGAGCAAGCGCCAGTCAAAATGGTTTCGAAATATTCATCAGCTTTCCTATATAGTAGTCTTGACTTGAAATAGAGATACAGAATAACAAGCATTTCCAGAGTTAAAAGGGTAGTTATCTTATATTAATTTAATAATTATTCAACTTAATAATTCACTATTCTATGCAACAGATCTAACACCTTATTTCATGTGACTGTTTGCTATCCTGTTCCAATTTCTCTCTTTCTTCAGGTCTGACCTTCTCCACAACAACCTACAATACAGAACAGTACATAAGCAATATTGCTCATTGTTAAATAGCAATGTGAAACTTGTCCTTAAGCCATAGTCCTCATTTTTAGATAGAGATGTGAAATTTGTATATAGATTGCATCAGATTTTGAGTGTCTAACTTGTAGAATGGTATGTCTAAAAGGTAGGGATATAGGCTATGGTATTGTAAGGTATGTATGATGGGGACATTGCCTTGTAACATAAGCGATGGTATTGTTTGATAGGAGTGGGTATGATAATGTAGTGGTAGGCTACATACAGTATAATAGGACACCGTATGGCAGTGGCAGGATGTGCCAAATTGGGGGTAATGTAGGCAAAATTGGGGAGAGTAGGAAATGATATGGCATGTTATAACAATTAGGGAGGGGAAAGTAGAGTATGGTCTGGTCTGGTAAAGTATTGTATGGATACGCAAGGTCTGGGATGAGATGGTTGGGCATAATAATGCAGATTTGAGTAGTGTAGGGCTGGGTATGGCATCATATGGTCAAATTGGATAAAAGATGATTGAACAACCTAGGAGAGGGTATGGTATGGTGAAGTATATGGACTTATGCTAGCACAAAATACAATTGACTATGGTATGGTATAACTAAAGCATAACTATTAAAGAAGAGTAAGTTAGGATAGAGTATGGTACAGTAGATGTTTGCCTAGTATATGGTATGACATGATATGGCACTCACAAGCAGGTCGGGATAGGCATATCTTTGTAGGTCTCAAGCAGGGCTGGTACGGCAATATCGGGGCTGGCACAGTATGGCAGGTTTGGATAGAGCACATGTAAGACAGGGAAGTTAACAGTGTGCGGTAAAGAAGGATATAGATTAATAGTTTATCATACATTGTGAATTACAGTAGCATTATGTAGATCATTGTAGGTTAGGACCGAGTTGTGCAAAGCAAAGTAATGGAGAATAGAGGTTATGACATAGTGTGATAGAGCACGATACAGCAATTTAGTGATAGAGCATGATACAGTAATGTGGAATTGTAAAATTTTAAGAACTAAATTAAAATTGAATTTTGATAAAAACTACAACACTTGCGATAAATCTCAATGTATGAATATTATGTATGTCTCCAAGTTTGAGACTAACAGGATGAATGCTAACAGCACAAGAGAGAAATCTGTACATGCCAGTCGCAAGTGTAAATCTAAAGGTTGTTAGAAAGTAACTCAAAATTATAGACAGAAAATGAATATTGTAGAATAACAAACCTCGCCAAAGCTACCAGTTGCTGTCCAAACATCTTTAAACCGTTTCCTAATCTCAGTATGAAGAACATAGTCACTCAGATCTGAAACGCAGTATAGAATTTGCTACAGTTAAGCCGTTTCTTGAGCTCCTTGACTTGGGGAGGAGAAGGATGAAACAAGTATTCTGTTGACTTTTATGAAACTAATGTGATGTCATTAAATTCTCTATAATTGTATAAGAAATATTTTATTGAATATATTAGAATAAACTTGATTGGAACGTGACGATGGCTAAATTGGTTTATTACAGTACATCTAAAAAACAAAATAAAACAGAATGTTGAATATTTTGAACATATTTGGATTGGAACACATTCTAATCCAATTGTGTTCAAAATATTCAACAGTATATTCACGGTTTTTTGGGAAGCATGTTAAAATATTAAAATGAACGTTTCTTAGATCATGTTCAAAATTTTCCGAACGAACATGTTTCTGTTTTGGTTTGGAAACATGTAACTTATTTCTGCACTGTACTGTATTATTATTAGTCTTTATGCAAATGTAGACTATTCTTTTCTTACGAGATCTTTCTTCTTTCTTTGTTCTTATTCGCGTTAACAATTTTTCGGATACATCTCATAGAACTCCAACCTTGGTAAACTTGAAGTCGCCATTCAAGAATCAACTGCTATTCGAAAGAATATGGCTCCATCTAAATGTAAGGGAATTTTCGGCATGGATCGTTGGCTGCGTCTGCGCCTAGAGGTTTGATCAGATCACAACAAAACTTGGCCACCATTGAGGTCATGAAGCAGTCTGTTAAGTTTGGCTCAAGGGTCAAATTTACCAGTTTTCACTTTGAGCAGAAATGACCCCAAGCCACATGCCCCCATCCCCTTGATATGAGTGATTCAATGGATAGCGCAAAAATTCGACTAAACGACGCAGTTTTTTTTGTCAAATTACATGTTCTAGGAAGGGGGGTGCGTCCTATAATCGAGAACATTCCTTGAGCACATTTTTGGGTCAAAATTTTTCTTAAAAAGTCAAAGATTATACCACGGAAATTGAACTAAATGTTACCCTAGACAATTCGCGCCACCTGACGACTATGTTTAATGTATACTCCAAAAACACCAAGCGGAAGTGAAATTATTAAATTGGGGCGCCTCAATATTTCTTATTCTTTAGTAAATATCACTTATTACATCAAAATTAATCCAGAATTTGACATAAAATGGCGTCGAGAAAAGATACATGTATAAATCACGTGATTCACCTCCAATCGCAAAAGATCTTTATTCTAATTAGAGCGAGTACTCAGATATAAATATTCTGGACTCGGAAATTGCTATATATCATCATTGTGCGATAGGAACTGAATGTTCCCGTACCCGTTTGATAACCAACTCCCATTAGCGCATAAGATTACACAGCGCCTCCAATCGCAAGAGCCGGATAACCAACTCCCGTTAGAGCACAAGATCACACAGCGCCTCCAAACGCAGAAGAGCCAGATAACCAACTCCCGTTAGCGCATAAGATCACACAGTGCCTCCAATCACAAAACAGCCATTACATTCTGTTTCTGTCACATGATTTCTCTATTTTCAAGGAGACATTTTATGCCAAAATTAGATTGATTTTGATGTAATAAACGATCTTTATTGAAGACACACGATATTTAGGTGGTCCTATTTAGTAAGTTCTCTTCCACAATAATAATTTTTAGTCATACATTAAACATAGCGCTGAGTGATACCAATTTTCGATTTTTTTAAAGGTACATTTTTCTCAATTTAACAGCGTCTTATACTTGAATACAAGTTTTTTGGGCTGATTTTGGTCAAATTTGGGACATCATCCTATATTCGACGGTGACCTTTAGTCGAGAAATCACGGTATATTAGAGAATATCTCATGAAACCACAAGTTCAGACCTTAGGGTCAATCTCACCCTTCTGAGGAAAACGTTTTAACTGAGGCCACCTAAAGTTTTGATTTGATCATCACCAAACTTTGCCAGAATATTGTCCTTGGTCTGTTGACTTTTGGGTGAAGGGTCATGATCACCTATAATGAGGTCAAAGTTACCATTTTAAATTTTTAGCTCTCTTTAATTATGCAAGTACAATAGACACATTAGAAGATACCATATGAGACAAATTATGGTCCAGGTAACCAGCACAGTCAATTTTTGGTTTTGGAAGCAAGTGAAAACAAATTTTCTTTAATGGCAGCCAATATATTTGTGTCCAATCGACTTAAAACGTGGTCTTATAATGACTTGATTTGGTATCCATTTCATTGTGGATCCATCCTTAATTTTCAGGAAATCCATGTCTCTGCGGACAAAGTTAGGCCAATAGGAACTAGAATGCACTGTTGATGGCAAATCTCAAATCACCACGCTTTCACCAATGTTGACATTCTGGACCACACCCCACCATACTATACCCCTGTAGCAGAGCCTAATGTATAAATTGTTTCACAATCCACAATCATATTGATAACTAACATACCATATTTGGTTGAATTTTGCCAACTTTGACATACCGTCCCCATCCTGCAACCCCGCTGACAACCGACACAGCCACTGCCACCCTTCCAACACCCTGACCCCACCACCCAAGCCCATGCTGGTGGCAGAACATAATGTAAATGTAGTCTTGCATACAGCAATCATACGTGTAACTCAAATAAAAAATTTGATTAAATTCCAGCAAACAGATCTGAAGAGATAGCTAGATGGACAGACAGATGGACGGACAGACAGAAGGATAGATAGATGGTCGGATGGACATATGGAGAGATGTGATTGCAATATCACTGTTTTTACAAAACATGTGGAGATACATGTGTAAGTAAATGGGAGTGATTATTGAACCATGTTTTCTTAGTTTTGTACATACTAGACCAGATACTTTGCAGGTGTCCAGTACAATATGACACATAAAAGGTGTTTGAAAGAGAGAGAGTTGATACTTTCAATGGTTTCCAACATACAAAATCAAGAGGCATTATATCGCTAAAGGTTTTATTTTTATTGTGAATAGAGACACAAAATTGTGCATAAAATCAGTCAGCCTAATAGTAAGTTGAATCTTAAAATTAAATCCTCAGTGGTCATAAAAAAATTGTCAGTAATTGCAGAGTAATTTTATCTGTTTCTGTAATCCATCAATAAGCTGTGAAAGTCACACAAAATCTAGGGGGAATATAGTCGACCAATAGTGAAATATTATCTGCACAACTAGCCGCAGATGCCCTCTAGAGTAATTACAGACTTATACATGTATTTTAATAGGCCCATCCATTCCCGAGCAAGATATTGTCAATTAAATAACTTTTCTCTGAAATCCCAAATGGTACATTCTGAGCCAATTAGTATCTGCCGAGGTCTAAGCCTACATAAATGATACATTAAGCTTTGCTAGTCACGCTTTGATAGTGTCAATATTACAAGTCTTAATGTTCGCATAGATCATGCAAACTTATAATTACTTTAGTAATATTATATATAAATCTACGTACGTAAGTATGTTGAGGTACTAGTTACAATATGTCACTACGGTAATACCTTTTTCTATTGGAATGACTAGTTTATCAACAGCTTTGACATCGACAAGCCACTCTGCTACATGAGAACAGTGTGCCTGTACTACCATCTCGTCAACCTCCCTGCAACATACAAGTGAACAAATGGATAGTTCTGTACCATGCTACTCAATAATGTGAGTACTAGTTCAATGTGACAATGACACGAACAGCTTCCAGTCCAATTAGTTTCAAAATATAAAACAGAATGTTTATTAAATTGTAAATCCATCAGACATACAATTCGTAGACCAGTTAGACTTTTCGATTTTTGTGATGTAGCTTTACGTCATTATGTTTGTGATAAATTTATAGCAAGAGGCGCAAGGGGCCTGCATCGCTCACCTGGAATTATTGGCCACTGGCACAATCGATTAAAACGAGATGTCCATTTGAAAAATTTACCAATCAAATTTCTGTGAAGGTTTAAAATTGGCTCAGTGGTTAATAAGTAGTCTTTCTATGATTTTCTCAGAAATTTGAAGAAAATACAAGATGTTGCCCAAAAATGCTAAATTCAGATTGATTCATGACGAACATCTGTTTTTGACATATCATATTTCGGCCCGATCCAGTCAGCGGTTCTGCAGCAGTTGTTTACACGAAAATTAGGTCATCCAAGATGGCTGCTGAACCATTTGGCAAATCAAGTTCCCTCGAACAAACTTGGTTCAGCTCTTGTCCTAGACCATATTTCATAAGGTTTGCATCAATCCCCCAAGCGGTTTGGGAGATTTTTTAAGACGTTGCTAAGTTGGCCAAATCCAAGGCCACTGGCCAAATCAGCCGATCGTCTTCCTTTGAACAAACTTGTATCCATATGCCATAAGGATGTTTCCTGGTAAATATAGTTGAAATCGGTCACGTATTTCTCGAGACATTTTAAATTTCCCATTGCTTTAGCATGGGAGCTTTTGGCGGTAAAATGATTAAAAATGGTCGCCAAACTGTTTATCCGACAGTTTCGGAAATGGCAAATTTGAGATCAGAATACCCAAAAACATATATAAAACCAATTTTGGCCTCGAAATCCATCAAATAAAAAAATCCAATATGGCCGCCAAACACGCATTATTTTGATTGGCCCACGGTGGCCATGTTTTGTTAACTTATCAACTTCCTTGAACAAGCTTTAATGACCCGTAGATCCTAATTATATCTGCCACATTCCGGTCCGATCCCTTCAGCGGTTCTGGAGAAGTCATTTTTGCTAAAACTAGGTCAACCCAGATGTCCGCCGAACCATTTGACCAATCAAGTTCCCTTGAATAAACTTGGTTCAGCTCTTGCCCTAGATCATATTTCATGTGGTTTGCATCAATCCCCCAGGCGGTTTCAGACAATAAAATTTTTAAAGACGTTTCTAAGAATCGGCCGAAATCCAAGATGGTTGCTGGCCCAATTGGCCGATCGGTTTTGTTTGAACAAAATTGAATCTCTATGCCCTCAGGATGCTTCCTGCTAAATATAATTGAAATCTACCCAGTAGTTCTCAAGAAGAAATTTTAAATTTCGCATTGCTATAGTATGGGAGCTTTTGGTGGGAAAATGATCCAAGATATTGGTGTCATTGACACTATTAACCAATGGGGAAAGTACCATTGACCAACAGGGAAGCCATCGCTGACATTATTGACCCAGCAGATGACTTTTACCAACTGGACAATGGTCACACTAAAAAAAAATTGGATGAGGAAATGCAAGAATATTGGTGTCATTGACATTATTGAACAATGGGAAAGGTACCATTGATCAATGAGGCAGCCATCCCTGATATTATTTACCTGACAGATGACATTTACCAAAGGGACAATGGTCACAATAAAAAAATTTGGATGAAGAAATGCAGGAATATTGGTGACTTGGCATTATTTACCAATGGGAAAAGTACCATTGATCAATGGGGCAGCCATTACTGACACTATTGATCAATAGTTCAATTGTCACAACACTGGCATTTACCAAAGGGGCAATGGTGAGGTCACAGTAACAAATTTGGATGGGGGAATGCAAGAATATTGGTATGATTGACCAACAGGAAGAATACCATTAATCAATGCGGCAGCCATCCTTGTAACTATTGTCAAATGATTAAAGGAACATTTCTGACAAATCTTGTTTTTAGTCCATTAACAATTTACAAAACGTGACACAGATTATATAGGGGTCAATATACGTAAAATGCTTTAAAGAGCCAGCATTATGGCCCTTATTTCAAGTTGTGGCTTCTTCATATTCATAGGCCAAATAGATATTGCCTGAAGGAACATATCCGCTAAATCTATTTTTAATCCATCGACAATTGACAAAGCAAATGTATTTTAACCAAAGGGGTCAATAGTTTAAAGACTTAATGAACAAGAGTTATGGGCCTTGTTTTAAAGGTTGTTTAACGGTGTGGCCCCTTTATATTCATAGTCCAAATACATATTTGACTAAAGAAACATATCTGCTAAATTTGGTTTTAATCCATCAACAAAGGACGTAACAAATGGATTTTTACCAGTGTTCAATAGTTTAAGACTTAATGACTCAACGTTATGGCTCTTGTTTAAAGATGAATATTCTTTATATCCATAGTTCAAATAGATATTTGACTGAAGGAACTTTAAGCAAAATTTGGTTTTAATCTATCAACAATTGGCCAAAACGTATTTTCCCTATAGGGAACAATACCCGAGCTATGGCCCTTGTTTAAGGGCATTGTCACTTCATATTCATAGCTCTAATAGATGTTTCCTAAAGGAACATATCTATCAAATTTAGTTGTAATCCATCAATAAATGACGAAACGTGCAACAAATGTATTTTCCCCCATAGGCTTCAATACTTCTGAAACAAGCAGCCACTCGATAAACGTACTTTTAATGTAACTGTGAAATAAATACTCACTGAACCTACAAGCCATTAGGCTTCAAGATTAACAGCAAGATTCCCCATCACATTGTTCTTCAGTAGTCAGTGAAAAACTGATTTTGTGTACACAATTAATCAATCAAATTTATTGCATAAAAATCATACAGTATGGTGTCTGCATACAGCACATACAATATATACAATAAAAAACATAAAATACACACGCATTAACAATATATACACACTATAACAGTCAGCATATCTACAAAACAGTAGGATATGTGGAAAGATACAATGTATTAAGTTATGGTCACAGAGGCTTATCCGAATGCATGGGATCAATAGTTGTAGAATGTTGTTTTAGCACACATGCATGGACAAAGGGTAGCACCAGTTCAGAGATTTCTGTACCGACGTTATTGCAGGACATGAGGAACACAAACTTCTCATCAATTAATGATGGGAAGTCGCAAAAAGAGCCGAGTGCATTGAAGAGGTTCTGTCTTTCATTGTCATAAGCAGAACAATGCAAGATAAAGTGCTTCTCGTCTTCAATACACTCTGATACGCACATCTTGTATATCCTGCGTTCAAGGGGTACCTTTTGGTGTATTCCGAGTTCAATCGCCAGGCTGTGTGCACTAACTCTAAGTTTCGTGAAATCCTTACGTATTAAGAGATTTTGAGAATTAATCAGATAGTTTTCCATCTCAAAGTTAAACTTGAACAATCCATAAGCGCGTAATTTAGCATTTATGTTTAGAAGGTTATTTTTTCCAAACGTCTACATATTTGGATTGCATCGTTTTAATTTCTTAACATCAGATTCCGTGTGACCAACAACCATGTTATCCCACGTATAGTCGAAACTAAAATAGGTACACAGTTCGCTGATGAAGAAAGGCCAATTACAATTACTCGATATATTAGAATAAGATTCACAATACGCTTTGCGGACTATGGAAGTATCATCTAGTGCACGCAGCCTGTGCCAATATTTCATTGCAAGCGCCAAACAGGATATAAGAAGCGTATGATGACCCAATTCACCGCGGACTGCATCATTGGTTGTATTTCTACGAACACCAAGTATGTATTTACAAAATTTCATAACAACCCTTTCTGCTGGAAGATTGTCGCAGATTGTTTTAAAGCCATGAGTCCTAAGACCTTTAAGAAAACATGGGCCCCAAACTTCGCATCCGTACATTAAAATAGGGGAAATCAATCGCTTGAAGAGAACAAGTTCCGTAAATATGTTGGTCCTAACATCAAATTGCCTTAGTTTGAAAATGGCTTTAGTACACAAACAATTGCTAATTAAAGGAAGATAGTTGGTAGGAACAGCAAACCTAGTCTGATTATGACAAGGGAAGTAATTAATTTGAAATTTGGAAAGAATTATTCCAGTGAAATGAGTAGTCTCCCCTATGCAAGAGGAGGATTACACATTTTAATTAAATATAAATAAGTCTTGTGGCGTGAGAATAATTCATCAATCACATTTAAACTGACTAATTTAAAAATAAGGTTTCCTGTGGAAAGGGTTAAAAGTAAGACAACAGTTGAGCTAGCTGTCATCATAATTATGAGTGAGCTTAGGCCCCTCGTAGAGAAGCTATTCGAGTTATTAGAGTAGCGCATAAAGAGCGAGAGCACATACTCTAGTACCTACTCGAGGCTACATACCCACCTATTAAACAGGGTAAGTTGAGTAACTCACATGTTTGTCTTGAAATCAATTTAATTTAAACACATCTACATCTACCCTCATCTACTCGAGGGTCGATGATTTACCCTAGACCCATAGAGTAGGTACAGGAGTTTTTGTCTAAACTTACTCGATGATATCCAGTCGAAGAAAATGAGTGTTGAATACATGTAGCTTCCAATGTGCACACGCACACACACACACACGCATGCATGCACATATGCACGCACACAAACACACACATGCATACACATTCACTGACCTTTCTAAGCCTTCAAAAAGGTCATGATTGGCAATTTGATCCAAGGCAGTTTTTTCTTGCTCTGAATTCATGAAAGACACACCGTCATAAATAAACTGTCAATAAAAAGGCAAAAGTATATATCGACAAGTAGTGAAATAGTAAACAATAATCTTTCGCACATTTCAGAGCTAAATTTTGAATATGATCATTTCAATGCGACAATAAATTAAAGCCATTACCAACAACAATATCCAATTAACGTAAAATCAAAATTATTCAACAGGATATTTCTGATATCAAAAAGAACTTATCATATCTGGTCTGTTGGATTAACCCTTACCACTCTGGATTCAGTATGCTATAATTTACACTGTCAATAGCAAAGAAAGTCGTGTACATTTTTAAAACAATTTTGGTGGACGATGCTGTTGTCTATGACAGCAACATCTTCTACCAAATTTGTCGAAAAAGGAATACAGACCAGTCTTTTATTTAAATTTAAAAATTTTTAATTTTGACATCCGTTATAAGGATTAACAACGATAACATCATACAAGAAATCATCAATTGAATACCCCACTCACCATATATGCTATTTAAACCCTTTAACGGTCAAGAGTGCTCAAACTGGCCTACAATGGTCTTTAGGAATGTCCATATGCAGGCAAAAGAGAATTAGTTTAAAAAATTTACCACTGGAATGCTTGGCTTGATAGCCAAGGCAGTCATTCTAGTGTTAAATTTAAATTTTAAAAGTTGGATTAAAAGAAAATAATGTTTAGTTTTTCATTACGCACACCGCCAAAGGCAGGTGTGAGTATTGCGATTGGTGGTGTGTGTGCGCGTGCGTGTGCGTATGTGTGTGCGTGCGTGTGTGTATGTGTGTGAATGCGTATGCCTGTCTGTTTAACCGAGGCATATCTCGGGAATCCTATGAGGTAGAATAACCAAATTTGGTAAATACTTTGATATTATGCGTGGCTAGAAAATCTCTTAGTTCGGGGTCAAAAGGTAAAAAATGATGGTCACTGGGTCACTAAGTGCATACCAAAATACACATTTTTAGCCATAAGTCGGGAACACAAGTAGGTAGAATCACCAAATCTGGCACATACATTGATATTAAGTGGCCAGAAAATTTTTTAGTTTGGAGTCAAAGGGTACAAAATTGAGGTCACAGAGTCACAGAGTCACTTAGTACATATCCGAATACACATTTTCGTCAATAACTCTGCAATGCAAGGTAGGATCACAAAATCGTTAACATACATTCATATTGCGGTTGGTTAGAATCAAAATTTAGTTTCCAGCTAAGAGTTCAAATATCTAGGGCACAGGATTACTAAGTGCATCCCAAGATACAGTTTTAACCACAAATCGGGAGTGTTAGGTAGAATCAGTAGAACAAAGCATCAAATAGCTAGGCTATGGTCTCTAAAAGTGCATAGTGGAACACACAGTTTTGACCATAACTCTGGAACACAAGATGGTAGAATCACCAGATTTAGCACATGCTTTCATATTGTGACAGCTTATGATAGCTTTGAGTTTAAGGTCAATGAATCAGCTATCTAGGTCATGGGCCAGTCACTAAGTGCATTGTCAACACATAGTACAAAGGCCTGAGTCAACATCTCCCCCGAATGCATTCAGTCCTTGAAATTCGAACAATTTCACCAAGGCACAAAAATGCTGTGGCAGAATTGGTTCACAACATCCCTACTACAGCATTTTTTTTCAAATTTCATTAACTATAATCTTTTTCCTCCTTTTGGTGAATTGTAGAACCTTGCTTAAATATGACACCATTGTTGATAACCTGTATCTATGATAAAATCACACTTAAATATCTAGGCCTGCAGAAATTCTCAAACATTTACCATTGTGATTGTGTAATCTATCAAATTGATCATTTACTAGCTAGCTTTGGAAGTCTATATATGTAGGGCTGGCTCACATCAAGCGTAAACATATTCTAAGTTAATAGTCTAGTATCATATATTACCTAAAAGATTTTCTGTAATAATTGGGAGCTCGACTGGGATAACAAGAAAGCAACTAGATTAAGATAGGGTGAAAATATTATCAAAACCTAAGGGTTGTCACTACTCGTCTTGTAATAATAGACATACAACTGCGATTGAATGATCAACCAAATATGTGGTTTAAACTCATCTGTCCTAACCCTTTCATGGCCAAAGCGGGTCAAGATAATTTCAATTTTCTCATAGAAAATGTCTATTTGAAGACCAAGAGAAGACTATCTTTGAAAGGTCATCACTAGAATGACAAGCTTGACAATTAAGCCATGGCTCGATTAACGAGCACGAACGAGCCAGTCATTCCCATGGTAAATTCTCAAAAGTAGTCGTCTCTCAGGAGTACCGCAAAGGTCTGCTTGACCACTAAAAGGTTAGAGCCACCATTTTGTGGCCTCCAGAGGCATTTCCTATGGCACTAGACTTGTACATAGTGGCAAACTGTTTTAATGTCATGAATTATACATTGCGCTAGCAAAGGCGACCCCGTAAGATAGGTTTGTATGAGTTCAGATTGTGTTTCAATATTGCATACCTTATTGAAGTCAAAGTTGTGATTACACAAAAACTCTAAACTTGATACCTGTAAAAATATAAGTAAATGACTACCAAACAGTTGAAAGATCAATAGTGATTTTAAATTATTTCATTCCTAACCTCTGAATATCTACTTATCATGCCAAACAGGGCATCGGGGTAAGCTGCAGATGTTTTTGAAGATAATTTAACTGGAAGCCAATACAGCAAGCCAGTCAAATTAAGCATAAATTGATAAAAGCAGCATATTTGTGATATTGTACAGGATTCTCTTTATCTGGTGATCTGTGTGGAATACATAGAATACATTCAGTAATATATGAAAACAGACTTGTCACATGAGTTGATGGATATAAATTTCTGGATTCACTTTTGCAAGCTAAACTTTGCCCCCATAGTATGTGTTAGAATCAATATCAAACAATGATCGTTAACATAATTATGTTCATGCAAAGAATCATTCAGCCCTAAAGCAGGAACTAACAAGATCTACCAGAACATTTTGATGCTGACATCAGTTGACAGTCGAAGTCTTTTGATGGTGACATCAGTTGACAGGCCATGGCGATGATGGTAACATAAATGGATGAATCCACTTTTAGCTATGCCAGACCCATCTCTAGCTAAGCTCTGCCCATGCTTTACCCATGTTGTGATCGATCAAAGCCTGAACTCCTGCAATCTCAAATTCCAGAAAACTATAGAGGTAAGCTGCTGAATATTTTGAAACTAATTTGACTGGGTGCTGTTGCTGACTGCCAACAGCACCCAGTAAAATTAGTTTCAAAATATTTTAAAATTTGTACTAAGTAAAAAAGACATTCATGCAATTGACAGACTTTTAAAAAGTTCATAACGGACTTGGCTACACCAGTCATTATGTGTTTGATTATGACGTCAGCACTGAATGTGACATAATTGATTATGCTGTCATCTACTTAAGTGACAGATTGGATTTATCAATTGCCAAATTACGACAACTTTTGATTGAGCAATCAGTTGAGAGGAACATCTTTGAACTACTGTATTTCATATGGACACGGGTGGGTTGATGCTATCAAATCAGTTGAGGGAAAGGGTTAACGGAGATTAGTACCTGGCTCCAGATATTCTACAATGGCAATTCAAAGCAGAATCGGGTACCAACTAACTATAGTTGACCATCCAGTGTTTGTCTAGCCAGTCAATCTTGACCCAGTATGACGCATAATAAACATTCTCCTGTTATCTCAGTATACGCCTTCTTATCTGATAGATAGTGTAGGACGTCAATCATACAATATTATCAGAGTTACAAACAATTTAAACAGTAAAAATGATACATTAATTTTGGAAATGATCTTGTTGGAAGCAAAGAAATTTCAGCAGCACCATTTCCAAAATGGAAGTTGCATTTTGTGCTGTGAGCCTAGCTTTGATTCTAAAACATAACCTGAAAGTATTGTATGGGTTGTCTTAACATCAATGAGCAAATTATTAACAACTCACCTGACAGAGAAAGCGAATATCAAAGGAGCCAAATGACCTCGGGAACAGGTGAAAATTGAAAGTATGGGCTTCATACCTGCAAAAAGTAGACGCACAAGATAGAAATACCTTGAAGCTATGTAGATAAAATATAATGCTTAATAAAGCAATAGAATAGGTGTCATTTTTTACATGTACACACCTGTACATGACACTATAAAATATGAATAACAATTCTTGATATGAAGGAGTCTAAGTTAAATATCTCCTATACACATAGTTTATGATATTAGAACTTCATAACTGTAACTTGAAGAGGACATTCAAGTGGTGTGCCAAATGCACCATATAGCCCACTACTTAAGGATGAAGATCAAGATCCTGAAGAAATATAGTCAAAAGCAATACAAGGTTTCAAATGTGTATTATTACCATTTAATATATACATCACTTCTTCTGGCAGTACTTATACATCGCAATCTCAAAATATCTTGTGATTCTTCGCTAACTGCTGTGATTTTTACAATTTTGTTTTTGAGATATAAATAAGCAAACGAAGTATATAACTTTTGTCAATAGCAATTACAATGTCTACAAAGGTGAGAGAAATTTACAAAATGCAGTCTAGTACTTGTGAAGACTGTAGAGCTCTGTGGTGAAGAAATTCCCAGATTGTTTTTAAATCAAAAAAAATTTAAAGTGTCATTTTTAGCAACAACACTAAAAGAGAGAAATATACTCAAAGTACTGCTTCTCCGCCGATCACTCAAATGCTAATGCCAGACTCTTCAATGAATGCCACATTGCATTGTAAATCCTCTCCCTGCCTCAGAGCTTCCGAGTCAAAACAGTCTTATAGACAATCTCTCCCTCAGAGGGTTGTGTATGTGAGGCCGATCTGCAGCAGAGGTTCTCTTGTCATGTGTCCAGAGCCACGGTAATTGACCTGACTAGCAGATTTCAAATTTTGTGGAAAGGTTCCAGTTCATTCTCTTATGCCATCTATGAAGACTGAAGATTAGCACGGATAAGATGGTAGCTGCAGTCAAACTTGTTGTAATGGGGATGGATGATGATGGAGCCAATTTGAATATAGATTATTCTTAATACAGGTCTTCATCTGAATGAATGTACTATACTATAATAATCATCTGTTCCCTGGCTGCACCATCATTTGCCAGTTCGTCTCATGTCACATTCCCATGTACATTAAAACAAGCATTCTGTAAGTATTGCTTTGCAATACATGTCCCCTACCTGGTGATATAAATCTTTAGAGAGCCAATTTGAACATAGTTTATTTTTAATAGCGGTCTTCATCTGAATGAATGTACTATAATAATCATCTGTTCCCTGGCTGCACCATCATTTGCCAGTTCATCTCATGTCACATTCCCATGTACATTGAAACAAGCATTCTGTAAGTATTGCTTTGCAATACATGTCCCTACCTGGTGATATAAATCTTTAGAGATTGACAGTCAAAACTCCATTAAAAATTGACAGAAGCAGCTGAAACTCGAACTTGATCTGTAACTTCTTATAACAAAGCAATGAACCAAGTTTGAGTTCTATATGGTAAAGGAGATCGAAAGTCTTGAAAGCTGATATTATATGTTTGTATTTCATAAACCAAAAGGGGACATAACTCCATAAAAAATTGACGCAAACGCCTGAAACTTGAACTTGCTCTGTAATTTCTCACAACAAAGCAATGTACCAATTCTCAGTTGACTATCTCGAAGGGCTGCGAACAAGATTGTGGAAAACTAATGGCGGAAGGGGGGGGGGGGGGGAAATTGACAAAAATGTCTGAAATTAAAACCTGCTCTATGATAAATCAACCTCCCAATTCTCATTTGTATCCCTTGATGGGAGTGCGAAAAAAAGTGAGGAAAACAGATAATTTTCGTATTTCACAAGTCGAAAGGGGACGCAACTCAATCTAAATCGATGAAAATGTCCGAAACATGAACTTGTTCTGTAACTCATTATACTAAAGCAATGTAACGATTTTGCCTTAAATATCTTGGAGTGCGCAAAAGTATGGAAAGCTGATATCTTTCATGTTTTTTAAGTCGAAAGGGGCATAACTCCATCATAAATTGACGCATACGCCTGAAACTCGAACTTGGTCTGTAACTTCTCATAGCAAAGCAATATAGCAATTCTCAGTGGAATATCTTGAGACTGCGGGAAAAAAGTTTGGAAACCAATATTTTTCGAATTTCACAAGACGAAAGGGCGGGCCTAACTCCATGAAAAATTGACAAAAATGTCTGAAACTCGAACTTGTCCTGTAACTCCTTATACTAAAGCGATGTACCAATTTTGGCGTAAATATCTTGAAGGAGTGCAAAAAAACATGCGGAAAGCTGATATCTTTTGTATTTCTTAAGCCGAAAGGGGGCATAACTCAATCAGATCATCTAGTTTTCAGAACCTGAGCGATGGACAGTATGCACAAAAAAGTATGTCCGCCTGCCAACCTAAGAAGGTGGAGGAGTACTACACAAAAAAATGTATGACCCGAACAGAACTGCGCCTCTAACGTGGGATGAATAATGACCAATACATAGCTAATTAGAAATGCGCAGTAATCTGACAGATAGCAAATAGTGCAGGGAGAAAACTTGAGAACAAAGAATAATTAATATAACTTAAATTGGGGAAAGGAAAGGGGAGATAACATGAAGAGAGAAAAGGAACGAACGCAATGTGAACCCCTAAGATATCGAAGATGAGAATACTCTGAGAAAAGATAATGATATGCACATATGTAATGAGGTGAAAAAGATCCCATTGAAAAAATTTAATCTAGCAAAGAAATATTAATATACGAAACAAAAGATGATAGTAGAATGACCGGTCCCACCCTGGAGCTGGGGCGGGAGACCAGGAGCCTAGCCGCGGCTCCGGAGCCCAACAAGGCCCCGGGACTGGGGGAATGTGTGAAACATCACAAGAGGAATGGCCGAAAATTGGTGGAGAAAATCAAATTTAAATTTGACAATCCAGAATAGGGGCCAGAACCGGGGCGGGAAAAACCGGGAGCCTGACCAGAGAGGTGAGGCCCGGACCCGGTTCCAGGAAAAAAAACCAGGGCCGGCAAAAACTCGAGTCCGAAGCCTCCATAGCGACCGGACCTGGAAAAAAATCTGGGTCCTGTCCCATAGATCTTCTTCTTTTCGATCGCTGGTATCACACTTGGAGAGCTGTTCTCATGATGAAATCTGTGGTTTTCTGCAGTTCTTCCACAGGTCCATACAGCTTTTCAAGAAGAGGTTGACAAAGGCCAGATCTCCTCTCTCAGCAGCTGATACGTACTGCAACATTGAAGTATGTGCTCTGTGGTCTGTTCTGCTTCTCCACAAGGACAAGCGGGCGATGTCGTAAGGTGGAACTGCCTGTACATGTGTTGGTTTAGTCTTATGTCCAGTTCTGAGACGAAAAATGGTCACTTGCTTTGGCCTCGAAAGACGATGGTAGGCATCTTCTGATTGATCCCATAGATGAGATCAGAACCTAATCCTTCCGACATCCCGACCCGGGACCGGGAAAAAAATGGGCCCGGGGACGGAGCCAGCAATAACTCTGAGCCTGAAGCCTCCCAAGTGGCTGGACCCGGACAAAAGGCCAGGTCTGGCCCCCATAGATGAGATTGGGAACCTAAGCCGGCCAACATCCAGACTGGGGGGGGGGGGGGGGGGGGGGGTGTAAAAACCTGGGCCCGGGGCCGGACCGGAGAAATAATAGATATAACATAAAATAATGAAACTGGCTTGGTAGAAGTCAATGGATGTGAGATCAACTGGTCCACTCCGGTCAGGAAATCCTTCGAATCAGCCAGCGAAACAGTAGCAGTGATAGGTGGTGAGATACAGGACCGACTTACAACCCGCTCGGGCCCGAGAGGAGATAAACCGAACTTGGGCCACATGGGCGCAGGCTGCGGATGAAGGTGAGATACAGGACTGACTTACGACCCACTTGGGTCCGAGAGAGGATAAACTGAACTCGGGCCACATGGGCGCAGGCTGCGGAATGTTGATAGACGAAGAATGATCCGATGTATCCGGTCAAAGTATAACTGGCTTATGAACAGGCGACGAACAAGGCGAATCCCGAGTCTTGGTACTCTTATTCTTCCCAATTCTCGTGGCACCTGAGACAAATGTAAAACAGTATGATGTGATTTATTCGAATTTAAAGACAGGTGTTTTCCTGGGAACAGCCAGTTCCAATGCTTCACACTCAACCATGTCAAGAGATGAAGAATTGGTAACTGATTGCTCCAAAATAATCCTGTTTATTCTACAGTCAATAGTTGAGTCAATATTACGTACTTGTTTCTGAAGACACGCCATAGACTGTACTATCTTTTCCAGAATGGCTGAAACAGCCGTGGTCTCGGGTTTGGCCTTTATTTTAGCCACCAACCTTGAAGGAGAATGATTCCCATGAAATTTGAGGTCTGTATAAATAGGTTCTTTTCCTTGACCTTCTTCGGAGACTTTCTCAGTCTGAATCGTCTTTTAATAACAGAAAGACTGATAGAGTAAAGCTCCGATAAATAACTCAGGGTTAGACCAGCGCTAACCCCAAGATTTAATTGATGGAGACCTTACCGGTCCCTAATAAATCTTATATTGATTTTTCATTTGAGAGAGTATGTTAACACGATACACAAATTCATGCTCAAGTACAATAACCATGTCAATTCAGTAGCTTATACATGCTACCGGTAATAGAAAGAGCAAAAGAGTAGACATAACATAGTCTATATACTCTCTGGGCGCAAAAAACAAAACTGGTAACACGCCTACCACGAAATTAGAAATGATCATTTGAAGTATTGCTAAGTCACCAAGACCTACAACCACTTATCTTGGGAGGCTTCCTGCACGTGTCCGACATTTCCTGAAGCTATCTTGACTTTTCTTTCAAACCACAGCAAATCCCAGTTAAATTACAACTTTAAAGGTTGAGAAAAACTTTGAACACCTTTCCGTTTCTACAAGTAGGAAAGGAATGAAGTCTTGGTTACTATCAACAAGGTCATCTGATAGCTATCAACCTATGAGGTGTTATTGTGCTTAATGACCTACTCAGTGGCTTTGGGTATTGGATTAACCCTCTTCTTGCTGTATACAGAGATATAGAATTCAAGCGAATTACTATGGATCTCGTACTTAGAGAGAGTATGGAGATACCTGAAGGAGCTTTCAGTCACTCAATAACCACAATACCCGGCAAACATTGACTGTAAAAAATTCATCCTACTATGCTTCCCTTCAGAGAAGGAAAGAGCAATAGCAATGCAAGGAGGTAGGTTGTAATGTAGTAACAACTGGTGGAGTATTTGCCTGTGGCTAGAGATTCTTTCTTCTTTCCCTCCTATATTCTGGCCATTCACCCCATGACAGAATCTTTTGACAGAGCCATCTGTATAAACATGTCCATGACCGAGAATGTTATTCCAGATGTATATATTCCATTGTATGTACCCTTCTCAGGCTTCTCTCGACCTCGCTCCAAGTACAAAAACTTGAGAAAGAAAGTATGACAGTTGCAACATATATGCAGCTTTCATGACAAAACATTTGACAGTCCGACAGACAGATTGACTGACAGACTGACTTATATTAGGTGTGACTCGAAAATAAAAATCCAAAAGATATGTATGATTCGGACTAATAATAATGAACTGTGCATCCATGTCATAAAAGCTGTCTGTAAAGTTTCAGTAATATCTGTTCATTTACTGGCTTATTATTCTCAATGCCCTCTAGTACCACTTCAGGACTTATAACCCTTTATCTTTATCTTCCATTAAACATTTAATCATCAAGCTGCCTAAAACTGGCCTATGTAGTGGTCTTGACAAATGTCCATTGGCAAACCAATAGAAGAGTATTTTTGAACATTTTACCACTGAAATGACTTGCTCAGTAACCGAGCCAGTCATTTCAGTGGTAACAAATTTTTTTTCTATTGACTTGCAAATGGACATTCACAATGGAAAGATTAAAATTTTCTTATCAAATTTTTACTGTTAATAACCACTCACAGACGGAACTTATATTGCGAGTCAATTATGACATGATTATAAGTCAATATTTATCAAGGTCTAGAAAAAGCATTCATTACCTGTTTGTTGAGGGAATTTTCACAAAAGCTGACAAGCCTGCAAAATAAATATTAAAATAATAAATTTAACTGCAAATTATAGTGAAAGCTGGAAGAGCTAAATTAGAAATAGGTCATCTAAATTTGATAGCACATTTCTCAACACTGCATAATGCAGTTCAACACAAGATGAATCAGAACAGTTTGGGAAATGCATCTAAATGAACGTAATACGACTCTAACGGATGCAGCTATTTTGCCTATATTGGAACCAGTTAGTGAAGCCAGTGAGAACACAGAGTGCTGTAGGGAGAAATATGCTCTAGGCTATTCTGGCACAAGCGATCCTGTAATCACTTATATTGTTATATTATCACAGATTACGTTCTCTTAAGCAAACTTTAATTGCCCGTAGTGATTTATGAACTAACTATAACTATATACTATATATAACTACATATATATTTTTCATGTTTTTGGAAGCTAGATAGTTTATATAATCAACTGAATAAATATCCAGAGTATTTCTGTAGTCATCAATGTATAGACAAACATGTCTATAAAATCCACCTGCTTTTGGGTCCAGAAGAGGGTGGATCCTTAAGATGGGTCACCATAAGATCACATGTCTTAACCCTTTAACCCTTACCACTCTGATGTCAAAATTTTAATTTTCAAATTAAATTTAAGACGAACTGGTGTACTTTTTTCAATAAATTTGGTGGACGATGGCGCTGTCATAGACAGCAACATCGTCCACCAAAATTATTGAAAATTGTACACTGGTTTCTTTGCTATTCACACAGTAAATGATAGAATATTGACATCAGAGTTGTAAGGGTTAATGGGCAAGATTGGTAAAAAAAAATTTAATATTTGCCTATCAAATGTCCTTTTTAATTACATGCAAAGAGAATACAATTTTTGAAAATTTATTACTGGAATGACTTGTTATCGAGCCAAACGTTCAAGTGGTAAATTTTCTAAAATTGTACTCTCCTGGCCTGTAAATGGACATTTCACAAAACCATAACAGAGGCCAGTTTTGGCTGGCTTGCCCATTAAAGGGCCATTTTTGGACAAAAAATATTTAGTAACATAGATTTATCAAATGACCACCTGTCATTAGTGACAAAACTGTGATGTCCTTAGGCCAGATGTCTATTATATTTATAGACAAGTCTTCCTGTAGTTTTTTCAACTCTATTTTGAATTATGTAAAGTAAAGCAGGACATCTATGTTAGAATGAACTGAATCTAAATGACGGGGTAATGGTGTCTACAAGTGATTCAGGCGCAACACAGGCTATATTTGTAGGTCTAGACTTTGAGTGGAAAATTACTATTCCAGCATCCATACTATCAGCTTAACTTATATACAACTTGTACCTGCAATGGTTATTAATATCCATACCTATTTGACAGATAGTAATCTGAGATACAGTCAACCTCAGCTTCTTGTATCGCTCTTCACTCGAATCAAATAAACTGAAAATATAATGAAACAATTGAGTGGCTTTATCAATTAAATATATATGTATCGGTATACAACTGCATCGTGAGTTAAAAGATATCTTTTGAGAATTTTGACAGATGGAATTGGATTAAGCAACATCCAAATAATTAATCTCTATTGCATTGTATGTTTTAATATAACCTTTTAAACCTTAAAAATCAGAAATGACAAAAAAATAATATTCTGTTAAATGCTTTAAAAGAAATTTGACTGGGAGCTGTTATTGCCATTAGTTTCAAAATATTCAATAGCTTACCCTCTGTTCATATATTTCTCTCTAAGCTCTGCCCACTCTGTACGCGTGATGGAATCAATTTGAAACTTTGAAATCTGAATTCCCAGAATTTAAATTTCAAGGTAAATCTATGGCAGAAACAGCTTCCAGTTAAATTAGCTTCAAAATATTCAACAGAATGTTTATTAAATTGTAATTTTCGTGATGTACTTACATCATTTTCACTGTGATGTCAGCTAACACATGAAGTATTTGACATGTTTGATTATGACATCAGATCCTTGAGTGACAGATCTAATCCGCTCACTGAGAGAATGAAATTTCAGGGGTTAACCTAAACGGTTAATAGCAGATTAAAACAAAAACTCGACAGGAGGCTGACATTGTTCACATGCATGCACGCGCGCGCGTGCGCGTGCACACACCAACACCCCAACCTTGTGTACCAATGTGAGTACATAGTACATACATACCTAACATAAGTGCTTCCCAATACCAGAACGCAAATCAGTCATGCATTAATGTTGCAAAAACTTTTAAAATTAGGATTATCTTTGAGTGGTGTACAATCATCCTATCAAATTCCATCCAATTCTCAATCAGCAACAAAACCCTCGGAAAGTATGTACCACAATTCCATGTTTTTGCCACACCCTCCTCCCCAAAATCATCCCACATGACAGATGTAATTAACTTTAACATTACTGACATCTTTTGGTTGTGCATAATCATTGTATCAAGTTTCATTCAATGGACCTTCCCGGTTTTAGCTATGCCCCGCCCATCTCTAGCTAAGCTCCACCCACACCTCGCTCATGACGGGATCGCTCGATCTCTGAACACCATGACTATCAATTTCCAAAAAACTACATAGGTAAGCTGTTGAATATTTTGAAACTAATTTGACTGAGTGCTGTTGCTGCCTAATGATGATGATATTGATACATCTAACCATTTAATGATTAATCCTCAAATCTCTTCCAAAAAATATTAATTTCCTCATAGAAAATGTCCATTTACAGACCATGAGATTATACGTTAGCGAACCACTCATTCCAGTAGTAAATTTTCAAAAGTATCCATCTCTTGGTCTGCAAATGGACAGTTCTCAAGACTACCACCAAAGCCATTTTTGGCCAGCTTGGGTGCCAAATGGATAAACAATTAATAGTAAAAGCTAAAAAAAGTGAGTTAGTTACCTCCCCTTGGTTTTTTCACTAGCTAGAATACCAGTAAATTCTGTATCGAGTGCTGAAAGAGACATAATTGCATGCATTTAGTAAAATTATCTTTAGTACATGTATATACAGCTTTAGAGATCCAGCCCAAGACCTTTTATTTTCCATTCACATCTGAGCTCCGACCTCAAAATCAATCATTTTCTTTGTGACCCAAAGGTCAACTAGCGTGGTCAAGATCCCTCAGTTAACGTGAGACCTCTACACACATTTTTTTACTTTTTCAATGACCGTGACCTTTTGACCCTGAATTCAATACAGTTCTTTAGGACCCCAATGGCAATGGCCAACCTTCCACCCATGTTTGGTACAGAGTAGAAAGTGACTTATCTTGCCGGAGAGAGGGGGAGGGATGGAGAAAGGGCGAGAGGGGGATGGAGGAAGAGAGGGAGAGAGATATGCAGGGAGGGAGAGAGATATGCAGGGAGGGAGGAATGGAGGGAGAGAGATGGAAAGACCCACACACAAAGCTATTAAAATATTCAACTGCTTTCCTATATGATACACATGTATTTAAGCTGTTGAATATATTGTTGTAGAGACAGAGGCAACATCAGATTAATGTGAAACTAGTTTCAAAATATTCAACACAATAATGCTAGTATATCATTAACAATTTGTCATATTATGTGGATCTGCAACGCTGAATGTATTAACTTACCAATGAAAGATGCCAACTTGAGTGCATCTATTATGCGCGTAAACTGTGTTTCAAAACTTGTTCTGGTGATGTCACACATACTGCATATCAAGTAAGTCCACAAAATGCATATATCTATATATGTACATTAAATCTGAAAAAAACAATAAATTGAATTTGTAACAAGTACAGATTTAGACTAGAGATGGAGCACCATAGAGAGCCAGACAACAAGAGCAATCTGAGACCTTCACCGTCTAGTTTTTGTCACTTCTTAAAGCTGTTGTGAGGACTAGCTACCCGATTGCTCTGATTAACTTGGCAATCATAATATATACTCTCCTTTACTAAAAGAGCAAAATGCTATTTAAATTTTTTAAATCGTTCCAGCCAAAGCCGAGATAAGCACATAGCCACCATCTTGACAACCAAACGTTTTCAGCCATCAAGCTAAAGTTGTGACGTCACACCAGGAAGTGGTAGTCAATTTCTGTCAGATTACTATTCAAAATAATACCATAGGGAGCACAGGCGCCTACTACTGCGTGTATTAGGTACCTATACGCACCTATTTTTTTTACATATTGGTGTTGTATGGCAATTGATTGTTCACACATATACATTGTTCAAGTTGCGCAAAGATTCCGTAATATCGCAAAAGTGGAGGATATTTTGTCGATTAAAGGACAGACCTGTATGGTGACCAGCATCATAGTGCTAACATACGCCTGTTGGTGGTGACAGTAACAGCGGGTTTCGTGTACGTGAATTAGACCCGAAATTACATTGGTTTGCGAATTGCAAAGTAGGCTTATGCAAAAAGTACCGGTGGTATACATTTTCAGATATCCCATGTGCTTTAGACATTATTCTAATAGAGCAATAGGCAATATAGCCTATGGTGTGCATGTACGTAGGCTACATGGACACATGTGGGCATAGATCATGGGTAGTATATATATATATGGTCGGTGCGAGGTTCGGGGATAGGCTATATCTAATCAAACACCTCCACCCGGTTTTTAGAATACAATTATACGAATAGATAGCTTATATCTTTCTGGACTGACTTTAATGATTTTACACAGGCTATAGACACGCGTGTAAAATCATGTACAGAAACGCATAACTTTTTCAATGTTAGTAGCAGCACACTGTGGCGTGTACGATCACAATTTACCATTGTATAGGCCTATGAATAAATTTACGATTGCAATATAGCAATTAGGTGCTTAAAATTAGCTAAAATGCCAATTAAATATAAATCTATTAATAAAACTAATCTATTTTTTATAGTCAACATAAAATAGTATAGAGAACACACTGTTTGTTTACATTTTAGGCAATGATATCGCGGCTTTCACTGCCGTCCGCATGAGTTGAAGTACAGCTTAGAAATAACTTAAAACATACGGTTTAATATTTTGAACATAATTGGATTCCAAACCAATTCTGTTCAAAATATTCAACAGAACGTTTCTTACATCGTGTTCATATGATATTAACTAACATGTTTCTGTTTTTGTTTTGGAAGCATCTAAACTTATTTATGAGCTGTGCACTGTACATAAAGACCACGCGATCTCTAAACATCTGGTTTACCTATTTATTTTAAATGTGTTTATTCACTAAAGTCTTACTTTTTGACAACATTGAAATATTTATGTAGGCTACTTCCATCACACGGAAGTTGTTGTGGTAACGATCGATGTGGTGGTAGTTGTCACAGGTGTGACGAACGCCTCCCCCAGGCCCCCCCAACCCACCCCCACACACACTCCCACCCCTACTCAACCCACGCACCACTTTGTTGAATCTAACGTGCTAATCCATGTCTCTGTCTCATGCAAAATACCTTGTTAAAATATATAGCATATAGGTAAACAATTACGGTCAAGTCACGGAAAGACTCACTCCTGGAACTCACTTAAGACACACAATTTTACATTCATCATTTTCAGAAATGATTGTAACTGTAATCTGTAGCCTACATATTCTTTCAGATATGAATAATGGCACTATTTTAGCAAAATTATAGATTACATTTAGGCATGGAAACAATGACCAACGAATAATGTTTCACTACTTACATTATTCACGCCAATACAGGCATATTTAAATCGGAGAGCAGCAAAGCGGCATGTGTGCAAATTTATGTAGGCCTACCACATACAGCCATCCTCAACCTCTCCCACCCACTAGGCTTGCGCGATTTCGCGATTTAATCGAAAATCGCGATTTTGAAAAAAAAATCGCGATTTTCTACGATGTATTTGAAAAAAATCGAAAAATCGTGAAAAAATTGAGCAGACTAAGATTTTAAAACTCACCATTCAGCAATAAAAGAATAGTTATAATCCATTCACGCATGTATCCATTGTGTCTTTTTCTGTTCACTACATGTAAGTCCTAATCAAAACACAAAGCTCTATGGTAAACAAGCTAACAATAGCGAGGTAACACCTTTGTCATTGAGATAACCAGCTTGTTACTCTGTCGAATCGCCATATAATTTTCTTTCTTTCACTGCAGACCCTGAGTCTGTCGTGAAATACCAAGTATATACTTAGTTGCAGAGTGTTAGGCAATAATTACTGAACATAATTCTTTTTAATTCTTTTAGCAATTTCAGGCGGTGTACTAATTTTTCCCTTTTTGATTTGGTTGTCATGCCTAATTAAAGAAAATAATGCAACAGCATTCCAGATTGTTGTATTTTGATCTGTACGTTCTGTTGGTTACTCTTAAATGGAAATCGTACATTCTGAAAGCAACTATAATTATACGAAGTGAGCGTATATAGATAACATGTACGTACGTGTAATGAGGAAAAATCAACAGAAAATGAGACAGGGAACCAGGCTAAAATACATATACCATGCGACTGAGAAAGCTTCATTTTTTTTGCTTCCGGTTTCGGCTTATGATATAACTTTTGTGGTTTCTTCATGGGCCCCCGTTGCATTATGGGATATGGTTCCTCATTATGCGTATCTTCCCCTAGTTATTTTAGGGCAACTTACTGCACATTTTTAATGTCCAAAATGTGTGTGATATTGTTATCACGAAATAGCGTACATTAACTACAGAATGTAAAACGGTTATATCGCCTGATGCAGACCAGATACAAGCTTTATTTATTCCTATTTATGTGTCTGTAAATGCAATATGTTTGGTTGACTGTCTCGTATTATTTTTAATGCTCATGGCCGTGGAAAGTCGTTCTTGTCAATTTTGTATGTATTTAGCGCTGATAGCAGGAAATTTAAGGCCGCTTACCACACAATTCGCACCCGGATGGAATGTACATTCATGTATTTACTCGCAGATATACATTAATTCCCGTTTTTTCTAGCTTATGTCTCGATAAACGCTATCTAAAAATTCTAGCGGATGACATTTCATTATGACATCATAGTTATTATGGACGTCCCCAAATAGCGAGGAGCACCGCGAAACGTCTGTACAAATTTTATAACGTTATTGGACTGGCACAACTATTTAATGCTGGCGGATATCACTGACAATGTGCGTATCATTGTTGTGAATATCGTGGACTGGATTTACCAGAATACCCTCCACGCATCATTAAAAATTAGCTTCGAATGTACTATGTCTATACATGGGCATACGTATTTAGGAAATTTCGACCATATACAAATTCGTCCTATTTATTTAAGCAATAAATGATGTCTGCGTTCGCTTATAGGCAACGTCTATTTTCATATTAAGTACAGTTATTTACCCATGCTGGTCTTTTGGCCATATCAGAAGAGCGGCAACACAGAAATAGACCAGAGTTACCAGTTTTCGTGAAGGGTAAGTATACGACTATAGATATTGTACATATATCAGTATATGTATCAGGTTAATATATGCCAAAAGATTAAGCACATATATATATATGTATTCAAATACTGACTTATGACGTGGATGTTTTCAAACACATTTAAAAAATGTGCCAATGAAATAAATTACCGTAACTATCGGGCAACTAAATTAAAGTTATCGTAAATTGATAAAAAGGGAATCAACTCCAGAAGGAGGTTCGTCCCAAGGGCCTGCGGTCTGACAGACGGGATTTACTCGACACAACAACAACAAGAGGTCGCGCAATCAGTGTCTCCATGACGCCATATCTGTATCTGTATGTGGAAATCCAGCCTCGATGGACTCACTTTCAATATTGATCTGCAGCAACAGATTTCGGCCCCGACACATTCCCGGCCCCGATTATGTAGATGTCGGCCCCGATTCATTTCCGGCCCCGATTATGTAGACGCCAGCCCCGATATATATCAGAAATTGTGTTGACTATATAGGCATCAATGCGGCGACGCTATTAATATGTTGTAACCAATAATTTTTTATTTGTTGTTCTGTTTTCAGAAGACGCTGCAATATGCCCGTATTCATGGCTATGACCATAATTACTATTACCAGAATGCATGTTTAGTTAGTAAGTTTAGGCTAGTTGGTGTCATCTGATATGCATACATATATATACAATTTTTATACATATAGTCTACTCATGACTCTCACCGCGAGAAGGTCAGCCTATTAAGAGCCAGGTTAGTATAAACAAGTGCCTGTGCATCCAGTGGTTAAAGTTAATGTAAAAATTATTTTTATGCATGCTTGCAGCTTACAAATCATCATGCTTCAAAATCAATCCAAGTATTAATAAACTTACTCATTATTAAATCAGTATTACGCTCACATAATCAGTATTACGCTTATAAATCAACATCATCATCATCATCATTATTATTATTATTATTATTATTATTATTATTATTATTATTATTATTATTATTATTATTATTATTATTATTATTCATCAAGGTAACTCAAGGTAACTATACAGGTAAGCTGTTGAATATTTTTGATAACAAATTTTACTGGGCATACTATTGCTGTCTCTGGGAGCAACAGCGCCTAGTCAAATTAATTTCAAAATATTCACCATTGTTCATTATCCATACACTCTCTGAAATACAATTTTCAGAAAGCTATACAGGTAAGCGATTGAATATTTTGCCGATGGCAGCAACAGCTCCCAGACAAATTAGTTTCAAAATAGTCAACAAAATGTTTATTAAATACGAATATTAAGTACGAATTTCAATTCGTACAATGTGACGGACTAGTGACTCAGATAATGCAGCTTATTGGGCCCATGCTGGGCCGATACCACGCCAATACTTTAACAGCCCGGTATCGGTCCAGCATCAGCCCAGTAAGCTGCATTATCATTGAAGTGGTTTACCTGGGAAAACCCCCCACATGATTAAATTACATGCGACTATGTATATATGACTATATATAGTCAGCGCCAGTAATAACACTTTGGAACTATTGAAAAGCCGATCAAAAGCATCTTCTTCTAGAGTTAATTTCAGACCAAAAGAAGACTATTTTTGACAATTTACCACTACCATGACTGGCTCAATAACAGAACCAATCATTTCAAATGCAAAATTAAAAAAAAATACTGTTCCCTTGTTCTGCAAATGGAATTTTTCTATTAATTAAATTGAAATTTTTTGGAACACTTGAGTGTTAAAAATAAGTAACGTAATAAAGCGTTACTATAGTTAATAGTTTATAATAAGGTAAAGATGTGAAGGGTGCATATTAATAGTGCCAGCGTTAGTAAGACCGGAAAAAGACAACATGATTAGTAATAACATTCATCCCATTTGGCCTACTCCTCTTTGTCGTCATCATCACCCATCTCCATCTCTGGTCTTGGACAGATGAGATGACTGCCAGCCACCAGTAGGCCCCTTGCCGTTCTCACGTTGGCATCATATTCATCCCACAGTGTCATCAATTTCTTGTTCACGTCCTTCTCACCAGGACGCTGCCCACAAGTTAGATCTTCGCGCTGGACCAGTACAATTGCCATAGTTACCAGCTTCGCCTCTGTGTGCAGCAGGTTGCAGAGCAGGTAGAACGGGAGTTGTCCTGTAGAATTAATTCCATTTACATATAATTTTATCAATCATAATACGTGAATATCTATAATAATAATAATAATAATAATAATAATAATAATAATAATAATAATAATTATAATAATAATAATAATAATGCGTGCGTGCATATTTCTCGTCAAATATACTTTTCTCGCCACGGTGGTTAAGGCGGTAGTGCCAGCCTTCCACATCGTTGTTGGTACGGATGGAAGACCGAACACACTCCAATCCACTGGGGTGAAAACACGACCCTTGATCCACTGCATCCAGATATACTGCACAAGAGCACGAAGAGGAGCATGGTCTGGTCCAACTTCTAACCCAAGTGCCTCGAACATAAGGACGATTTGCGGGTGTGACAGTAGCGGCAATGCCATCAACTTACGGCAGATCTAATAAAAACAACAATGATAATAGTAATAAAAATGACAAGAGCAATGATAATAACAATAAAAACAACAACAACAATAATAATAATAATAATAATAATAATAATAATAATAATAGACTAACCATGCGTGTCCCACGGTCGTCCTTGTAGCCATTCTGGAGACCTAGCTCCTGTATCTTGCGGTAGATCGCTATATAGAGGAAGCACATAATAAAATTAATTCTTTATCATATGACATTTCATATCACATTTCTCGCATGAAAGAGACAACATATTAAGCTAAGTGCTATTATTAATCGAGATTAGTAATGTTAGTGTCAAAGGAATTAATAGTGATAAACACAATATTGCGTAGCCCGATAACGGTATATTAAACCTGGGTGAAATGGAATAGACACCCCTGCATCGTCACTCGGGATGGCATCAGTGCCTGCAGGCTCTGCCAGAGAGCTGCCTCGTAATCAGCTACACATTTCTGTAATGCCATACTGACAGGCAGCATCCCCAACAGGGCCTGGAAGACTGCGTCATAGTCCTCTCTCCATTTACCAGACATCATGACAAATATCAATGGCACTTGCTTCAGACAGGTACCGGATCTGATGAAGCTGTGCACACTGAACAGCTGTGTGAACGGAGTGCGCACACGTTTAAAAGTCGCACCCATGTATCTGCAAAATAGAATTCATTTAGTCAGCTACCTCACAAGTTACATAATCATTCGCCACAATATCCATGTGGCCATTGACCATATCGACCATATCCCATAGCTTACCACGTCTTCACATGTGCCAGATGGTGTATCATGATGTCTGTAGCAAAGAGGATATGACGCCTGTCACCAACCCGTATGCCGACTTTTAAGAATCTGTTAGGCAGGAAGTCGTCATCGATTGTGAATGCCAAATCCTTCGGGTCCACAGGGCGGATCTTTTTCCTATGATGGTTTACCTGCCTCCCCAGGTTCGCCATCTTTGGCAGCGTTGGCATCATGCCAATCGCATCTGGATCGACGTGATCCAGCAAAACCTATAGATAATAATAATAATAATAATAATAATAATAATAATAATAATAATAATAATAATAATAATAATTTACTATGTTATATTATTATTATTATTATTGTTATTATTATTATTATTTTTATTATTATTATTATTATTATTATTATTATTATTATTTACTATGTTATATTATTAATATATTATTATTATTATTATTATTATTATTATTATTATTATTATTATTATTATTATTATTATTATTATTATTACTTGCTCCACGATCTCCGAGGCAGAATCGAAAACTCGCTTACCCCCTTCCTTCTTAGCCTCCCGAACAACAATTGCAACCATTTCCCTACCTGTGAAACATAAACCGCGCATGAATTTGATAGTGTTAAAGATTAAGATTCAGTGTAATTATAGTTATATACAATTTATAATTTAAACATGCCAACTTAATATTAAGTTATACCTGACTTGGCATGTCATTGTTTTATTTATTAAAAGTTGCATATGCCAGCGAGGTCAAAGTTAAATACGACCAAACTATACTCGGCGGTTGTTGATGGATGGATATGTGAGTGGTTCTCTAAGATCACGTGTGCCTTAACCCTTTAACCCAGGCGAAAAGAAGACAATTTGTTTAACATTTACCACTGGAATGACTGGCTCGATAACGTGTGCCTTAACCCTTTAACCCTCATATCAGCCAAAACGATTTCTTCAGTCGTCTTGAGAAATGTCCATTTGCAGATGAAAAGAAGACAATTTGTTTAACATTTAACACTGAAATGACTGGGTCGATAACGTAGCAAGTCATTTCAGTGGTAAATTTTCAAAAATAGTTTTCTCTTGGTCTGCAAATGTACATTTTCTATGATAGTTTAAATTTTCTTGAATAAATTCGAGCGAGCCGAGCCAGTCATTCCAATGGTAGATTTTCAAAAGTACTACTCGCTGTTGCTGAAAAGCCATTGGTATCTAACGCAGCAACATATTTCAACAATATTGTTCAGCACCTCTTCATCATCATGTACACTGTAGTATGTGCATCTGTCATATTTATCTCAAAGATAGTGGTCCTCTTATATTATATAGATGGTCGTCTTACGCAGATGGATTTATTTGCGTGAGAAAGAACGGGAGAAAGATTTAGACATTTTTGGCGTTAAAACAACACCAGGGGTTGCAAATTGCGCACATTGTCACCACCCGTCGGGTTTAACTAACATGTAGCTTTAATTGCAGGAAGCCATTACAATGGTATGAATACACACATGAAGACGGAGCAAAGCACAATGACTATTGCGCGACCCAATCAGCAATCAGAAACGATTTCAGCAAATCAGAATGCACGTGCGCAAGAATATCGTACATCAGATTCTGATAGCATATCAGTCTGTAATAAGCTTTCGGCCCTTACACACGTAGACTTGTTAGATTAAAATTGTGTTGCAAATTTTAAATTTAAAACTTGTTTCTAAATAAACCATCAAATTAGTAGTAGCATTCTCTAACATTCAGTGAATGGACGATCTTTACAGAAATTCAACTCAACTCAAACTTGCAAATTTTCTAAATTTTTTTTTATTGAATAGTACATAATTCCTTTAACTTGCGGTTTAAATTTATGCATTCAGTATATCTTTAACAAAATTTCATGAAAATCTTAGCAAATATAGTTTTCTAAATTTCAGCAAATATAATCCTTCTAAATAAGTCTAAGAACAAAAGATTTTAACAGAAAACAAATTAATTGGCCTAATCTCGGTCTAATACAATTCGGAAAGAATTAAATAACACAAGATTTTAAAAGAAATCAAATTAATCTACGCCTTATACAATTCGGAAAGAATTAAGATTTTCAGCATTCAACATGTATATATAGGCATAAATTCTATCATTGCCGATTTTACGCTTTGCTCGACAGTGCAAGTTTCAATTCGTTAGCCACAGCCATTGTCTTGCCAATACAATCTGAAAAAAAGATTATAGAAACTTAGATAAAATATATAAAATAACAACTATTTAGGAGTAGAATAATATTAGTAATAATAATAATAATAAAAAGCAATATAGTGGTAACAGTAGAGGGGCTGAGACATACATGACCGAGGCCGACATCGATTACTAAGGGGCCGGAAATGTATCGGGGCCGAAATCGGTATACACCGTCATACCAAAGACTTCATTAGCTTATTAAATACCTACTTTTACTATCCGACAATGAACCAAACCAACTAGAATAACAGAATCTACGGCGACCGTCATTGACAACATATTCTGCAATAATATTAATCGCAATATCAGTAAAACTCATGTCGGAATTTTTGTAGCTGATATCTCAGATCATTTACCTATATTTCTCCTAGAAAAACAACAAACATACCAGAAACAATTCGAGCAGGAAAAATTTAAATGCAGATGTTACTGTCAGGTCAACATCAAAACATTCAAAAGGTCTATGTCAGAGGTCGATTGGAGCATAGTAACAAACATTCAGTCTTGTGAGCATGCCGACAACAAATTTCATGACATCTGCACGACTATTTTTTAACAAAGCTTTCCAATGAAAGAAAGTAAAAAATATAAGCATAACCCAACTAAACCTTGGCTTACAAGTGGATTAATAGCTGCCTGTCATACAAAGCATCAGCTCTACTTAACATTTATCAAGTGTCAAACTAACTACAATGAAATTCAATTTTAAAAATATAGAAATAAATTAGACCAAATAATAAAAACAGCTAAGAAAACATATTATCCCAAGAAATTTGAACAGTCTAAAAATGACATAAAAGAGACATGGAAAACCATTAAATCACTTTTAAACAAGACCAATGCAGCATAACAGGCACAATTTCTTCACAAGAATAAGGTCATTACCGCTAAATTCGAAATTGCCAATGGATTCAATGATTATTTCGTAAATATAGGACCAGAACTTTTGAACAAAATCCAATCAACATCCAAGAAAAATTTTCTGATTACCTTACAGGCAGCTATCAATCATCATTCTTCGTTAACCCTACTAACACTGAAGAGATCTTTAACATTCTAAACAAACTCAACCCAGCCAAAAGTGCATGAATCGATGGTTTTAAGTGGCGCATTATTTAACCCTGTGTTATGAATATCCTTATCCCACTTAGTCACATTTGCAACTTATCCCTAGCACAAGGCATTTTCCCATTAAAACTAAAAACAGCACACCAATTTATAAAGCCAAGGATTCTACTAACTTCTCAAACTACAGCCCAGTCTCCATACTTCCACTTTTCTCCAAGTTACTAGAGCATCTAATGTACAATCGATTGACAAATTACCTGGACAAAAAGTCCATTTTATACAAATTGCAATATGGATTTAGTGAGAAACATTCAACAATGCATGCAATAGCCGAAATGACAGAAAAAATTATTGAATCACTGGAACAAACCCAAAGTATAATAGGCATCTTCTTGGACCTTTCAAAAGCTTTTGACACTATCAACCACCAGATCTTACTAGAAAACCTTGCCTATTATTGTATAAGAGGCAGTGCACTCACCTGGTTTCAGGACTACCTAAATAAAAGAACACAATATGTACAATATAATGAGATATGCGCTGAAAACAGGCAATTAACTTGTGGTGTTCCTCAGGGATCTATTATTGGCCCTCTGCTGTTCATTCTTTACATGGATGATCTACCTAACATATGCAAGCACATGTCATTAATACTGTTCGCTGATGACACAAATGCTTTTTGCTGCGATGACAAAATATACCTTATACAGAAAAGCAAATAAGGAACTGGAAGAAATTACTGACTGGTTTTCAATAAACAAATTATCGTTGAATGTTGACAAAACAAATTATGTTATTTACAAATCTCAAACTAAAAACGATGAAATTCCAAAAATCTACATAAACAAAAAAGAAATTGAGGAGGCCCTATTTGCCAAATTCTTGGGAGTATATTTGGATAAACATTTGACCTGGGCCAAACAAATCGAGACGGTAACAGCGAAGGTGGCAAGAGGCATAGGTGTCATACAAAGACTAAAACCTTACATGACACCAGCTACAATTAAAACTCCATACTGCACCCTTGTTCTTCCGCATCTCACATACTGTAACGCTATCTGGACGAATACACACAAAAACAACCTAACAAAACTACAAAGTCTACAGAAAAAGGCTCTAAAACTCTTTTTTAAACCCGCAAAGGGCCAGAATATATTCAAGTCAGAAAAGCTATTAAAACTATATAATAATAAACCACTCCAAACAAATTTTAAATAAAATGAGATAATGATGTAATTAGGGAGTATACATATAATATATGTTTATTTAAGTCAGTAAATATGTATGTGTGTATGTAAATATTAATGCCATAAATATGTGTTTGAATGTCATGTGTTTTATGTTTGTGCACATAGTGGCATATATCTATGTAAACATCAAAGAAGGGACAGCCCTACCCACCAACAGCTAAATGGACATGTATATATGACATATATATATATATATATATACCAGCTTTCACATGTCTGATATACTGACACACCGATGATTCATATGAGACTATCTGTGGATGCACCTGCCATGATTCAATCCTTGGCCTATTGTACTCTGACTCCATCACAGCTCTGGCAGTATATGTATTTTATTGACGCACTGGCAACGTGCGGCTTCAATTTCCATGTGCTAACCAGCCGACAGTCATGCACTCATTAGTTTAATTTGTTGATCTCCATCTCCTGGTCGGGGGATCGAACCACCATACTGCAACTCCACATAGCATCAGCAACCTTTTCCACTGAACCACCGCGCCAAGACACAGTCTAGGTTTGACGCACTGGCAACATGCAGTTTCAATTTCCATGTGATATATATATATATATATATATATATATATATATATATATATATATATATATATATATATATATATATATATATATATATATATATATATATATACACCTGTGCAAAAGTTAAGCACCACCCTATTTTTACGCACATGCGAGGGTATATTCATGTGCTATGAAGAAAGCAATAGCATAAACATTTATGTACCCATCCATCTTAGTGCAAGAGGTAATAATACAACTAGAGGAATTCTGATTATGATGGTGGGGAAACACTGTATGTTTTTGTTTGAACTTGAAAACGAGGCCTGAATATGGTTACGTTGACACAACTGACAACTATTGCCCTACAGTTGACACACGTGGCTAGATTGTCATTAATGGTGTCTGAAAACGAAGTTTAACATCTGTGCACGAGTTTGAGACTGTCATTATTAATACCGGGTATATCCACCTTGTGCCTGGATGACGGCCTGGACACGACGTCTCATGCTGGTCACCAACCGACTGATACGCCATTGTGGTATTCGTTGCCATTCAAGATGGAGTGCGTCTGTTAATTCCTGTAGGTTCTGCACAGGAGGATCCCTCCTTCTCACCATGTTTCCCAGAATGTCCCAGGTATGCTCAATAGGGTTCATGTCAGGGCTCCTTGCTGGCCATGGTAGGGTTTCGATGGCATTCTGGCGGAGGTATTCATGCACAGCTCTAGCACGATGTGGTCGGGCGTTGTCATCCATGAATATAGGGTGGGTTCCAGGTGCATGATTTACAAAATGAGGGACCACAACTCTATCCAGTATGGAATCTTGATATCTTTGTCCATTTAGTGTTCCAGGTACAGTCAACAGATCCAGCTTACAATCAAATGAGATGCACCCCCATATCATAACGGAACCTCCACCAAATGGAACTTCTTCCATGATGTTACATTGGTCGTATGCCGTGCGTCTGGACCTCCATACACGAGCTCGACCATCTGTGGCATGAAGCAGGAACCGACTTTCATCGGACCAGTGTACCCGTCTCCAGGATCTCATGTTCCAGTGTCTTCTTTCGTTGCACCACCTCAGACGCTCCTCTTTGTGGTGTGCAGTGGGGAGAGGACGTCTGACATGTCTCCTAGCTTTCATGCCAGCAGCATACAGTCTCCTTTTGACGGTAGACATTGACACTCTATTGCGCGTTTCCCATTGCTGGCTGAGCACTCTGCTGTTGGTGAATGGAGATCTCCTAACAAAACGTACTAGGGCTCGATCATCACGGGCAGTAGTCTTCTTCGGTCTTCCAGATCTAGGCCTGTCCTTCACCTCGTTAGTTTGCCCATGTTTTGCAATCAAACGACTGATTACAGTATGGTTAATGTTCAGCTGTCTGCCAATCTCTCTGCATGACATACCAGTGGTATGCATGCCTATGATTTGCCATTTCACACGATCACTTAACCTTCGTCTTGCCATAGCGGTTCACAATTAAGAGCTAATTCTCTCTGTACAAATAAACCACGGTCATGAACACAAAATTCCTAATCTTGTCGCCTAAATCTGTATGTAATGTTCTACACCTCAAACTGGACTTTTACATAACTGAACACGTGTGCTGTTTCCCGCCACGCACGGACATCAAGCGATGTGAAGTCATGCATGCATGTGCATTTCGTACTTGGAATTATGTCAGCTAACGCGGGGACAAAAAGTATGGCAGCCTAGTTGTACCATCATGTTTCTACGTTCTATTGTTTTTGCTGGTGCTTAACTTTTGCACAGGTGTATATATATATAATATGTGCGTGATTATATGTTTATATGGGCCTACCTAAATGTGATCTATTGTACATTATAAGTCTGACGCGAGGCTCATATTCTTTCTAACCGAAAATCTGTATGGCTGATAAAATCCCCTAATAGGTTAATTTACTGGCTAATAATCCCAGAAAGGTGGTCAAGTCCCTATATAGGTTTTCATATCAAGGTAGCTTTTTAGCATTCTGTCACTGTGCCACTGTCTTGTGTGTCATATATATGTTAATGTATAAATGTTTTGTAATGTGTGTAAGGAGTCCATCGCTCAATAGGCCATGCCTTTGATGAACTGCCTGTTTAGATTCTATTTACATGTATAGAAAAAACATGAAATAAAGCAACTTTGAACTTTGAACCCCTATTCCGTAGTGTGCAAACGGTTCTTCAAAATGTCTATATAACACTAAACGTCTTAAATACACGCATACACGAAATTTACTCTGACTGAATAGGATTAAATTAATTAATGTCAAATTGTTTGCAGAGTTTTTCATTCACACATTAATGAGAAAGTTCTGTTAGTAACATTTATAACTTGTAGAAGAATAGGTAATTTTCTATTTTGTCTGATAACTGACGCTTATAGTAGTAGAAGTACAGGTGACGACGCCATAGCTGATGCGTACAGTATGGGTTGCTATCTAGGGGACATGTATTGCAAAGCAATATTTACAGAATGCTTGTTGTTATTATTGTATTGGTCTGCAGTGTTAAACTTATGTATTCCTACAAGGTAGCCAGTGTGGCTCCCAGGGCTAGTGTTACTCCCTGCAAATATGTGTCATATATAGTGCTAACTACATGTATACTAGCAATTATATAGTATAGTTTTAAAGTTCTATATGCCTAGGTTCTGACATGGTTGAATGTTTTGGCGATAGTTTTCATCATCATCATCATCATTTTACGAGGCATAAACCCTTGGCTTGTTATTGCCTCTGGAATTGTGTTGGCATTGTATATAGTGCTTGTACTTTGTTTAGTTACAATTGTGGCTATATCGTCAATCTCCCCCCCCCCCCTTTTTTTTTTTATTGTTCACGCCATACAGAAAAAACATGGTAGAGGGAGAGATTGATGATAACGCCACAATTGACAATTGTTTATTTGTTTGGTTAGCATTATTCATTGACATTAATCAGGACCCTGGTTGACTTTGGGAAGTGCTGTGGGGCAAATAGGTTATCCCCGCGTCAGCTGCGGTGTGCCACCTACGCTCATGCTTACACCCTTCTGTGCATAGCATTTGGGTATATTTCTAGTTAGTTGGTTATGTCATGATCGTATATTATGTCATTTAGGTGTATATCTAGTTTTGATTTAAACACGCTGGGCGTGGGTGCCTCGACCACAACAGAAGGGAGTGAGTTCCATGTGTTAATAATTTGGTTTGGGAAAAAATGCCTAGGGCCGGGTTTCATTCCTGTAATAGCAGATAACATTAGTTTTTTTAATTTCTTGTACTAAATTGTTATCAGGTCTTAAATGTGTATTTTTAAGCAGCTTTTTCTAAACCATTATTTGATTCCATGTTCGTACATGCTCGCATAATTAGTCCTTGTGCCTATGTGCTATGTTCATGGAACCAGATATGTCTCATTTCCTGCTCTCAGCCACATTGTCACGTGATCTACCAATTTCTAAGGTAACTAAGCTTTTACGGCTGGCCGCCATCTTGGTTATTTAACCATTATTGCATAAAATCCAGTAAGAGTATAACTTTCAGACTATATTGGATAGTCATGTATTTCCCCAGTAACATTTGATTAAGAGATGCATTATGTTAAGATTGTCCAGTAGCAAAGGAATTGAAATTTATTGTGTTAAAATCAGCATTTGGAGCTAAAAAAAATACAAGTCATGCTTCCAGATTTAGAAATTATAGAGAAATCAAAACGTCTTCTTGTTGCGGATATTCCACCACTTCGAGGCGCAACCACATTCATGTAGGCACACTTCAACAGTACACGTACAGGAACGATACTTGTTATTACTTAATATACAACACTAGGAGTTTGTCTGATTGTTAATTACAAGACGCCATTTATTGAATATTTCAAATCTGTTTGTTACAGTGCTAGGTCATTGTCAAAGGGGTGTTCCTCCATCTTGACGATGGCTTCAGTACTAAAATGTCATAGTCTAGAGATTTCTATTAATGTAAGTCAGCCGCACACTTTTTTAGGCTAAAGTTAGGATAGGTGAACCAGATTTATTAGATAGCAGCCTAGGGTGCATATCTGTTCTGTCTTGGCTGTTTCTGATTAATTTAGTAAAACTTGGACTAGATACTTTAAAATTAGTTCCAAATTGCCACAAATTCGGCTTTAGGTATCAGCACCCTTTGGATGTTCAAAACGTACTCCGGTGTCACATTAACCCAGGCCCCAAGGGAAAGCTTGTCCATCTTAGCAGGGAGTGCGAAAGTAAAGCAGCAGGGTATAAACTCCTTCTTGTGATGAATGTAGGTTAAATGTGTTTTCAAGAACACATTTGAACAATATTCCTTGCCATAAAGGGATTACTATTAAGTTATGTCTGCTTTATTTGCCCACCCTATTTCAATGGTGAGTTCACGCTCCTATAACCTAAGAAGTTAGCAGCAGGACAGTTTAAAAATCACTAGTCTTACTAAACCAATTCAGTAACCGGCTTCCGTAGAATTTAAGTCTCTTTGGCGTCCTTATCCTCATTCTTATTACGTTTGAATAGCTTTGGAGGCAAAATAATCTTATTCTGCTAATTCACCTCATGGTTTATCAGCGGCTCATGATTGCTTTCCAGGTTGTTCTAGTGAATTTGAATTCATACTTGGTACTTGTATACCCAACAACATCGCTGAGCCTAGTCCCCATTTTCGGTGTTTGAACCCTATCTGAGTGTCTCCCATTTGGTAGTCTTGCCGGATTGTACTCACAGTATTCTGTTGCCAGATAGTGTCAACACTGTTACACCATTAGTATTTGTAGTTATATCAAAGCTGGATAGAATTTAAATTGGAGTATTATTGCCAGATAGTGTGCTCAATCGCTATCTTTTGCGATACAGAAGCTGAACATTGTTAACTGTTGCCAGATTGTTATCAGCACAACGTTTCCAGAGTAACCGTAGGCATTATTGCCAGATAGTGTGCTCAGTCGCTATCACTACAGTATTTAATCTGTGCACAATTTACTTGCCAGATTGTTATCATTAGTCTCTACCTTACCTATTGTTTATAATAAGTGACATTTATTTATAGCATTCAACTTTGATGCCAATCACTTAGTCAGTTTTTAATTGACCTTTTTAAAAGAGATTTTCGTGATAACCATTACACCTTTCTGGGACACAGTAGTTTAATTTGACCTTTGAGCCATTAGCTAGCTATTAGTCCATTAGGCTTTTCCGTTTGTTGTTATTTGAACTGTTGTTCTGTCCGATTACAAATTAAGTTGCAAGGCTGTAACAATAATAATAATAAGATGTAACATAAACAGACACATATTGCGTGAGATTATATGAACACATGTAGGAAATAACAGTAAAACAGGACAATTTCATGCATGAACATAGTAGATGTCAGATGCGGCGATGTCGGTCTGGACAGTGATTCCATATAAGGGAGGAATCCATGTGTATGAGTATGAGTATGTGCATCCTAAATAAATTTACGCCTATTTTCTACATTGTGTACATTTTAACTAGATTAAAGATTCAAGATGCGAAATTATTTATTTTCACATTTAGTTATCATTGTCAGAAATTACAATAAGCAGTCCACCAAAGGCAAGCCTATGAAGAATCAGAATCAGAATCAGAACATGCGATTAGCACAAGACCTATAAACAAATAGATATAGCCTGTCATAGAACGTGGACATAATACATACAGTATATATATATATATATATATATATATATATATATATATATATATATATAGATCTATTATAATACAATATATATCATGCAGCAATAGCTGCTAAGAAAGCAAAAAGAATAGTCCACATGATTCGGAGATCTTTCGATTTCGTAGAACCGAGCACATTCGTCCTCCTAACGGCATGCTACAAATTGTCACACCAGGATTTAAAGACATACCAAATGAAGAACGTCTCCACACACTGAACCTACCAAGCTTAGTCTACCGACGTCTGTGTGGTGATCTAATCGAAGCCTATAAGTACACACATAGCATCTATGACGCGGACTATGCTGACTGCTATCACTGGAGGAAGGGGTCCATACACGAGGGCACAGTTATAAACTCCTAAAACAGCGCTTTAAGACAGACACCAGTAAACATATTTTTCAGCCACATGATCACAAACCACTGGAATAGCCTGCAGACACAGTTGTATCACCACCCTCAGTCAACGCCTTCAAAGGGAGATTAGACAAGTTCTACAAGGATATTGCTTACAAGACTGACTTTCTGATCATTCCCGTCCACATGTCAGATAAACAGGTACTGGAAGATGAAGACTATGAAGACAGTGAAGACTTATCACAGGCTAACTAGCCTACATGACAGTAAACTCTATGTATTTTATATCATAGCAATAGTTTGAGGTAATAAATCTAGCTGCACGTTTTTAGCACATTTTCTAGTTTGTCCTGAAGACTTATCTGATGAGGGTCCCAAACTGTACTCGCATATTCCAGAACTTGTCTAATTAGTCCCATGTATGCTTGAAGTTTGATTTCTTGGGAACAGAATGATACATTTGTCTGCAATAGTCCTACGGTTCTGTATGATTTGCTGCAGATCTCAGTGATGTCTTTGTTCCAGCTTAGGTCATTACATAGTTATATAGTACTCATATGTTGGATAGGCTAAACAGCCTGTAGCAGGTCTTCACAAGCTTCTTCTGCTTCCATGTCTTGCACCTGCTGGACTATTTGTTGGGTGCAGACGGGTATGATTGGGAAGTCTATCACATAAGTCCTGTTTTTGTAGTGGCGATCTAGGCTTCCTTTGAATGTGTTGACTTTTGGAGCTGTTGCCACAGAGTCAGGCAGGCTATTCCAGTAATCGTGAAGAATCTTTTTCTTCTATCTTTGTTAAAACGTGTGTAGAGCTTGTAGCTGTGATCTCGTGTGCGGTCCCCAGTATCACTGGGCAATAGATTTTCTTGGTTCATGATATATATGCCATCCATGTATTTATACACTTCAATAAGATCACCTCGTAATCGGCGGTACACTTGGCTTGGTAATTGCAATGCCTTCCGGTGATCTTCATATATGGTATGTGTATCTTTTAGTCCCGGTACAAGTTTTGTTGCTCGACATTGTATGTTTTCAAGAAGTTGAACGTCTTTTTCGTACAGCAGTGACCAGATTACACTCCCATATTCCAGGTGTGGCCTAACCAGACTTTTGTACAATAGTATAAACTTATGTTTGTTCAAGAAATCAAAGGCTCTCCGTATCATCCCGATGAGTTTATTGGCCTTGTTAACTGCGGTTTCTGCATGCTGGGTGAATTTCAATGTGTTGTCGACATACACGCCAATCTGTAATATGTAATCTGTACTCGGAACGCCAGCCTCGATGGGCTCACCCCTGGCACGAGCAGGGTAACGAATAGTTGCAACTTGAGTTGCACAATAGTTTATTATTAAAGTTTTTATTAATTTAACTAATGTTCGGAACACACGAAGAAGCAACGGATGTTGCCGAGCACACACGCACAAGCTGGATTGAATCCGTTGCGACACTGACGCTCCTGGGTGAGTATCCAGGTTATATTAATTTCCCAGGAACCGTAGCTCAGGCAAGCAATTCGAATCGTGTTGAGAAGTGTGTGCATACTGTACATAGTTCGTGTGTGACAGCTTGACAAAAGTCAGTGCGGCAAAAGGTGTATGTGCACAAAATACAAATTCACGGAGATTTAGCTATATACAATGGCTTTCCAGGTCAGTTCGCTTCAAATGAAGGGCATAGCAGAGAGCGTGTGTGATTCTGGATACTTTTTGATAGTTCTCTGCAGACAGGTTGATATCGGAGCAGGTGAAAAGTTTGGAGTGGTCCAAGATTAGTTGAGCCACGTTTTCTGGGTCAGCAATCAGCCTATCATATGCTACTGGGTCGATCTCCTGGAGTACAACAGAGCGGCTATCTTCTAGATACGGTTTTCTGGATTCCATCAGCATTGGACAAGTTATGAGGAAGTGAGTTCTGTCTTCTTTTGTTAGCCGACAAAGCTGGCATATGTCAGGTGCAGCAAACTGATTAAAGTGACTACGATTAGCTTGTAGAATGTATGTATCAACCAGGAGTTTCGCTTTAATCGTGGCACGTCTTACATCTCTTGTTGTATTATCAGTAGAGATCCAAACATGGTGGACACGGTTCACTGAGCAGTCGAGAATGTTAAGATACTTGAGGGTGGATTTTGTGCTGGCGTCATTCTTCCAGGCTTCATGAACAACTTTATTAACCTGTGTGTCTACTGCTGCTTTCCACTGAGGTTTTGAAGGGATGCTGCCAATGTTGTATTGAGATTTACTGTTCGAACATTGGTGATGTTGACGCCCAAGTACTTTACTGATGAAACAAAACTTAGACTGGTTCCTTTTAGTGTGTAGTCGATTTTGTTGGTTTGTGTTTTCTGGCTCATCATGTTGCATATTACTGGTTGGAAGCGCATTCCCCAAGTGCTAGCCCAGTTACCAACATCGGGTAACGTGACGTGACATCTTTTTATCAATTTATGAGAACTTTAATAAATTAATTTCCCACGAATATTTTCATAATTTTGAATTGATATTTCTGCAATGCGCATGGGTGAAGATATTCTGAAAAAGAAGTATGACAGTTCGTAAATGTTTTCCTTGTAAACCTGATAATTGTAGGTTAATATTATGTAATTCAGTGAACTTAACGAAAACTGGTAACTTTACAGTTCTTTGTAACTCGCGTCGTGTAGTTACTGAACGAGTTTGTTTCTATGTGACCAAATGTCCATGTTCATACTTTTTTAAGGTCTGTATCCTTATTCTTATGGTACGGGACGTTTCGTACTTGGGACATATCGTCGGGGACGTTTCGTCCCATATTCAATTATATTCTTATATTCTAACTGGCCCTACTGGGTCGATTCGTGCCATTGGTGGAAAGGGTCACACCTATATTGCGGGACAGTTCGTCCCAGTTATTCATAGAATCACGATGACGTCATCACAATCAAATTTCCCATAATACCCTGGAGCGATACCACTTTTTGAAGGGGCTAATTTAACATTACGAGCAATGGGCCGTGAAACCTTAATTACATTTTCTTTACTATCTTGCAAAATTCAGTCATGATTTGATGTTTTCCGATACCAGGCAGGATTATTGCAGATTCTCAGGTACAGGATTTTATGGTGTGAGCTTCATGGAAAATGTAAACTATGCTTTGCTATTAGCAGTCCTCTTTAGCATGTAGTAAGTTTGCTCCAACTTTAATGACTGCCTATCTCAAAATGCCCGGATGCGCGAAACTATGATTTAATGTTAAATATTCACCAGCTTACTACAAGTAGGGCTGTGAGTTTTGGCTTAGCCTTAGGCCTACAGGTTTTTTCGTGACGTCATTGCGTCATAATTTTAGAACTTGGGAAGCCTGGCCGTCAAGCGTTAAATGAATGGTGTTGAATTTGTGTACACTGGTTACGTGAATATCGAGGTAATTACGAAAATATTGCGGTAAATCTAATTTTTATGCGATTCGTAAAGCTAAAATTACTATATATGTGATAAAAGATGGGAAAAGAATGTATAATTGTCGGTTGTTTTAACAGAGATACAGGTAAGTCAACTGATTAGAAATTTCATCGAATTCTGAAGGCTGAACCGAGGCGTAGTTTATGGCTACAAGCCATTCATGGAAAGGATCCAATTACAGGGAGAGACTGGGCTCCAGGGGATGAAAGCGCCCGAGTATGCAGCAAACATTTCGTTAAAGGTATTGAAATGAGATCATCTGGATGATGATTACAAATTATGTATACAAATTATGTACCCCACTCATCCATAATACAGAGAATGATTAAAAATTATGCACTCCGCCCACGCATCAATATGAGTAGAGAGAAGACTTGAAAGTCGAATGGCATTTAATGCATTTCCTACTCGTATTCAGAGTGTCTTCTACAAATACAACACGCTCATCACACAATGTACCTAATAAATAACATGAGGCATATTGACATACAGCCTGGGACACGGCCACCCTCCCCGCCTTGTTAGTTTTTAAATGAAGACATGTCTGGAAAATTATTTAATTGAATGCTTAATAATTAGCATAGTAAAAACAACTCCCACCCCCACACACCTTACCACCCCACCCACCAACACGGTGCACACACACACACACACACACACACACACACACACACATATACACACACACCACTCGATCCTCTAACACACACCCCCAATAGGTCAATTAGGGTCGGAGGCGTTCACCTGGGACATTAGCATTTGCGAGATTGGACACCTAGCTACAAACTAACTAGGGTAGACAGGCGGCAATGTTTATGCCATCTAATATTGCAGTTCCAGAAATTGAAGATAGCTGCTCTAAAAAATTAACCAAACAAATTTCTGCATAGATATTTTGAATCTACCACTGAGAGGGATATTGAAGCTAGCAGAAAAAATTTGAGTAACATTATCCAAACCATTTCACCGGCAAATCCCTGAAAAAAATTCTTTACAATATAAAATTTATTCTGTTGACGATTTTGAAATTAATTTGACTGAAAGCGGTTGCTGCCTTGATCAGCGACAGCTTCCATTCAAATTAATTTTAAAATATTCAACGGTTTTCCTGTATGGTTACCTTGAAAATGAAATTTAGGGTATTCACATGGTCAATTTCCTTACGGTTCTTGTAATAAACAGGACTCATTATCTATACTTTCAGTGAAATCAGATGATCCTAACCACCCGTACTATCTGCCATCTCAAAACATATTTCAATCTATCTACCAACACGCCATCAACAGACCGATATGAAAGAAGAAGCCGACGATCTTGAGAGAAGTCAGAGACACCTGGACTTCATATCAGAGACTGTAAGGCAGACTGATGCCTCAGAAGCACTTATAGATTTGTCTAACTGTGAAGATGCTACTCCTGAGCTTCATATAGCAAGCAATGGTATACATAATCTGAAGATCATGCTATTATAGTAGTGTGAACTATGTACTATTATTACTTTCCATTCTTATCCTATGCCTTAACCCTTTAACACTTATTTGTTAAAGAAAATTTCAATTGTTTCATTCAAAATGTCCATTTTCAGACCAAGAGAAGACTGTTTTTGAAAGTTTATCACTGGAATGACTTGCTCAGTTATCGAGCCAGTCATTCCAATGGTAAATTCTCAAAAATAGTCTTCTCTTGGTCTGCAAATGGGGATTTCTCAAGAACACTGCAGAAGCCATTTTTGGCTGATATGAGGTTTAACGGGTTAAATTAGCACAACAATTCATTGTATCATATTGAGAACTGCACATATAGAGTCATTCTCTTATTTACACTCAATGGAATACATATAATAAGTAACTAACTATAATCATGGGTAATTATTACACACTTGATGCTTTGAGATAGTCCTATAGAGACCCAATCATAACATGCATGACAAGTATGCATGGTAGAGAATATGGTCATGGTATTTAAAATTTGGCATTGTTTATATTAAGTTAAGTCAGATACAAATATTCATTACCTAGTCCTATCTGCTAATCAAACAGTTAGATATTTCAATAATACACATTACTGTAATAATTATTATCATTCATTATTTACAAAATAATACACCAATTAACCAACACACTGGTATAACAACAATTCATTGTCAAATTTGTGAAACGTGCAACACAGAAAATGGTTTCTGCTGTGGTCTTGAAAAAAAGTCCATTTGCAGCTTAAGAGAAAACTAATTTTGAAAAGTTACTACTGGACTGACTATCTCCATAAATGAGCCAGTCATTACAGCAGTAAATTAAAAAAAATTGTTATCTTTTAGCCAGCGAATGTACATTGCCTAAGCAAAAATGTAGATTTTCTTTACTATCCTAGACCATTAATGGATTATCTTTAATAAAAAAAAAGCTGTACCAGTATATGATGCTTTCAGAGGACTAGCTGTAGCTGAGCTAAACAGAAAACTTAACCAAAACTTAACCAAAACTGCCGACACAGACAACAATTTCTACTTCGAATACCAGATGTACTATTATGATAATGTCTATTATCTAGTCTAGCTCAAAATAAACAATTAAAACTCCGCACTCTCATGTTCCTGCCCACACTGTGTCCGGGTACCGAGTCAATTCCCAATCACAGTCAGATTCGTCTATTTTGCTCTCCATGCTAGTCGTGTTTCTTTGAGCTCTCTAAATTTGCAATTTTTAACGGAGTTAGTGGTTTTCTGTTTAATTCATTGCTGGAGGGCTGGAAGAGAAAGGAAAATCATCACAGGGGCAGGTTGTATCAATCTAGAATTTATACATTCGTGCCATAATGACTGTTTGAAATTTCCTTAAATTGGCACATTTTTTTAAATGGTAGCCATTGTTGGAGTCGCTCCGGTATTCGTTAACTTTTTAATCTTATCCGGGTACCCGGTTAATTTCTCTTGTGACTCGGTTCCTTCCAAGATGGATGCGCCCTTAGCCAAGATGATTAATGTTTCGCTTTGGCTTGGCGTGTCTAATATCGACCGCCAGCTGTGTGCAGATTCCTACCATCGGAGGCAGACTTCAACTGTTCTCAAGTCAATGGGAACGGGTCGTGCGAGATTGTTTAGTCTGTCAGTGGTTAAGAAACGGCTACAAACCAGACTGGCTCATCCGTCAATCGTTAGTTCCGTTAACATCGACTCCAGTGTGGACTCCCGTTCCAAGGGAATCCGATCGTCTAGATGCCATTTGCTCAGAAATCGAAGCTCTTCAGCGGTAGAACGCAATTCATCTAGTCCGCAATCAGTCCTCCCTAGGCTTCTATTCGATGATGTTCCTCATTCCGAAACATACCGGAGGTTGGAGACCAATTCTCAACCTCAAACCGTTGAACAAATTTATTCTTTCTCCAAAGTTTCAGATGGAGACTGTAACAGCGGTGATGACAGGGCTGAGAAAAGGCATGTGGGCAGTGTCGATAGATCTGAAGGATGCATATTTTCATATTCCAATGTCAATTCCTTTTCAGAAATACCTTCGCTTTGCATTCCAAGACAATGTTTGGGAATTCAATGCGCTTCCATTCGGCCTGACCACAGCACCGAGGGTCTTCACCAAAGTGGTTCTCGCCATGACTTCTTATCTGCGCAGGAGAAACAAAGCTGTTCATACTTACATAGCCGTCTGCTGAAGGCGGGGAATCCAGTCACTCTGCGCAACAATCTTTAGGTAGTCCTAGCCTTACTAAAGGATCTAGGATGGATTGTGAATCTAGAGAAATCAGAATTGACTCCATCCCAGGAGTTTGTTTATCTGGGAATATTTCTCAACCTCAGGGATGGCGTAGCTTTTCCGGCGGATAGCAGAGTCAAGAGTTTGATTGCAGTACTGGAGTCAGTTTCTCTAGGAGCTTTTCTGATGGCGCGCCAATTTCTCAGGATACTGGGTTTACTAGTGTCTGGAGAAAGTGGTTCCTTATGCGGCACTCAGACGCAGGCCGATTCAGATGTATCTAATATCATTTTGGTCTCAGAGAACGGATCCTTCACAGATGCATCGACAACGGGTTGGGGAGCGGTATTGGACGATCAGTCAGTGTCAGGGGAATGGGATCGGACCAATGCGCAGAAACATATCAATGTTCTCAAATTATTAGCAGTGACATTAGCACTTCGGAAATTTGAGAGCTTAATCCGAGACAAGATTGTCCTAGTAAGGACAGACAACTCAACAGTGGTGTCTTATTTGAACCGCCAAGGCGGGACGAGATCGCCGGAGTTGTGTATGATGATTTGGACCCTTCTGCTGTGGTGCCAAGAGAGGAATGTTATTCTTCGGGCAGCACACATTCCAGGAAGACTGAACATCTTAGCGGATGCTCTCAGTCGAAGGACGATCTGTTGTCCGACGGAGTGGCAGCTCAACCAATCGGTAGCGGAGGTTCTATTCAAACATTGGGGCAAGCCAAATGTGGACCTGTTTGCGATGAAACGAAGCGCAAAAATGGTCACATACGTGTCACTGATTCCGGACCCGCTAGGTCTAGCAGTAGACGCTCTTGCGATAAGATGGAAGGGAATGTACGCGTATGCGTATCCTCCAACGATTCTCATCCCAAAAGTTCTGGCAAAGATAAGAGGTATGTGCCAAGTACTACTGATCGCCTCTTATTGGCCAGGCCGATCATGGTTTACGGATCTGCTGGACCTTCTGGTCTGCAATCCAATCCCTCTTCCAGACAGAAGAGATCTAATCGCTCAGAACAGGGGTCTGTACTTGCACGACAGACCAGAAATGTTCAAATTGACTGCATAATCAAGCAGCGCGCAATTAAGGGTGGCTTTTCTGAGCAAGCAGCGAAGTTTGTCGCTTCAGCCAGAAGAGAGTCAACCACTAAAACATATAATTATGGAATCAACAAATTTGCAGAGTGGTGTAAGGGAAGAGATATCAATCCCTTTTCTGCATCTGTTCAACACGTAGCAGATTTTATCTGTCATTTACACGAAGTTGACAAACTTGTACCTTCAACCCTAGCAGCATATAAGTCTGCATTAGCTTCAGTCATTCCCAGTCTGGCCATTGAAGGAGTGGAGAATGATACTTTAAATGAAGTTACTAAAGGAATGAGTAATCTGCGACCTAGACAGCCAATTCCTATCCCAGCATGGAATCTATCTCTTGTTCTACAGGTTTTAGGGCATGCTCCCTTTGAACCGATTAGATCTATAGATATTAAACTGTTAACTATTAAATCAGTTTTTTTGTTTGCAGCAGCGTCGGCGAGAAGGAGAAGCGAAATTCAGGCGCTTTCTGCCGAACAAGACCGTTTTGTCGTCACGGGTCAAGGTTTAAGACTACTTTCACATCTTTGTTTCCTGGCAAAGAATCAGTCACTTAAATATCCAGGACAGCCGATCAATTTGCCAAGTTTAATTAGACATGACCCAAACTCTTCTGCTTGGTGTCCTGTCAGATGTCTGAAAATGTATAAGAAATGTACTGAGGAGTGGAGAGATGACCCGAAATCTCTGTGGTTATGTCTCAAAGCTCCTCATTTGCGCGCCTCGAAAGATACCATTTCTCGTTGGATAGTCGATGCTATTCAGATGTCGCACAAAATCGCTACAGGAAAGCAGATTAATCGTGCGAATGCCCATCAGGTCCGAGCACTAGCAGCATCATCGGCCCTTTATACGGGTGTCTCATTAGAGGAGGTGATGTCTGTAGCACAATGGCATGCTGAGTCGTCATTTACTGATTTCTACCTTTGCGACATCTCCAGCGCACTTAATCCGATAGCCGTCACCAATTTATCGAATCTGAACTAAGCCACATCCGACCACTATTTCGCACACATCACAAGTTCTTCCACTTGCACTGAACAATGGCCATGCACATGACCTGAGAACGACCATAGATTGGGCCGAGCTCCTGTTATGAACAAGAAAGACCAAGCACTCAAAATGGTGAGTGTTTACATTAATTAAGTGACTAAGTTTAAGTTTACTTATAGTTGAAATACCAGACTATTTAAGTAAATAGTCTGGACAAGAACATCTTATTCTTTTGCAGACATTAGACTCATTCCAATTTGAAATTCTAATCGATATACTGATAGTTTTTTCAAAAGTTAGAAGTTGTAGTAGCTTCTTTGCACTCTCTGGACTGCACTAGCTGAGACTTGGGGCTGACACGGGTCTGGTGGGTGTTGCTCCCCGTTTTTGACAGCCCTCTGGAATTTGTGTGGACAAATAGGGGGGGTTGGGGATCGCGGTATAGACCATGGAAGTTTAGCACTCTATGAGTCAGATGGCAGAGCCCAAGCGTATGCCAGGGTTCTAATCTCTTCACAACTTTCTCTGTCGGATGGTAGATGAGTACTGGTTCGAGCCCCACCTCCTCCCACCGGTATTTCTTGGCTGTTGAAATCCAGAGTTTATCAGAATAGTACATCTGGTAAGTATTATTCGAAGTAGAATAAAAAAAGCATCCGCTTTTGTTTCTACAAGAATTCTTAATACTTACCGGATGTACTATGGCCCTCCCTCAGCCGCCCCGCTGAGGTAAGGCTGAGCTGCTTTCGCTGTTTGTCAAGACAAATATAAGACGAATCTGACTGATTGGGAATTGACTCGGTACCTGCGGCTATGGTAATTCCCGGACACAGTGTGGGCAGGACCAGGAGAGTGCAGAGTTTTAATTGTTTATTTTGAGCTAGACTAGATAATAGACATTATCATAATAGTACATCTGGTAAGTATTAAGAATTCTCGTAGAAACAAAAGCGGATGCTTTTTTGAGACGCTGTGGTGATGACATAACATGTTCTGTTCGAACAGACGCTAAAAATTACTATTTTCTCTATTTCAGGTACATGATACCTGTATTAAACTGTTAGCTGAGGCGAACATTGAACAAAAGAAACTGTGCAGGGAGTTGGAGAGGTTGCAATTAAAGAACCGCAGACTGAAAGAATGCAGAGCCTTCATGCGGGCAGACCAACTGGCCAAATCTAAACTAGATTAAACAACATTTTATACTGGTTTGCCATCATATAAATGTTTCATTTTCTCGTAACCTTTGTAATGTCTTGCCCATGTCAGCTGTTTTATGGCCATCTGATAGATATTGCTCTTAGTGATAATGAAACTAAGGCTTAATCTGCCACACAATGATATAGCTTACAGATTTGGAATTTCCTTGAGCCTAGTTAGCAACCTACTATACTCTGGTATTCACAAATTAGCCGGAAAACTGTCATTTTTTGTGAGATGGCCAAGTAAAGATGCTATATATCCCTGCCAGCCACAGTGTTTCAAGGATACCTGTCCAAAATGTGTGTCAATAATAGATTGTACACAGGTATTTATTGAATGTCCTTCTAATTTTACAGCAAGGTCTACCACATACAGCAATTATAAACATACAAACACTTAAATTTCTTGTCGGTATTGTTCCATGTGGTGCTATCTCATTTATTTCACGTGCATTTGGCGGGCGCACATCTGACAAGGTTATTACATACAGATCAGGATATCTGGATTTTATAGTACCTGGTGATGTTGTAATGGCTGATAGAGGTTTTTAAATTAGAGATGAGCTGGCAGCTCGAGGCGCTGAACTAGTTATACCAGCATTTGTGAATGGCAAGAGCCAGCTAGGTGCTAGAGATGTAGAGTTTAGTCGAAAGTTATCTAGTGTAAGAATACAGGTTGAAAGAGCAATGGAAAAGCTAAAGAACTTTAGGATTCTTGCAGGCCGAATGTCCCTTAGTATGTTTCCACATGCTGATAGTATTATGACTATTTGTGCAGCCATTTCAAACATACATCCAAATTTTGTGAATTAAATACAGTCACACTTGTATTAGCGGTGCATATTCACAGCAGAAGGTCTGAATATAAAACTGTTTAGATTGTATACTTTTAGAGGCTTAAACAGTGGACCTAGATGTAATAAAACGAAATAAATCTTAACATATGATGATTTCATTATGCATAAATTAATATAATTGTCAAATTGAATTATAGAGACATGAGTCTCTAATTAAACTTCGCAAGTAAAAAACTTATAATAATTTGTACAGAACGAAATCATCATATTTAAGATTTATTTCGTTTTATTTACACAAATTAATCCTCTAAAAGTATACAATTTAAGCAATTTTATTTTCAAGCATTCTGCTGTGAATAAGCACCTATAAAAGATTTCACAATGGAGAATCAAAAGGTGGTCTCTTACGGCATGTGGTCTCTTAAGGCAGATGGTCTCTGAATATAAGCTCAAATGTATTGTTTAAATAAATTTAATGGTCAAGCCGACTAAAGCCAGCTTCTGCACTGGTCTTGACGAGTGTACTGTAAATTTGCAGGGCAAGAGACCATTTTTTTAGAATTATCACTGGAATGACTAATAAGTGAGCCAGTTATTACAGTGGTAAATTTTCAAGTCTTCTCTTGGTCTGAAAATGAGCATTTTCCATGAGAAAATCTTAATTTTCTTGACTAAATCTGACTAATAAAGTGTTAATACAAATTGTCTCTTAATGCAGGTGGTCTTTATAGCAGGTTTGATAAGTACTTTCAAACAAATGTGATTCAAAGCCACTAAATAATGTCACAATAAAAGTACACATATGGCACAGCTCAGAAATAACTATTTCCAAAACAAAATAAAACGTATGGTTGAATATTTTGAACATAATTATATTGGAAGACATTGCTGAATGTATTTCAATCCAATTATTTTCAAAATATTCAACAGAACATTTCTTCGTAACTAACATGTTTCTGGGTTTTTTGGGAAATATTAACTTATTTATGAACTGTACTGTATGTGTATACTTATTTTCCGAATATATTGCATGGATAAAGGCACCCATGAATGATGAAAATCTGCCACTATTTGAAAACTGATAAATCACCATTGGCCAGGTGAGCTAAAAAGGTATATACAATATTGTATCTACATGTACATTAAATTATTTCTACAACATGTGTTTAACCCTTTCATGGCCAAAACTCGGTAGTGTTCTTGACCAATAAAGGACCAAGGAGACTATTTTTGAAAATTTACCAATGGAATGACTGGCTCGATAACCATTCCTGTCATAAATTTCTCCTAATCTATCAATACTTACCATTACATTACTCATTGATAAAACAGCTACCCTGCAGCTGTACTCTAGGAATCTAGATTTAGAAAGCTTTACCGGCTCCTGGAACCGGGTACCCAGTTCCCAAGAGAGACATTCATTCTTGTTTGCATAGCCACGAGAGAATACTTGCTTCTTGTCATGGAGAAATCTTAGTTTTCTTTGCGTTTTTCCCCGTGCCTTTTGCTGTTTGTTATTTCTGAATTACTGGATTCTACTGAAGCTCATTTTGTATTCTTTCATTTTATTTCTTTAATTATTTGAAGACATATGTCTGAAATTTCATGTGTGTTGTATGTCCCATTTTCTGACCCCGGAACTGGGACGTGTGGTTACAACGAAATATGCTAGATAAGATCGCCTCCTTTAATCCCAACGGTGATCGGGCAGTAATATGAAACTAGGCGTTGGTTTACGTTTTTTTATAGCTAAAATCAGCTTACGTCATCCAACCGTATGGTCCGAGCGGGTGATGTCACACCCTTTTATTTCTCGGATTATTTGGTGAAGGAAATGTTTCATTAATTCGCGCATCTTATTCTTGGTATCTGCATGCGTTTTGTGCCAGAAACTAGAATTTTTGTCAAGTTTTGCGTGTAATCACGATCTGTTTACATTGATTGATGATTTCAAAATTCTTGATTAAGATGTGTGTTCTGTGGTTTTACCGTGTTCTACGGCGGTATGTTAATTCATTTTGTTGTTCCTTCTCGTATCGTTTGTCATTCGTTTGAGTAGTATAATTTTGAAATTAATTCTTAAATATACGACGAATGCATCCGATATGGTTCCTGGTTCCATTTTATACATCCTGAAGGATCAATTTATGGGTGTATTATTGGCCCGCTCTTGTTCTTGTCGCCAGCTTACGCGATGTTGGTTGTAACATTGCGGGTGTTGGGTGCCGGAGGGTTAACTTATAATTTATTGTCAAAATATTTGAAAGTTATTTGTCTGCCTTCCATTCCTGTTTCGTTCCACTTGCTCATTTAGGTTTTATGCTTGTTTTCAGACCAAGCCTACCCCGCCATCATGTCCTGAGTGGCATAAATTTGTGAAGGTCGCATTCAAGGACCATGTCTGTTATTGGTGTGCTAAATGTAACATTGATGATAGGTGTAGTGTCTGTGCAGTGTGGCCCGTCGAATTGTTAGTCGAGTTCCTTGCCCAGAAGGACATGGCGGGGTCTGACGCGGGGTCGCTCCTCATCCGCAGTTGGAGGGTTCGGATATGGCACCCCTGGTGTGGTTTGGGCGGCTATGCAAGGCTTCTTGCATAGTGTCCTACCCATGCTGGTGCCGTCTCTGATACCGAAGACTGTGGTGCAACCTCTCCGTGTCCGGTATGGACCGTGTCCGTAGACATGGTTCTGGACTGGTTACCGATGAGCCATCTTGTATGGATGGCTCCCTGGTGATTCCGTCGGGCTCCGGCCTGGTGGGTACTGCTTCTCTGGCGCCACCTCCGGGTGGTCCAGTGGAGGTGGAACTGTTCCGTCAGTCATGGGAGCCGTTCGCCAGGGCGGCTCCAGTGTCTCTTCATCCAGTGACAACTCTTCGGGGGTCTGAGGATGAGGAGGCCGAAGAGGAGAGGCTGTTGCAGCCTGAGATACCGAGGGTGGAGCGCATGGAGGTCGATTCCATCCTGGACGGAACTGCCCTCCATCTGTCTGGCTTGGCGCAAGCCATGGTAGCTGCTCCGCCCGTGGTTGAGGCCACATCAGTACCGGGCACCCGTCCAGTGCAGGTTGGTTTGCCACCAACTGACATGGTGACGGGTGTGGCTGGCCAGGCTTGGTACTCACTTATCTCGCCTGGTCCAGCAGCCACACACGGGCTATGGCTGTCAGGGAGCGTTTGCTTGGAACGCCCCTGAACAGCCCTAGCATCTTTGGTGGCCCAGCGGTGCCAGTTAGACCAGTCAAGCCACGACCAAAATGGTTCTCTCTCCCTTGTTAAGAGGGGAGGTAGCGGATCGCGAGCCAGACACCCGCATTAGGCGTCAATGCGCCTATAGTGGGTGGAAGGCTCATGCGTTCATCGAGGCTTGGCGAGGTGTGACGTCAAACAGTCTGGTCCTGAGATGGTTATCCCAGGGGTACATGCCAGAGTGGTGGGATTTCCCACCACAAAATCTGTCTTTGGCACCTGTCTGGACTCCCGTTCCAAGGGAGACAGACAAGTTAGAAGCAATTCAAAACGAAGTGTCAGGTTTGCTTCTGAAGGGAGCAATAAAACCAGCAAACCAGGGCACTCCAGGCTTCTACTCAAACATGTTCCTTGTCTCCAAGAGAAAAGGGGGTGGAGACCCGTACTCAATCTCAGGCCATTGAATTGGTTTATCCATACGCCTCGGTTCCAGATGGAAACTGAGATTGGTAATGGCAGGATTGTCAGAGGAAAGGAATGTGGTGTGTGTCAATCGATCTGAAAGATGCATATTTCCACATTCCAATGAACAGGGTTTGTCACAGGTTTCTGAGATTTGCGTTTGAGAATCGGGTATGAGGGTTTGTAGTCCTCCCATTCGACCTGTCGACCGCCACAAGGGTTTTCACCAGAGTGGTTCTAGCGGTGACGGCGTTTCTCAGAAGAGAGAACGTGGTGCTTCATACCTACATAGATGATTGGTTTATCAAGGCGGACACGCCAGGCAGGTTAGGAGTGGATACTACTCTGACTCTGAAATTGCTTTCAGATCTAGGCTGGATAGTGAACAGGGAGAAGTCCGAGTTGACGCCCACTCAGCATTTCGTTTATTTGGGGATGCGATTTGATCTTGAGGAAGGCAGTGTTTACCTGTCAGAGCCCAGAGTGGTGTCTCTGTTAGCCATCCTCAAGAGTTTTCGATTGGTAAACCACATTCAGACGAGGAGGTTTCTTCAGATGCTGGGCATGATGATCTCCATGGAGCAGGTAATCCCGTACGCTGCTCTAATGCGAAGACCTATCCAGTTGTATCTGATGTCTCTGTGGAAGTAGAGAACAGAACCCCTGTCAAAGCTAATACCAGTTTTGGAGTCGATAATGTCACATCTTGTATGGTGGAAGGAGCGTCAAAATCTCCTAGTAGGAGTTTCGCTTCACCTGCTCCACCCCAGCTGTTTATGTACACGGATGCATCGCTGGAGGGGTTGGGGCCTGCCTGGGGGAATACCAGGTTTCGGGCACATGAACTCTTCATGAGAGTCAGCTGCATATCAATCTGTTGGAAATGCTGGCATTAGAAAAGTTTCTTCCAGAAGTCAGGGGCAAGGTGATATTGATACGGTCAGACAACTCGACAGTAGTATCATACAGAAATCGCCAAGGCGAGACCAAGTCACCAACACTATGTATCTAAGTGTGGCACTTGATTCAATGGTGCAGGAGTTACTCAGTTGTTTTGAAAGCAGCTCACGTTCCTAGGCGATTGAACGTTCTGGCGGATGCTTTGTCTCGCAGACAGAGAATTCTGCCAACCGAATGGTCTCTCAACCCTCCAGTTCTACAAAGGCTCTTCGAGCATTGGGGCAAACCAAATGTGGACTTGTTCACCACAAAGGAAAATGCTCAGATCATGACTTATGTCTCGCCGATTCCAGATCCAAATGCCGTCGATACAGATGCTCTGGCAATAAGGTGGAGAGGGATGCACACTTACGCGTATCTGCCCACCATTCTTCTGCCAAAGATTTTGTTAAAGATCAGGGAGGGGCCGTGCCTGGTCCTGCTAATTGTACCATTTTGGCCCAGCAGGGCGTGGCTCACAGATCTCCGGAATCTGCTGGTGGACAATCCAGTGCAGCTGCCCGAGATTCCAAACATAATCTCCCAGGCCAAGGGCTACTTCCTACACGAGCGGCCCGAGATGGTCAAATTGACTGCGTGGATGTTATCAAACAATGTTTCACATCGAAAAGTTTTTCTCAACAGGCTGGGAGTTTCATCGCAGCCGCGAGAAAGAGGTCAACTTTCAAGTCATATAACCACAGGGTTAACAAATTTGCAGAGTGGTGTGAAGGAAAGGGTGTTGACTAGCAGACTTTCTCTGTGAGCTGTGCTTTGCAGGACTGGCTCCTGTCGCAATTGCTGGGTACAAGTCAGCTTTGGCATCAGTTATCTCTTGTTTAGCCAACAGGGATAGTCCAGAGGTGACCCAGTTGAATGTGATGGTGAAGTGAATGAGCAATCTCCGACCGAGACAGCCGGTAGTCATTCCAGCCTGGAGTCTATCTTCGGTGCTTAATGTACTGGCCAAGCACACTTTCGAACCTTTGGGTTCGGCTAGTCAAAAGCATCTGACTCTAAAGGTGGTTTTTCTATTGGCAGCTTCCTCAGCATGAAGGCGCAGTGAGATCCATACGCTTTCAGCAGAGAAGGACCGATTTATTGTGTCCGGAGAGAGTCTGCGATTGCTGCCAAGTGCAGAGTTTATGTCAAAGAATCAATCTTTGAAATATCCCGGCAAACCGATCATTATACCAAAGCTAACTGGGTTTGATCGTGATGCCAGTGCCTGGTGTCCAGTCCGTGCTTTGACCAAGTACAAAAAACGGATGGACTCTCTATAGTCAAATGATAGACATCTGTGGCTCTTCCATAAGAAGCCATATGGTGCCGCATCCATGGATACTATCTCTCGTTGGGTAGTCGAATGCATTCAGACTACCCACGAGATTGTGACTGGGCACCAGGTGCAATGTGCTAGAGCTCACGATGTTAGAGGAATAGCCGCCTCGACCGCACTATTCAATGGTGTCCCGTTAGAGGACATCATGGTCATCGCACAATGGCACTGTGAGTCCTCTTTCACGGATTACTATATGAGGGATATGTCAGACTCCGCCAATCCACTCGCTTTAGCTGTTTTGAAACGATAGTCTAGTGGCCACACTGCTCATCTCCTTTTAATAACTTTGTAAACAAAAGTAGTAAGAACAGACATGGTCAAGCGAGAGGAATTCAACCATATAGGACACGTTTGGTCGAAGGTGTGTTGGTTGATGGCTCTATGTCTGGAATCCATAATTCATGAGGTAATTCAAGTTTGACAGTTTTTTGTATTATGTTTATATATCATGATCATTCATCTTATATATTCATGCTCATTCCCGGGGTTATATGTGTAAAGAGCTGTTAACCCTCGTATTCAGGCGAGATGCATGTTCGTGAGTTCGCTCCCTTTTTTTATTTTAGGAGAAGGGGGGACGGTGATGCGAATGTGATTCGGTCCCAAAACGTGTCGGTCCTTTTAGGTCTCCGTATGTCAAGTTTAGGTCTATGTTCTTTCTCCAGGGGCAAAAGAGGCTTTGTATGGCTTGCCTCTTCCTACCAGGTTACCGACTAAATCTGGTGTTATCAATGAGTAATGTAATGGTAAGTATTGATCAAAGGAGAATGAAGGAAATTTCAATTTCCCTTTCTCCGCGATCTAACAATATGTACCATTACATTACGGACCCTGCCTCCCAGCCCCACGGAGGCAAGCCATGGGTTATTCTCTTGTTTGGTAGCTATGCAAACAATATGAGTGTCTCTGGCATGCGGGTACCTGGTTGTTGGGAACCGGGTACCCGATTGCAGGAGCAGGTAAAGCTTTCTAAATCTAGAGTCCTAGAGTACAGCTTCAGGGTAGCTGTTTTATCAATGAGTAATGTAATGGTAAGTATTGTTAGATCTCGGAGAAAGGGAAATTGAAATTTCCTTCATTCAAAAAGTCTTCTCTTGGCCTGCAAATGGACATTCAATAAGAAAATATTTTGAGATTCTTGACAAAATTTAGCCATTAAAGGGTTACAATGCATCGTGAGCTGGGAAGTATCGTCAAACTTATGTATATTATGAAATGCAGGTGAAATTCTCTAAGCAGCTTGTTACTTTCTGCAGTTAGTGCAGAACCACTTGTTACGAGGCTTTTGTCTGATGAAAAGTGAAACCATCCAATGTTACACACATCACTGTCACACATGCAATCATTTTCCCATAGTCTGGTTCACCACAGAGAGACCACTCGGGTAAGCTCTACTTCAGAATTGTCATCACACTTCCGTTCCATCAGCTTTCTTGTTAGTAACTCTGGGATGACATTATCTCTGATAAAAGTGGAACATTTATCAAACAAATGGGCACAATACTTGTGATCTTTATAAATCCGTACAATGACTATTGAGATTTTGGAACTTGGTAATGTTTGAATACATACAGTTATACACTGCCATTTGAATTTGTACTTGTGTATAATAACGATTACTAGATTTTAATGTTAAGTCTTTATGCAGCCTCCTGTACTGAAACATTTCTGTGTTTAAAAGGACATTTTATTTCCAATGTTCCGCGTCCACAACATTCACAGCATATTACACCATTTGCTGTTGCACCCATAAAGCAGTTATCTGTTGAAATCTGGAAACCAGAAACATGACATTTAAAATTGTTGTGTTTTGTTTCAGCAAATTTAACATAGGCATCACGTGCAACTGCCTCACTGCCCAATCCCCATTTGACAGCTTTCTTTGAAATGTTGTGAGACTTATAGTCCTTTATCCTCATCACACGCTTTTCTGATGGTGTACTTTCCTTGCGCACTAATATATCGTGAGCCTTCGTACCAGTAACTCTCCCTTTCCGATGTTTGAACCAAAGCGGACATATGTTATGATTTTGTGTTCACTGAAATAAATTTTCTATTTGTTCGCTAGAACATTTGTAACTCTGAAGCAACTCTTGACACTTGTCATTAAGTTCTTGCGCAATAAGTGAGCGATTTTCCTCCTTGGTAACACTGCTGAGCTACATGTAGGATGATGATGATGATGATGATAAATGATTAATTGCTCAATTAGTGGAATCAGGGAAAAGAAAGATGCATCTGGACAAATATGGAAAAATGATTTGAGAATATCATGATCTGGGAGGGTGTCTTTACTGGATGAAATTACACATTCAACCGTTTGTTTTCTATTCCTGCTGAGATGTTGAATCGCCTGGACGGTACTAGGATCAACCTTTAAATAAATAAATAAATGTCTTAGATCTAAAATCACTAAGCTACCATGTATTATCAAACAATGATGCTCATGCCATTTTATTAACACTGATTAATTCCATGTATCTCAATTTCAGGGAAAACAGACAGGAACATTGTTAAATATTTTGAAATTAATATGCCTGGAAGCTGTTGCTGCCTAAGGCAACAAAGAATTCTAGTCATTAATTTCAAAATATTCAACTGAACAGAATATATTACACGTCACAAGGCATTAAGTATTTACTTTTTCATGGATTTGTCGTTGAAAGGATTCTGTAGGTAACACTTTAATGGTCAAACTCAAACCTGTCCAAATTGACCTTTGCATTTTGCGATGCTCTCAAGATAAATTAAGAAAATGAAAAATGTACTTATTTTTTAGGTTAATAGCTGCCTATTTCTTTTAATGTGCATAGCCAGTCATTCCAGTGGTACATTTTCAAAAATAGTACTTTCTTGCCTTGCAAACTAGGACATTAACAATTTTTCTTGACAAATCTTGACCATTATAAGTGTTTATAATTTGTCAAACAAGAAATTACTTAGCCAATCCGTTGTCCAATGCAAATCTGCCTAACCATATACTAGCAACATATGTAATCTCAGATAGTAAAACCATCATTTCAAGTATCACATAGTTTTCAATAACAGATTTTCTGTAGTTTATACATAATTTCGGTAGTCTATTCTTCTAAATCAAATCTAAAACAGTTACAATTCAATGGCATATTTTTATAATCAAAAAAAGACATTAAGGTCACAGTAACAAGCATAGTATGTATCAGTAAGGTAACATGCCAAGCATATTTTGTTGAAAATTTTGAAATTAATTTGACTGGAAGCGATTGCAACCAGTAATATAGGCCAAATGGATGAGTTACCCTTCTTGAGTGTGTTAACTAGTTCTATGAAGGAGTTGCCTCCCTTGCACTGTAGCATCACTAACCTTATCAATATTACCTGTATTCTGGCATGTATCACTGTATCAGACATAATTAAATTAAATATGAGAATAAATCCAGTATCAGTATTTAACCATTCAGTCAAGTTGTTATTTTACACTTGCTAAAGAAGTTCAGGCAACAGCTTCCATTCAAATTGCCTTCACATAAACACTACTTAAAATAAATATCTTGATAAGCAACAATCACAACAGGTTATCATAAGAAACAGTATATGAATAAGCTCAAATTAGAGTGAAAATATGTGAATTTAAACAGAAATAATAACAAACTCGTCGAATAAGCACAAATGGTAATATAATGTCTTTGAATAAGCACAAATGGTAGTAGAATATCTTTGAATAAGCACAAATGGTAATATAATGTCTTTGAATAAGCACAAATGGTAGTAGAATATCTTTGAATAAGCACAAATGGTAATATAATGTTTTTGAATAAGCACAAATGGTAGTAGAATGTCTTTGAATAAGCACAAATGGTAATATGTCTTTGAATAAGCACAAATGGTAGTAGAATGTCTGTATAAGCACAGATAATAAACCTGTTTGTGAAAATCTGATTCCATTTACAGCTTTCATTGGTAACAGATTTGTGTGTTAATCCAAACTGCACACCTTGAAGGGAATTTCAGCAATGTGGCTACATGTTTCACCAAGCCTAAAAAAGAAATATCTGTGATAGCGATATCACTAAATGATTTTAGTTAAATTTCTTATGGCATTTCAGGGAGTAAAGGTTTAATGTATGCCATAAACAGTTATTCTGAAGACATTAACTATATAATGGCCAAACTTAATAGAATCTAGAAAATTGAAATTTTTGCTTAGTCATAACCCTTTTTCATCTATTTGCAGAACAATAAAAAAAAATGCAAATGCCTGTCTCAAAAATCATGCCAGTTGTATACTTTAAAAAAATAGTCTTTTCTTGGTCTGAAAATTTAGAATTTTCAAAGGCACTTTCTTTCCCTTTTACCACAGGCAACTCCATAAAATTGAAAAGTTTATGAAGAATATATAAATGTGTATACATATATAATCATGTATATTTTAATTATAAAATTTGAAATTTCACTTTACAACAAACATTCTTTATAGCTTATATTGACAATGCTTGGATGTGTAATAAACCAGATTTTGTACATCAGAACTGAGTTATTTTATTTACTCTAAGACTCATATAAACTGGTCATCCTTAATTCATGTGATTGCAGACTAGATATTAATCCTTTCACTGATGAACTCCATATCTCATTTTCAAGGCAACCATACAGGAAACTGTTGAATATTTTGAAATTAATTTGATTGGAATCCATGGCAGAAATGGCTTCCAGTCAAATTAATTTCAAAATAATGAACAGAATAAGTTTTATATGGTAAAGAAGAAATTAGGAGATTTGTTGGTGAAAGGGTTAACATCAAATATATTGCTTAAAAGTGCTGCATATACAAGGAACATGGACACAGACCACAACATCAGTAGTTTTCACCCATGGATAGCAAATATATAGTTAGTTGCAATTTGATTTGCAACTAGTATTTAAGTCTGTCTCACTTTATATCGACAATTCTGAAAAAATCTGCCCCTAAGTTGCAACTATATCGTGTCGCACTTGTTGTGATCAAATGTTGATTGTCTGAATCTGTCAGGAACACAACAGGCTCAACAAAAGAATATTTGTTTTGTACATGGACATCCAGTAAAATTTTAACTGAATGAATATAAGCGTGGATTTTGTGGATTGGATATCAGTAGAAGCCCATGTAGGTATCAGTATTAGGCCCAGGTATGGTGAATGATAGTAATTATTTTTAGCCTATCCAGCTACACAGGTACAGTGAGCACAAAAGATGTCTGCTGTTTCCTTGTACAGGCATACCCAAGGTTGGTGTGACCTGTCCCCTGTTCTCATTGATGGTAGAACACCAGCCTTTAGAAAACAGTACAGGCTGTTCTGTACATTGAAGTACTTTACTTCCTGAACATGACCCCTCTCCACATAACAAATTAATGATGAACAAACTATCACGGCAGTTATCTAGCAATCATAAGACAATGTAATAGAATAAGATTCATGATGCTAGGATTATATATATGGTAACCTGAGGCATAGTTTGAGACAGTGAAAGGCGTGTGATTCAATTAAGCCAATGTTATCACCCCAACCACTCTTCTGTCTATGGCCTCAGTGAATAATGGCCTTACCTTACTACACACAAGCCTCCCAATAATGAAAGTTTAAGTATATCACTCTACTGTCAATAATAATAATAATAATAATAATAGGATATTTATAGTGCGCTATAATTCCACGCAAATATTGCATGCTCTAAGCGCTTACAATAATAAAATAAAATGATCATACAGTTGGATATGCCTGACGGAACAAAAACGTTTTAAGATTTGATTTAAATATAGCTAGAGTGGATGAAGATTTAAGACTAGCTGGAAGATCATTCCATTCTGTAGAGGCAACAAAAGCAAATGTTCTGTGACCATAGGTTTTTGATTTAACTTTCGGAATTTTAAGCAAGTTTAGATTTGCAGATCTAAGTTGCCTGCTTGGCGTGTACGTTTCTAGCAGTTCTGAAAGGTAGGTTGGTGCTGTAGATATGATACATTGATAGGTTAGGCAGAGGACTTTGAAGCGTATTCTTTGTTCTATTGGAAGCCAGTGAAGATCTTGGAGAATAATTTCTGATTTATAAATGAGATCTCATTGTGAAATATGATCTGCAATATTGCTCAAGAGACTATCTACCTTTTTTTTAGCCAAGTGGTAGTAGTTCTTTAACTCTTAACACTCTGATGTCAAAAATTTTAATTTTCAAATTTAATTAAAGGATGAACTGTTTTTTCACTTTTAAAGACATTTGGTGGAAGATGTTGTCGTTGGACAGCAATATCATCCACCGAAATTGTTTTAAAATGTACACTAGTTTCTTTGATACAGGCACCGCAAAAAGATAGAATGTTGACACCAGAGTGGTAAGGGATAAGACCAGGGATTCCACTAATTTTTAAACACATGAAGTTCTGGACTTCTTGTGTAGTACTTTTGGGAGTCCAAGCAGGAAATATGGAAGTCTAAAATGGGGTTCCCATACATTAAATTTGCTTAAAATCATAGTTATAGTGGTGTCAGAGCCAGAAAAAGAGGAGGTCCAGGACTTCCTTGGTCTTTGTTTTGTGAGTCTAAACATGAAATTTGGAAGTATAGTACTTCCAGACTTTCACTAGTGGAAGCCCTGGTTAAGACAGATGACAAAGAAATATCCTGTAGAACCAGCATCATTTGATCCTAAACAATGTGATGTACATGTACATCTTCAGATTGATATTGCTAAGCTCATTATAGAGACCATTTTTCCATGCATGGGATTTGTCACTGGTGATCATTAGATATCATAAGTCAGATATGTATAAGATTTATTGTACCAAACACAATCAGATGACTGGCAGTGTACACAACATTACAGTTTAATTTTATACAACACATATGGAAAGCATTTTGTCCCAGTTCGCTTACATTTACCCATACTTCAGCCCCCCCCCACCCTCCCACCCCTAGGAACAAGTACCTTTCTACACCCCTGTATGTATAGTATATTATATATAGAAATAGCAGGGGCTATGTGGCAGATGGATGGATGGATGAAAATTCAAAGGCCTGTGTTGGAATGCGCTGTGATGTATGTTTGTAAGGGGTTATCACATTATAGTCATTGCCTTAGATGGACTGCTTGTAGACTATTTGTGTACATAAATCGTGAAATAAATAATACTGAACTTGAAGTGTGCGTCGAAAGGTGGTCACTCAAGACATGTATTTTACATAGTTCTTTATTTTTACATGGCTACATTTTATTAATTAGAGGATTTCTTACCAATACGCCTCTAAACTTTTCAAAGCCTTCAGGGTCGTGTGATTGAATAACGAAGGTGTTTCAACAAGGCGAACATACACTTGTCCATAATCCAATTCCGGCCACAAACATGGGTCATTAATCCATTTATCTTCTAGAATAGAATATGGATCAGGCAGCGAATCTGCTCCTTTGTTGAATTGAAGTTTAATTTTATACCGCGTACTGGCATCTAACGGCAAACCCTTGGCATAAACCGACAGTATGCGATTGTTAGCCATAGCGCATTGGGTTTGTTTACAAACATCAATGGCAGTGGCCGTACTGTTGGCGGCCAGTCTTGTTTGCACACGTGAAAATGACATCATAAGGGAATTCTGTAAAACCTCCTACAGCATATCAGTTTCGATGACTTCATATCAGTTTTATCCGAATATCGGTTTTATGGGTGACTTCAAATTATGTATATGTTTCAAGAAAAAGTAGAAATTCATTCTCTAAAATACTAAAAAGATCAGCGTTAATAACACAGGAATATAACACTATTTCCCGGTACAAATTCTCACCGCCTTACACATATGCTTCAGGCCAGCACATATTGAAAATGTGTGCAATATTTAATTTGGGTTATGCAAATTTATTTCAGTTAACCAATTGGGCTTGTGCAACCTTTTTACATATATTTATGTACAAAGTAAAGAAAACTGCATAACCCTAAAAAGGTTTGCACTGAAAATATGTGCATAACTGTTGCGCGAACGAAAAGATAGTTTGCGCAATTTGTGCAGGCTTGGGCTTAATATACCCAATGGCCATTGTTGCGAGAGGGAACTTATTATCTGGGACCACTTAAATATTACGTATACTGTAATAACCATCGTTTATTACATCAAAATTAATATACAATTTGACATTTCATGTCGTCATGAAAAAAGACAAATGACGTGATATTAAAAAGATTTATTTCTGGTATTCAGAGTGAGTGCTCATCTGCGACTCACGGCCCGCTGTTCATTCAGAGTGAGTGCTCATCTGCGACTCACGGCCCGCTGTTTGGAAATTACTATAAACGCAATGGTGACCGAGTACTGTAGTGTACTTTAGATCTGATCCGACTTTCATCCAAGGAGGTTGGTATCGCTCAGTTGTCTCACTCTCTCGCACTGGCATATCAGATTTTACGAGAATATGAATGTGCGACTTCAAGCAAACTCTTCCGTGAATAGTTCAACCAATATATGTCAGAATTGTTTTATAAATAGATTGATTGCGTGACCAGGTTATTATTAGCCTGTTAAATTAACATGCTAGTTGAAAAGAGGTTGCTTTGGTGACAATGGGGCGAAAAAAGATATTCCCACTTCAACAGTCTATCAAGTGTGTGTTAGATATTTAACGTCATGTCATATATAACCATTCATTTCAGCAAAGATCATAAAGCCACGACATGATTAGATAAACAATGTTCATTCATAGGAAGAAAATTCTTTTCACTATTGTTGCTGGTTAGTGTCTTCCATTTATAACGATGATGATACGAAGACCAAAAATATGTTCATATTCAGTTTTTCGATGTTTATATTTTATAAGTAGTTTTGAAACCGTCCGTGTGTGATATCGGTTTTCAATATGGTATCAGTATATGGCGCAAGCATATTTAATTAGTTGGAAATATTTTATCCAAATAAATTTTAATCGTCCGCGTGTTTGATTGTCATTCATATGATAATTGTTTTATTGTAGTAAATGTCCATTTGCAGAACAAAAGAAGACTATTTTTGAAAAATATTTTTGGAATGAGTGGCTCGGTTAATGATGGTTATTGAGCCAGTCATTCAAGTGGTGAATTTTTTTAAATAGTCGTCTTGGTCTGTAAGTGGACATTTCTCATGAATGTTCTTGGCTGATATGTGTGCAGGGCTTTAGATTTACCTCATTTGGGCGCACCACCTATCTGGTCCGGGATCCATAAATTGTCCTAGAAACTAGTGAATTTTGAAATCTGAGATTTTGATCTTGAGCCATTGTAGTTTTAATAGCTCTATAAGACCTCTGAATGGCCATAAAATGCATCCATCTCTGCGTATTTAATTGACTGTAAATCAGTTAATTACTGTTCTTAGCAGCCAGTAGGATTTTAATTTGGGCTCACTAATATGGGCAAATTTCATTTGGGCATGACTTGTAAAGTCATAGCTAAGGTGTAATCTAAAGCCCTGGGGTGTTAAATGGTTAAGCGTGTGTGTGGAAACTGTTTGCTATTATTAGCTCACCTGGCCAGAATGGCCAAGTGAGCTTATGCCATGGCGACTGTCCATCCGTCCGTCAACTTTTGCTTTAAAATGTATCTCCTATACCACTTGGCAGATTTGAATCAAATTTGGCTGGAAGGATCCTATGAAGGTAGGCTCTAGAACTTCTATTCAGATTTTTGATTCGTTACTTTTTTTGGTGAAAATCTTATACAAATTTGCCGGAAAGTGTCAAAACGCATCTCCTTAGCTTTTTGACAGAATTCAGCCAAATTTGTCTTGAACGGTCCTATAGTGGTCGGTTCTAGAACTTCAGTGTCAAAATGCATCTCCTCCTTAGCTTCTTGATGGATTTCAACTAAATTTGCCTGGAAGGATCCTATAGTGGTAGGCTCTAGAACTTCTATTCAGAATTTTGATTGGTACATTTTTTGGGTGAAAATCATAGATATTGTAACAAATGTACCGGAAAGTGTCGGAGCGTATCTCCTTAACTTCTTGAGAGATTTCAGCCAAATTTGTCTTGAAGGATGCTACGGAGGTAGGCTCAGGAACCTCTATTCAAATTTTTGATTGGTCAATTTTTTTGGTTAAAATATTAGATTTAGTAAAGGTTTTACTGGAAAGTGTCAAAACGTATCCTCCTTAGCTTCTTGATAGATTTTAACTAAATTTGTGTGGAAGAATTCTACAGTGATATGCTCTAGAATTTCTATTCAAAATTTTGACTAGTAAATCTTTTGGGGTGAAAATCTGAGATTTTGTAAAATATTTACTGGAAAGTCACATTTCTCCTCCTTAGCTTCTTGACAGATTTCAACTAAATTTGCCTGGAAGGATCCTATAGTGGTGGGCTTTAGAACTCCTGTTTAGAAATTTGATTGGTCAATTTTTGGGGTTAAAATCTTAGTTTTGTAAGAAAAGTCAGAAATTGTCAAAATGCATCTCCTCCTTAGCTTCTTGACAGATTTCAACCAAATTTGCCTTTTATAGAGGTATGCTCTAGAACTACTATTCAGATTTTCGATTGGTCAATTTTTTTGCGTGAAAATCTTAGATTTACTGTAAGTTGTCGAACCACATCTCCTCGTTAGCCACTTGATGGATTTCAACGAAATTCGGCTAGAAGGACCATATGGCTGTAGCTTCTAGTATTTGGCAGAAAGCATCCCTAGGGCATAGAGATCCAAGTTTGTTCAAACGAACCCGATCGGCATTCAACTATAGCTATATGGATATGTATCTTAGGCTAAAAGTTAGTTATATATCGGAAGTATGTCACTGACCTGAGCATCATAGAAAATTGTTGTCCGTTTTATAACTTCAAGTGGTTTTGGTTTACACTAATCAAATGTGGTGTATGTATGCATTGTAGGCTAATGATCCATCATGTATCAAAGGTAGGTCAGTACGACCTACCTTTCGCAATTCACTAATCATCATAGAAAATCCCTGTCCTGGCTTTAGTTTTAAGAGTTTTTTAACCAATCTTGGTGTATGGATGCATGTTACTTGTAGTATCAAATTAGACCTACCTCATGGTTCACCCAACTGCAATATTAATTGCATGCTTTCAGCCAAAGGCAAGGTTCAGTGGAAGGCGGGGGTATCCTTCTTGATGCACGGATACTACATGGACCACAGTTGCATTTTTTATTCCATGCAAATTGTTGACTTGTTTTGCTACTTTATTAGCGTCACTAAAACTCTTAGTTTACAATTACCACAAGAACTTTGTCATAAAGGAGCTTAATTATGTTTCAATAAAATTCACGGTCAACTCAGAATTGTATGTTTTTCATCATTGGTTTGTAGTTTACTTGCCTAGAAAATCTTGGTCGAAACGAGACAAGCAATCTATCTCCCTAGAAGACGCTTCTGAGTTTTTTTTGCATAAAAAGTTCAATGTCACAAGTTTTGTCTCTAAACTTGTATCAAAGATCAATTTTTTTACAGTCTTAAAAGAAAGTTATCTCATAATTTATGTGGCTACGTCATGAACGTCATAAATGGGATATCCTGATTTGACCAATCAAATTATCGGAAATATCTGATGCATCATTTCAACTGATTCGTTCTTGGCGAACTCTTCCATCTATACACCTGTGCAAAAGTTAAGCACCACCCTATTTTTACGCACATGCGAGGGTATATTCATGTGCTATGAAGAAAGCAATAGCATAAACATTTATGTACCCATCCATCTTAGTGCAAGAGGTAATAATGCAACTAGAGGAATGCTGATTATGATGGTGGGGAAACACTGTATGTTTTTGTTTGAACTTGAAAACGAGGCCTGAATATGGTTACGTTGACACAACTGACAACTATTGCCCTACAGTTGACACACGTGGCTAGATTGTCATTAATGGTGTCTGAAAACGAAGTTTAACATCTGTGCACGAGTTTGAGACTGTCATTATTAATACCGGGTATATCCACCTTGTGCCTGGATGACGGCCTGGACACGACGTCTCATGCTGGTCACCAACCGACCGATACGCCATTGTGGTATTCGTTGCCATTCAAGATGGAGTGCGTCTGTTAATTCCTGTAGGTTCTGCACAGGAGGATCCCTCCTTCTCACCATGTTTCCCAGAATGTCCCAGATATGCTCAATAGGGTTCATGTCAGGGCTCCTTGCTGGCCATGGTAGGGTTTCGATGGCATTCTGGCGGAGGTATTCATGCACAGCTCTAGCATGATGTGGTCGGGCGTTGTCATCCATGAATATAGGGTGGGTTCCAGGTGCATGATTTACAAAATGAGGGACCACAACTCTATCCAGTATGGAATCTTGATATCTTTGTCCATTTAGTGTTCCAGGTACAGTCAACAGATCCAGCTTACAATCAAATGAGATGCACCCCCATATCATAACGGAACCTCCACCAAATGGAACTTCTTCCATGATGTTACGTTGGTCGTACGCCGTGTGTCTGGACCTCCATACACGAGTTCGACCATCTGTGGCATGAAGCAGGAACCGACTTTCATCGGACCAGTGTACCCGTCTCCAGGATCTCATGTTCCAGTGTCTTCTTTCGTTGCACCACCTCAGACGCTCCTCTTTGTGGTGTGCAGTGAGGAGAGGACGTCTGACAGGTCTCCTAGCTTTCATGCCAGCAGCATACAGTCTCCTTTTGACGGTAGACATTGACACTCTATTGCGCGTTTCCCATTGCTGGCTGAGCACTCTGCTGTTGGTGAATGGAGATCTCCTAACAAGGCGTACTAGGGCTCGATCATCACGGGCAGTAGTCTTCTTCGGTCTTCCAGATCTAGGCCTGTCCTTCACCTCGTTAGTTTGCCCATGTTTTGCAATCAAATGTCTGATTACAGTATGGTTAATGTTCAGCTGTCTGCCAATCTCTCTGCATGACATACCAGTGGTATGCATGCCTATGATTTGCCATTTCACACGATCACTTAACCTTCGTCTTGCCATAGCGGTTCACAATCAAGAGCTAATTCTCTCTGTACAAATAAACCACGGTCATGAACACAAAATTCCTAATCCTGTCGCCTAAATCTGTATGTAATGTTCTACACCTCAAACTGGACTTTTACATAACTGAACACGTGTGCTGTTTCCCGCCAGGCACGGACATCAAGCGGCGTGAAGTCATGCATGCATGTGCATTTCGTACTTGGAATTATGTCAGCTAACGCGGGGACAAAAAGTATGGCAGCCTAGTTGTACCATCATGTTTCTACGTTCTATTGTTTTTGCTGGTGCTTAACTTTTGCACAGGTGTATACATTGAATGTTAGACAGCAAGTTTTAATTTGCCTATCATTTTAAAGTGAGTTCTCATTGGCTAAACTGTGCAACTATTAATTTGACCAAATAATTTTTCTGCGAAACCGCGTAAGTATACAAGATTGAGCTACATATTAATGGTAATATTCCAACGAAATGTCTTAAACCTTTAACCCTCAACTTTGTTTAATAAAATTTCAATTTTCTCATAAAAATTGTCCATTTGCAAACCTACAGAAGACTATTTTTGAAAATTTATCACTGGAATGACTGGCTTGATTACGAGTCAGTCATTCTTGTATTGCATTTTCAAAAATAGTCTTCCTGGTCTGCAAATGGACATTTTCCAAGACCCCTACAGAAGCCATTTTTGACAAAAGGCAGATGATCTTTCTTGACAGGTTGAAGTGTTCTTTTTGTAATTGATGGACTATGTAGTCTAGTGCAGTCCTGTGATGCCTATCGCTACTGACGCTGTTTTAGAAGCGATGTTCTAAGTTTTAAAAATAGTTTCTGTGATCATAAATTTTTATATGATGCTAATAATTCTTAGTTACATAAAGTTCTACAATTACACATAGGTACCATATATACAGTATTATTGTTCATGTTTGTTAACCCGTTGCTTACCGCATGTGGTAGGTAATGAAGATAGTGTCTCTTAAATAGCTAATTGTAGACATGAAAATATTGCATTTTTAATAACGTTGAATTGGTACTAATATGAGTCCAAATTATGTTCCTTATTTAATGCTAGTAATCTTCCGACCAGATGTCTTAATGAAGCGCCTTATTTTAAATCCAAAAAGCATATGACAAGTTGAACTTTCCTGTCTTTACCAGTAATTCATTGACTAAGTTGATCTAGTGACCACGTTTGAGAAGTGCTTTTCAAGATTTCCATACATTTATTTCTGTCACTAATGTCATTGTAATTTTGTGTTGCATAAAATGCTACTATTACATAACGTTACCTGTTATACAATATTCTTGTTCACGTTTGTTAACCCTTTACTCACAGCATGCACATAGTGAGAGGTAGTGGAGACGGAATGACAAGATTTTACAATGACATGTATCATGATATCAGTTAGAATTTGTAATCCATGGTCAGTAATTACTTAAAAGTAAATGCTGTCTGTAACTTAGCGATGTCATCTGTTGTTGTATAGTAAGTACAACTTCGCATAGTGCCATCTCTATGTCACATTTCATATACTTCATCTGAACCATCATTTCAGAATTAGTCTTATTCAACTGTACTTCATGTGTCCATCATCTCTTACCAACATAAAATTGCCCATGGATGAGCATGAAATTCAGTTGACCCTAACACCATGTCATTGTCATTAACGTCCAAACATGCCAAAGAACATGACTGTCATACGAGTCGACACAGACATTTATCTAAGAATGTTAATTTTGTTATTCTATTAACATTTTTTGCCAAATCAGATAAAAAAATTGGCACCTATCAAAATTATAAATTCAGTTTATTATTAAATTTATACACCTAGTGAACACTATAATTGGAATTATCAAGTCATGAGATTTTATTCCAAATCGTTATCGACAGAGATTATAGATTGGAGTACAAACATGATTCTTCGGTCAAATTGTCATGGTAGATTTACTAAGATCTTATTTCGAAGATTATTCCGTATTAAAACATAGAAGCTATCTGTCATCCTGTAGAAGTTTCACGAAATATATTTTCATGACATATGAACTACCCAGTATTTCAAATGCTAATGTTGCAGGTGAGTGACAGGCCATTAGGCCTCTTGTCTTAAATTTCAATTACGGGTTTAATATTTTTATTAAAAATCTAGAACAATCTGGAACAATTAAGTAAAAGGAAAATAGAAACATGTTAGAGCAGGAAGGTTGCATGTTTTAATATGAAAATTATAGCAACAAGTTTAGAAATTGATAAATAGGTCTAGGTCATACCCTATGTTTCTTAAATCCCTATAGGGAAATCCCGCGGTAACGGACGTACATTTTGCATAAAATAATATTAGTTGATTAGATATCCCTGCTAAGCTATAAACCAAATCATGTTTCTTTTCTCAGTGGTTTAGCACAATGAGATGTATTGGAAGCAAAATCTATTTCAGAGAAAAATACTTATTTGCAATGTCACTAAGGCTTCAAAGTCATGGTAGCGGATGTACATAATTTGAGCCTCAGATTGAGATCTTATTACAGGTCTGAATTCTTCAGTACATTCTAGTATGGAAGTAAACAGATTATGAATTTTGTAAATTTTACAATGATTCAGAGTAGGATTTTAGACACATGTATGATTTAATGAAACAATGTGCTTTAATTATTTTACTAAGCCTAGATATTACACTTCATTCTCTAATCATAGTTTATCATTTATGACATAAATGTTTATTCTATTCTATTCCTTTGAGGAGTAGTTTGATTGAATGAATGTTTTATATTAATTTCAATACATACTTTATCAAATCAAAGTGATTTTAATCACCTTAAATAATGTTAAGAAATCATCAATCATGTCCACTTTAGCGCGGAATTGCCCTATAAGACTGCCAGGCGACAAATCATACATAGACCTACTTAAGTTCTAAGTCGGGGTATGGGAACATACTTTGACTTTGTGGGAGGCTGTCTGGGGTGCATGGTTGGGCACTAAACTATATGTGTGTCCAAAACCCAGGGGGTTGGAGTTTGGGTGGATTAGTGGTGGTGGTGGTGCATTATGGGTGTACACTATGGGAAAGGAAAAACCTGAACAGGTGGGTAGTAGGCTATCACACCACTCTCCCCCTTCCCCCCCCCCCCACCCCCCATTCCTATGCCTATGCCTATGTACATAGAGAGCCATTAAGATTAATTGAACATGTTAAGACAAATATTTGTGTAGGTGATGTTGATACACTCTGCTGATACAAGTTGTACACGCATACGCACTCATCAGTGCTGGATTTTGCACTAACCATTTCATCGACAAATACCTGAAAAGGTATATTCTTTACGATATAAAACTTATTATGTTGAATATTCTGAAATTTATCTAACTGGAAGCCATTGCTTAATATTAATTTCAAAATATTCACCAGGTTTCCTTTATGGTTGCCTTGAAAATGAAATATTGGGAATTCATCGGTGAAAGCTAAATAAGCTGCAGCTTAGGGCCTCAAGATATGCTTAATAAAAAAATGTGCATGCAATTTAGAAAGGGGTCTAGCTAGTTGAAATTCTATGAAAGTGAAACCGTGTGAAGTAGCTCCTTTCTCCATCGATCAATACTTACCATTACATTATAGGTAGTGATTCTGTGCAGGACATTTGTCACTGAATATACATTAGCAATCTTCATGTGAAGTACAGAGATGCTTTTTATTGTCATCTTCATATGCGTGTAATTTGTCACCGCTACTAGGGAATTATTATACATCTTGTACCTCAAACAATGTTACGGGTATAAATAAAAGTCTAAATCTATCAATGACGTGACTGTTGACATTTGCGCCATTTGTTCTTAAGCAATGAATTGTAGTTCTTGGTAACTCAGGCTACCCTCTAATATTAAGATTCAAAATGCTAATTAATGGGCCATGTTACTGGTGACCTATGACCTGTTCTTAAGCTTATAATGCACAATAAAATTCGTTCCTAAGCAATGGAATGTGGTTTGTTCTTAAGCAATGAATTGTAGTTCTTGGTAACTCAGGCTACCCTCTAATATTAAGATTCAAAATGCTAATTAATGGGCCATGTTACTGGTGACCTATGACCTGTTCTTAAGCTTATAATGCACAATAAAATTCGTTCCTAAGCAATGGAATGTGGTTTTTGGTTACAGCGGCTACTTTTTAAACTTAATTTGAATCCTTTCAAACTTTTACTTCAAAGTCTAATTAAAAACCTAATTATGGGCACCTTTGACTTGTTCTTAAGTATTGTATGACAATGTATGATGTATTATTACTGTATTCTGTGGCTGTAGTAGTAGAAACATTCTACAGCTGTAATCAGTCGTTTTTCACTTTTGCCCACTGTGTCTTGTCCTCAGCCAAAATCTTTAGCTTCCTCAGGTCCATTCTTGACTTGAGTGTACTGAGTCCTGCATTCTTGAGACCACCTCATAGCACGCTTAGCAGATTTATGCATTGACTTCCTCTCCGGGCTTTGTATGTGTTGACTCCGAGTAGGGCGAATTCCAAGGCTGTGTGCTGGTGTGTCTTCTGGCATCCTTAGCACATTGCCAAACATGGGCCATCTTTGCTGGGTGACTTTTACAGACAGCAGCGACGTATTACACATCTTACATAGCGCATCGTTAGAAATTATGCTGTCTGGCCATATGTCCGGTGATGGTGCGTAGGTGTTTGGGGTGGCAGGCATCGAGTTTGTCTAGAGCTGCCTTTGGAGCAGCGCAGCTGTTACAGTTATACAGCATCAAGGATACACAGGTTGCATTGTATAAACATAGTCATTTTATCAAGGGCATCTTTGATATACAAATTCATAGCTTCCAGAAGGATTGGAAAGCTATGTTCCCCATGACGTAGCGTGCAGCAATGTCAACAGTACTGCAAATCAGTGAGCCCAGGATTTTACTCTTCCTCCATGGTTTGCTACCACGAAGTGGATCGTCGTTTTCTTTAGTTTCATGCTTTGTAGATAGGTATATCTGGGTGAACTCTGTTTTGGATTCATTCATAGAGATTCTCAATTTTTAGTTTGCTTGCAGCTATTGGGAGAAGTTTGTCAAGGGATTTATTGACTTCGTCTATGAAATCCACATTGTCTGCATATTCCATCTCTAGCGGCATACCCAGTATTGACACTGGAGGGTGTGGTCTTGTGGAATTTTTCCACACGGATTTCAATGCAACAGCAAGGCAACTGGTGAAAAGCACAGGGGATAGATCATCTCCCTGTGGGGAGCTGATTGATGTCTCAAACTCTACAGACCTTACTGACTTGACTCATTCTCTCAGCTTGGTGTCTGCAAGCAGTATTCTCACTAGTCGTAGTTCATCTTCATTGCAACTGGCCTGGCATAGTACATATATATTTAATTGTGTCGAAGGTTCATGACATGTCAATGCCCATTTTGTGGAAATCCCAGTGTTTGGACATGACTACAGACACAAGCATGTGTTGAGCTCATACATCTTAAGCATAGTGTGAACCATAAAATTTGTTCGTAAGCAATGGATTTTGTTTCTTGGCAATGTACATGTAGGCTACATTGTAAACTTAATTTCAAACTTGTACTCGAAGGTCTAATTAAGTGCTAATTAACAGTAATTAACACTGCACCAACTTTTTATACCCCGCCAAAAAATTTGGCATGGTATTATGTAATGGCTCCATCCATCCGTCCGTCCGTCCGTCCGGGCGTGCGTGCAGCAGAGTGGTTTCCGGATGATAACTCTGTTACCGTTTGTCGAATCGCATTGAAACTTCATAGCGTGGTTGGACTAGGTCTTGGGAAGAAAGCGATCGAAATCGACGATGATCCGAAATCCAAGATGGCCGCTAGCCACTGGCAGCCATCTTGAAAATTGGTTTCCGGATGATAACTCCGTTAACATTTGTCGGATCGCATTGAAGCTTCATAGGGTAGTTGGACTAGGTCTGGGGAAGAAACCTATCGAAATCGATGATGATCCAAAATCCAAGATGTCCACCAGCCACAAACGGCCATCTTGAAAATTGGTTACCAGATTATAACTCTGTTATTGTTTATCAGATCGCTATGAAACTTCATAGGGTGGTTTGACTACCTCTGGTGAAGAAACCTATCGAGATTAACATTGAATCGAAATCCAAGATGGCCGCCAGCCACCGATGGCCATCTTGAAAATTGGTTTCTAGATGATACCTCCGTTACCGTTTATCGGATCGCTTTGAAACTTATCAAAATCGGCACTGATCCAAGATCCACGGGCTGCCATCTTGAAAGTTGGTTCTTGGATGATATTTCCGTTACCATTTATCGGATCACTTCCTAGGGTCGTTGGAATATGTCTGGTGAAGAAGCCTATCGAAATTTACGATAATCTGAAATCCAATATGGCCGCAAGTCAGCGGCAGCCATCTTGAAAATTGGTTTCTAGACAATACCTCCTTGACGGTTTAGTGATCGCTTTGACGCTTCATAAGGATTACTGGTCTGATGGGTCTGAGGAAGAAATAAATATTTTCTGAAAGGTGTCATTCATTAGTTTCTTATTTCTGAATTACTGGATTTATTATGGAAGGAGCTACTGAAGCTCAGTTTGTATTATTTCATTTTATTTCTTTAGTTATTGTCATCATGGCGGGTATTATGCGCCGTTTGCGGAGCTCTTGTTCATTCTTACATTACAACATCTTGCAAATTACGTGACCACATTCAATTCTACAAAAATTAAGCGTGTACATCAGGTTTTGGAGGGATGTTCTAGTGGTGCCCTCCCCCCTCCCTCTCTTAAGCACCAATTCTGAAATGGCCATTTTTCTCCCAGCACGGGTCCATAACTAAATTACTGCCATCAAACCTTTTGTACTCAAATGTCTAATTAAATGCCAGTAGGCTCCCGGACTATACCTAATAGAGCTGGGCGTTTTCCTGATAATATCATGTTATCGTCATCGTCTGATATCCGAATATCGGCAATATCGTCAGTTGTCTAAGTTGTATTTATTAATAAAATCAAGATAAAACAGATCTGATTAGTCTGTCATATTTATTTCAATACAGTACTACGGTAACCACGGAATCAATTTAAACAGTTTAAATTATCAATGACTGAATCTTACTCTATAATGAGCCATGTGCTGTATCAATGCATATATTTTTCATGCTATCTTTATAATTCCCAGTTTTTATACTCCAAAAAAATTTGTGATGGCGTGGGTGGGCGGGCGGCAGAGTGATTTCCGTTTGTCGGATCACTGAAACTTCAGAAGATAGTTGGACTAGGTCCGGGAAGAAACCTATTGAAATCGATGATGATCCGAAATCCAAGATGGCCACCAGCCACCATCGGCCATCTTGAAAATTGGTTTCCGGATGTATCGGATGGCTTTGATACTTCATAGGGTGGTTGGACTAAGTTTTGGGAAGAAACCTATCGACATGGACAATGATCTGAAATCAAAGATGGCCACCAGTGGCCATCTTGAAAATTGGTTTCCGGATGATAACTCCTTAGCCGTTTATCGGATCGCTTTTAAACTTCATAGCGTGGTTGGACTAGGTCTGAGGATGAAATTTATATCGAAATTGACAAAAGCCAAGCCTCGTTTATCTGCCCCCCCCCCCCCCCCCCCCGTCAAAATTAACTCAATTCCCTTACAATTAATATATTTCTGATCATCAATTCAGAGATCCAATTCGCATCATGACGGTTTTGGACTTAGATGATTATTTTAATAATAATAATAATAATAATAACAATAATAATAATAATAATAATAATCATTATTTAACGAGGGTACATCATCAATAAAAACTGATCTTCCTGAGGCCCTCCCAGAGTAGAGTACGCACACGCCCGCCCGCACGCACGCACGCACGCACACACACACATGCCCACAAGGCGTTAACCAATTTGAATTAAACTGCACAGATTTGTTGTATACATTTTTTAGGACGTGATTTGAATAAAACTTAACAATTAGGACTAGTTCACATAAAATAGTAATCAATCTTCACATTTTTTCCATATCTTTTTGGCATTTGGACTTCAATTATTTTAGGGCTGATTTGTAGCCAGGTTCTACTCATTATGCTTTGGTTACGGGTTTTTCAAACAACATTTACATCACTTCACAGATTTGTTCTATACTATGCCCTGGACTAGGCCACATAAAAAAATTAAAAGATTTTGAAAATTTCGACATTTTTACTTGTTTTCGACTCAAAATTCAAATGCAAGTACATTAATATGATGCAGGCTACATTTAAGACGCCTATATAGCAAATCAAAACATTTTATCTGAACTGGATACGTCTTTGTTGATTAAATTGTCATTTGAAAAAACATTAACCACAGCGTAGTAAGCATAACCTGGATGTAAGTCGGCCCTAAGATAATCAAAAACTTAACCAGTTTAAATAAAATGTTTTGATTTGCTATATAGGCTTCTTAAATGTAGCCTGCATCAGGGCTAGGGTAACTGTAGCTTGTAACTGTAACTGACTGTAGCGGAGTTACATTTTTCATGTAACTGAAGTAACTTGTAGCTGAAGAATTTAGAAGATTAGGCCCTGCATCATATTAATGTACTTACTTTTGAATATCTTTATTCTTTTTATTGGGCAATGAACTTTGCTTATATTCGAACCATTTGCCTTTTGGTCAGACTTGGTGTGCCGGTAGTCAATGTACTGCAGGTTACTACCAGGCAGCAAGGCTTTATGGTTCAGTCTCAAAGCTATGCTTCTGCAAAGCTATGCTTGCCCGTTGGGTAGTACCATGGGTATTTTGGTTCGACAAGTTGATTGTCTATTTTCAAAATGAGATTCTGGTGGCCCGTAATATGCTGTGATGTACATTTAATATACAGGTAAGCCATTTGCTATCTTCTGATAATGCTTGTTCTATATATGTACATGGCTTGGAAATTATTTTTTCACAGAATATTTAGTGCAGGGCAGACTGGGTACTGTGGTCACATAAGAAAGTGAGATATTTGCTATCTTCTGATACCTCTTGTTTAGTTTATGGCACCTTTTTTCGAACTGTCACGTCTACAAATCTGGTGACGGTTCGAAAACCAGTAATGATGAATTGTATACATATTGCTTGGGGTTGGTTTGCATTTTTATTAACCACATAAATATACTTAAACCATTCAATCACTATGACCCAGCCTCAGCTCCCAAACATGTGAATGATTTCAGAACTTTTTAATAAGAATTTGAGAAATTGATTGTGGAAGGTTATCTTTGTCAAGCAGGAGTATGCGCATGCGCATTGACATAAGATTGATATAAACGTCAGAGGATGAAGTCAGTTTTAATCTATTCTAGAAGCCTAGCATAGGATAGAGGACTTATTGTTACTGGATTTTGGGGCGCAAAGGATATGTTAAATTTATTCTGGGGCTCAATGATGGTGCGTTGGATTTCGCAAATAGTGATTGAATGTTTAGGTGGTTAATAAAACTACAGCCAGTGGGGTCTGTCGTCGTTATGACCCTTGATATATTTTCCAAGTATTAAAGCCTATTGAGAAAAACATTTTTGGCTTATTTCGTCATTTATCAATGGATTAAAACTAAATTTGTTAGATATGTTCCTTTATGCAACATCTAATCAAGCTATGAATATGAAGTGGTCACGCTCTTAAGCAAGGGCCATTACTCTGATTCATCAAGCCATTTATAAGTATTGAACCCTATGGGGAAAATACATGTGTTTTGTCAACCGTTGATGAATTAAAACAAAATTTAGCAGATATGTTTATTCAGTCCAATATCTATTTGAACTATAAATATAAAGACTATGTACCTTTAATCAAGGTCCATAACTCTGTTTCATTAGTAAATACATTTGTTTCGTCAATTGTTGATGGATTAAAACAGGATTTAGCAGATATCTTCCTTCAGGGAATACATGTATCTATGCACTATGAATATATAAAATTGCAGAGTTATGGCTCTTGCTATATTTTCAAAGTATTGAAGCCTATGGGAAAAATACGTTTGTAGCACGTTTCATCATTTGATGTTTGGTAAAAAAATGCCCATGTTTGATTGGTTACACTTGTTTGTTGGTGCATTACTGAATATGTGTATTACAAACCATGCCAAGTTTGCTTTGTCAATCAACACTATCCATGCCTTTACAGGCGAGACATTGTATGCTTCATCATTCCTGTTTGTATTAGTGGTACGAATGATTGCCTCATTGGTTACTAATGATAAGGACCATTACCCCATTGGTCTATCAGAACGGTTATGCTTGCCTGATGGACCACTGGTGCTTGTTGTGCATTAATTAATGTAAAACTGAGCCATTTACTGATATTCACATTGGTGATGTTACAAAATCTGTTCGTATTTGGGAGGCTTTCCAGTCATTATCTAGTTGAGTGGAACGCCTCCAATCTCAAAAGAGGTTTAATTTGCCACCTGCCTGCCAATATAAGAAGCAATGGACCTCATTTTAATTTCTCAGGTGTTCAAGCAGTCTTTGTCATATGTCTGATTTAGTTTTGGATCGTTTTATGTTGGCCCCTTTCATTACTCAAAATGGATTGTTGATACATACAATTTTACAACTGGGTGAAGTTTTAACCTAAAATGTTGAGCTAAGAAATATGGCCAAGGTATAAACTAGTCTATAGTACGCACCCCACTTCTTGGACTGAGTAAACTGAACAAAAATCTGCCTATAATAGACCTGAAAGTACAGAATTTCATAAAAGTAAATAAGTATATCTTTTATATTTTCTTTATTTTCAGCCCATTGCTAAATAAACAATGTATACCTTTATGGAAACAACTGTTCTGCTCAATAGTGAATTCTACGATGGAAACCTTGCCAAATTACAGTCTGAAATTATCCATACAGGTGTTACATGCTCACATTCAAACAACACAAGAATCAATATATCAGGATCTTGGGATGCTGTTGTCATGGTGCTATTAGGCCAGGTATAGGAAATTCTGTGTGAAGTTATGTAGTATTAATTTTAACCAGCATAAATTAGAATGTTCATAATTGTGACCAACTGAATCATATGAAATCAAGCGTGATGATTCTAGGAGTATAGTGGATAGAGGACAATAGTCCAATTAATAGCCAGGATAATTAAAGCGACCCAGCCTGCAGTGTGGACATAATAAACCACAGTATTCTAAGACATGTATATGCTGAACTTTTATATATAATAACATACTTATGAAAATGCATGTTTATAATCTGATAACTGTTTTCATTCTGAATTCCCATAAACATGATTTCAAGACATTGGCATAAGAAACCTGCATATTATTTTAGAAATAGTTTGACTGAAAGTTGTTGCTGCCTCAAGGAGAAACAACTTTCGGTTTGATTGTTTTCAAAATAGTCATCAGGATTTTCTGAATTTGTCAGAGTAAAATACTGTCAGCACGTATCCAGAATCAAAGTGGTTAATTATATTTTTCATTGAATTGCATATAAAATCTGGTATTCACAAAAGTACTATTAGTAAAAACTTGATTCTTTAAACAAATTATTAATGATTTTAGACATGTTCTGAATTTATTTCAAACATGTCTCTTGACTACCTGTTTGTTGACTCTAACGACCACTAGCTTTAAAATGTAAATGAATTGTATATTTGACAGATAGAGTGAGTGAGAGAAACAGTGAGAGTCAGAGCTAGAGATAGAGAGATAGATAGATAGTCGACAGAGATTTAAGCCAGAATAGTAGATAGATATAGCGTTCTTAGTTTCTATAGAAATTTTGTATTAACATCAGTTTGTGTATAGAGTCAATTTAAAATTATTAAAAGTTGAAGTCATTTATTATTTGAAGAACCGTCTTGTTGAATACTATCAAAGTTTCTTCACCCATTTTCGCCTGCCACCTTTTCCTGGCAATTTTTTAAGTGTAGCAGAGCTATTGCCACCAACCTAATCCCTGTGTTTCGAGATAGGTGGAAATTAGCCTCCTTACACTGTACAGAGAGCGTATTGCACATTACTAATGCAGTCTAAAACGGTAAATGTACCAGACAGAGTACCAGCTACCACTGACTAACGTCAGAAATGCAAGTAAAAAATGCCTCGTGTTAGAGATCCCAAACTTTAAAGAAGGTGAAGAGAACAAGGGCCTGTCTAATACCGGGACACATGCCTGTAGAACTTGTGGCCTCACTTTCACTACTAAATATTTTCTCCGGAAGCATATGTGTATGGTGTCCAGCAATTCACCCAGGCAGACTGTAAGTGTTGAACCTGAACTGGCTTCAGTAGTTGTTTCTGAAGCAGAATGTGAATCTGCACAAGAAACCACTGTAACAGTATGTAATGAAGATGAAGATAATTATCATACTAGAGAAAAGACATTCAGAAAAAGAATTGCTAACCTTGACTCAGCCGATTGCATGTAATAACTGTTGAGAAATTAAAAGATATCATGCAAAATATATGTCCAAATGAACATGGTAAGTTTCTCTGCACGATATGTTCACATGCAGGTAACAATAAAGTTCAATTGCGTGAGCACATGTTGCGTCATCACCTAGAGCGACTATGGAAGTGTGCAATTTGTGGCTATTTGTTTGGTTTGAAGGAAGACCTTACTAAGCACAATATCGCCTGTCACTCTACTGATGATGCGGTTCAATGCTGTATATGTCTGCAATGGTATCCAAGTAGTAAGTGTTTTCGTGGTCACATGCGCTTGGATCATAAAGCGAGGAAGCAATCTAAGTATAGCACTGACGAAAGTCAATTACAATATAGCTTGGATTTAGAAACAGTTCCCTCCATGACTTCAGAAACCAGCATCGTGAAACATCCTAGAAATAAGATTAATTCCAGTGACAGTGAGTCAGAAAATGCCAAGATACCTGTTCCAACTTCTAGTTGCGATAATGACATTTATTCTTTCTATATCACGGAAGATAAACTAAAGGAGCTAATATTTAATCAAATGGGTAATAAGCATTGTTCCTGTTACTTGTGCCATTATATTGCATACACAGAATATAGTTTTCGTGAACATATGATACGATGGCACATGGAACGCAGATGAAAGTGTGATATTTGTGATAAATCTTTTGGCCCAAAGAGAGACTTGAGACGACACAAACGGTTTTTACATGATGTTCCAGTAGAGGTCTCTTGTACAATCTGCAAGAAAACCTATCTTAATAAAGGATCCTTAGAAAGGCATATGGCTATCCATCGGCGAAAGTGGCAGTGTGATACATGCTCAAAATGTTACGTTAGACAAATGGATTTAGAGACACATCAGCTCATCCATCCACATACATCTACGGTAGCATTAAATACATGTAATCAGCTTCTCGTACTAAATATGCTATGCGAAAGCATTTGTTTATCCATGGACTAAATCAGGAGTTAAATGAACAAAAGAATTGTCGACCATGTTTTAAATGTTCGCTTTGCAGTAAAAACTTTACTAATCCAGACAATTTGAATAAACAGGAAGCTGCCCATTTAAGAAAACGTAAATCTCTGTGCAATCAATTTCCTTGTAGTGATTGTAATAAGGTTTTTTTGGCACAGACCGCATTGACTGCACATAAACAAACACACACTGCTAAGACTTTCAAGTGTCCATTATGCCCCAAGACATTTATCAACAAAAATCACTTAACCCAGTCTCACATGCCATTTCATTCCTCAAAGCGAGATTATCAGTATATCTGTAATATATGTGGCAAAGGTTCCCTCTCAAATGGCCTTTGATGGTGCATGAAAGACTTCATAGTGATGTTAAGCCATATGGCAGCCCACATTGTAAAATGACATTTAAAATACACTATGAGTGTAAGCGGCATATGGTGGTTCACCATGATTATCATAAACAAGACTATGAGCTCATTCATCAAAGGATGCTAATTAATCCACAAGAACTAACCGGTAAAGATGTGAATCCAGATGCCAATACCAGTGTAACAAACCATTCTAACATGTCCAATCCAGAAAGTTCTGATGTGCTTGATGACGGCCATACTAACACTCTTTTCACATTATTTGAGACTGGTACCTCAGATACTCAACAAGACAAAAAATTCATCTAGGGAACTAGCGTAACCTACTTACATGTAATTCAAGGGAACATGATGGGTTGATTTGCTTGGCAACCATCACAAAAATAATGCCTCTTCCTTAACCACTTAAAGGTGCATATTCACGCTAGAATGCTTGAGAACAAAATTGTTAAAATTGTGTACTTTTAGATGCTTAGATTATGTGTATAGATGTAATGAGGCGAAATAAAACCCTAGCATATGATGATTTCATTACCTATAAATGAATAAAATTAACTTGTGAAATTGAATTGGAGACACGAGTACCTAATTCAGCTTCACAACTAAAAGAATTATATTAATTTATTCGGGTTGAAATCATCACATGTTAGGATTTATTTCATTTCATTACATCGAGGTACACAAGTTAAGCTTCTAAAAGTATACCAGGCCAAAATTTGGGAAATATGATTAAAGACTAATATTAGGCTAAAAAAATGAAGTCGATACATAAAAAAATAAAAAAACATGGTCACCATGAACCACTCAAAATTCAATCTTTGTCGACCATATTATATATAATTTTTATTTGATGGATTTTTATTGAGAAAATTTCATTATATATGTTTTTATATATGTATGGTGATATCAAATTTTATACTTTTTCTTTTGTTAGATAAATGGATCGGTTGCCATATTGGATTATTTTGCCTGTCAAAATTCATTTTGAAAAAATATGGGAAACTTCAAATGATGACTTCTCAAGAATCAATTTCAAAAGATGGGGCAGGAAGCATTTTTGCATCATAGTGATCCTAGTTTGTTCAAACAAAGATGCTTGATTGCTTTGGATTTTGCGTTATTTTTTATAAAGTGCTTTACAAATCTATTAGAAGTTGCTATGAGATTGCCTCCTCTGGTGAAATTAAATTAGCCAACATTAAAGCTCATGATGTTCGTGGGATGGCTACCTCATTTTCTCTCTTCGCCGGCTCATCCTTAGACGACATTATGTAAGTCGAATGCTGGAAATCAGTCGACTTTTACCTCTTTTTACTTAAACGATCAGAGTCCAGCAGCCTCCTTTTTTTAGGAATATAACTATTTTAACTAAACAAGCGAAAGACCATTTACAAAGCACATCTCGCCATTTTCGCTAGGCTGTATGTCTGTTTGATATGGGTGAGAATCTTTATTTGTGTTTTGTTTAGTTTCTTTTGAGTTTTCATTTTCCTTGTTGGATAATCACGGTGTGATTGATATTGATGCACTATTCTGTTAATTTGATTCACTTTAAGCTAAGATACTGATTTATTTTTTATCCTTTTAAGGTTCTCAAATCTCCACCAACCGGAAGGTTTAAAGTGGGGTACTGACCAAATCTATGGGTTTAGCAAGTAGTGATTGAACGGTATAGATGTTTGTGGTGTAATAACACCCACAGACACCCCCCCCCCTTGTGGTGATGGTCTGTAGTTTTATTAACCACTATAAACATACTTACCATTCAATCACTATGACCCACCCTCAGCCACCCCATGTGGGAATGATTTGAGAATCTGTATTTTGTTTCATGCATCTAAATTGGAAAGTGAGTCTATGTTGTTCTTTGGCTGTTCTGCGCATGCGTGTACATGCGCAGTGACTTAGGAGTGCTTATAGAATGGTGCCGGTCTCTTGCAGGCTGTGTGGTGGGAGTGTACTCTACCAGAAGCCTGGTTGAGGGTATGATGAAATGGTATAGGCATATGGTGGCATGAAAGCAAGTATAAAAATCTTTTTCTTGGGCTAAATGCAGAATAATTGATTTAGCAAGTAGTGATTGAATGGTAAGTATGTTTATAGTGGTTAATACAACTACAGACCATCCCACAAGGGGGGTGTTTGTGTCTGTGGTTGTTTTACACAATTAGACAAGATTTTCAGGGGTCCCATGGAACCCACTGCCACTACTTTTAGGCATCCAAAGCTGCACGTTAGGTGGTATATACCCTCAAAACGATCCTTATGAGAAGCCCTGGATAATTTCATTGCTGATCATTAGTGTAATGGATGTATGACTCATTGGTCAATAATGCCAAAAACTAATGCCCTGTCATGTTCAATTGTCCTCAGCTACTCGCTCCCCGTTGGTCAATTGTGTCAGTGATACTTAACTTATTGGTAAATAAGGCCAAGGACCGTGGATCCATTGGTCAGTGGCATTAGTTATGCTTGATCAATTGACTGTTGGCACTTGCCCCGTTGGCGAATTGTGTCAGTGACTTGTGTTGTTAGTCATTAATGTCAAGAATGGTTACCTCATTGGACAATAATTATAAGGATAAACTTCAAAGTCTTCTGACCGATCTCTGGCAGCAACAGCACAGTCAAATTAATTCCAAAATATTCAACAGCTTACCTGTATAGTTTTCTAGAAATTGAGATTCAAAATGCGCAGTGATCAATTGATCCCAACACAAGCAAAGCGTGGGCAAAACTTAGCCAGAGATCGGCGAGGTATAGCTAAAACTGCATGGATTCCTCCATTGCATGGGTTCAGTGAAAGGTAGGGTTCAGTGAAAGGTATCCTTTGTGACACCGCATCACTAAAACTATTTTTGTCGAGGTTAACATGTTCTGTATTAGGAGTTGTTGTTTTTATGTGTTCATAAGTTTCATAAATTCTGTATTCTCTTTAATTCACGTTTTTTACGTTTGGATTGAACTTGTTTAGTGTGAAATTGTTCTACAGCTAAGCATGTTATTCTGACTGACTGCCAACTAGTTGTGTTATATCATTTTCATTACTGCAATAAATTTAACCAAATTCTATTATCGGCCAGGGGATGGCTGATTGGTGTCCAAAATTGGAAATAGCATAGTCAATTGTGGAGCTAAATCGTCATTGGAAGAGATATTTGTGTGTTATACAACACTAGGTTGATGAAAGTTAGCGTATTCAGCCACACCTCATGTCTGTTGGATTACTTAAGCTTAATAGGAAGGAAAAGGGAACTATCAAATGCTGTTGACTGATAACTTTACTAACTTCATATAATAATGCAAATACTACAACCAGTTAACCCCATGAAAATGAAACAAAATAATTTGACAAAAAGAATTTAAACACCATTTTTGCGACTAGGTGGTGGTAGCTACTTGGCTTTACCTGAAACCAAGTAGTGATGTTGCTGGCCATTTGCACTCCATCATCTTTCACTTCTGTATGCAGGTTCCTAAGACCTGCCCATAATATATATGGTTCCGTGAGCAATAAAAATAATATTCCGTATAGGCATAGATATAGAGTGATTATCTCGCAACTGTTAAATTACTGCTGATCATTTTTAAAGCATAATTGAAAGTCATGTTTCTGGTGGAAGCCACGAGTTTCAGTTAAAATGTTTTCCAGTCATGACATAGTACCTCTACCTGCTGAATATTTTGAAATCAGTTTGACTAAAGTAGTTCCTGCCACTGGAAAATAACAGCTTCCAGTAAAAAAATTTTCAAACTAAACAATATTTTACCTAATAGCATGTAGTGGCTAGTCAGCTTAGCACAAATATAGCTGTGATTATATCGCCTATAGAGGGTATTATTTATTCATCTGCATAAAGCATAGCCGAAAGGCCCAGTGGCGTCACTAATTGGTTTCTGCTTAGGTGAAATGGCTGCCCATTAGTCACATGTACATGATATTTAGCTTCATTTTGATCTTGACTTTATGAATTAAAACAAGCCATTGTGATACCATACCCTGCGCTACGTGTGGCAGTGATATTTACTGCAGCGATATCCAATTTGCGTGTGGCTCAACTTATCAGTTTATATTTCAAGTTTGGTTAATGATACTGGACCCAAACTTGAATGCATGACCCCTTATAATAAAAGAGCATGACACAACGACCTTCAGTGTCAAAGGTCAAGGTCATTGCGATCTTAGGAAAACTGTTCTTTTCAACATTAACATTTTGTTTTTAGCCCAACATTACTGTTTATATCTCATATTTGCTTAACCTTACGAGAGCCAAAGTTGGAGACCTGCTTCTTTACAAGGAGATATTACAACACATGACATCTTGGAGTCAAAATATCAAAGTTCAAGGTCACTGCGTCCATACTAAAACCTAGTTTTCTTCGACACTAACCTTTTGCGCTTAGCTCAACTTAGCAGTTTATATCTCTTGTTTGGTTAAGTATATTGGGCACAAATTCTGTTACATCCTTCCTTATAATGAGATGGCATGGCACCATCACCTTGGCATCAAAAGGTGAAGGTCAGTGTGATAATAACAAACTTACTTTGCTTTTACTCAAACTTTGTGGTTCATATCTCATGTGTTTATCATACTACATCCAATCTTGGTCACATGCTAATAAGAGAGGATGATACACTACTTTTGGGTCAGACGGTCAAAGATCATGGTCACTGATAAGTGCATTGATAATCCTTCTATATTTATTAGCTCACCTGGCCTGAAAGGCCAAGTGAGCTTATGCAGTGACGACCGTCCGTTGTCCGTCAACTTTTCCTTTAAACGACTTCTCAAGAACCACTGGGCCGATTTCAATTATATTTGGCAGGAAGTATCATTAGGGCAGAGGGATCCATCTTTGTTCAAATGAAGCTGATCGACCAATTTGGCTGGCGCCCATCTTGGATTTTGGCCGATTTTTTGAAACGTCTTTAAAAATCTTCTCCGAAACTGCTTGAGGGATTGAAGCAAATCTCATGGAATATGATCTAGGGAAAGCGCTAAACCAAGTTTGTTCAAGGGAACTTGATTTGTCAAATGGTTCGGTGGCCATCTTGGTTGACCTAGTTTTAGCCAAAACGACTTATCCAGAACCGCTGAAGGGATCTGGCCGAAATTTGGCAGATATGATTAGGGAATAAGGACCATTAAAGTTTGTTCAAGAGAAGATGATCCGTCAAAAAAAATGGCCGCCGTGGGCTAATCAATTTATAGCGTATTTGGTGGCCATATTGGATTTTTTTATTTGATAGATTTTGAGGCCGAAATTGGTTTTATGTAGGTTTTTGGGTATTCTGATCTCAAAATTGCAATTTTCGAAACTGTCGGATAAATGGTTTGGTGGCCATCTTGGATCATTTTGCCGCCAAAAGCTCCCATACTAAAGCAATGGAAAATTTAAAATGTCTTCTCGAGAACTACTGGGCCGATTTCAATTATATTTGGCAGGAAGCATCCTTAGGGCATAGGGAGCCAAGTTTGTTCAAAGGAAGCCGATCGGCCAATTTGGCCGGTGACCATCTTGGATTTTGGCCGATTTTTAGAAACGTCTAAAAATCTTTTCCGAAAACCATTTCATCGATCGATTCAAAAGTCATGAAATATCATCTAGTGCAAAAACTGAACCAAGTTTGTTTAAGGGAACTTGATTGGCCAAATCATTTGGTGGCCATCTTGGATGACCTAGTTTTTGTGAAAATAACTTCTTCCCAAGAGCCGCTGAATGAATTGGGCCCAAATTTGGGAGATATCAATAGGGCATAAGGCCCATTAAATTTGTTCACGGGAAGTTGGTGGGTAAAAACCATGACCGCCCTGGACCAATCAAAATGTAGCACCTTTGACTGCCATTTTGGATTTTTTTATTTGATTGATTTTCAAACCGAAATTGGTTCTATATAGGTTTTTGAGTATGCTGATTTCAAATTTACCACTTTCGAAACTGTTGGATAAATGGGTTGTTGGCCATCTTGGATCATTTTCCCGCCAAAAGTTCCCATACTAAAACAATGGGAAATTAAAAATATCTTCTTGATAACCACTGGACCGATTTCAAGAATATTTGGCAGGAAGCATTCTTAGGGTATAGAGATCCATGTTTGTTCAAGCAAAGCCAATCGGCCAATTTGGTCGGTGGCCATCTTGGATTGTCGCCGATTTTTATAAATGTCTAAAAATCTTCTCCGAAACTGTTTGGGGGATTGATTTAAAACTCATTAAATATCGGTTTGGCTCTTAGTTTTGAGGTCGAGACAAAATTTGGGCGATATGATTAGGAACTAACTGCCATTAGAGTTTGTTCCATGGAGATACGTCAAAACAACATGTCCGCCGTAAATCAATAAAAATGTATCTTTTTTTGTGGGCATCTCGTATTTTATGCAAATTTCTGAGAAAATCATAAAAAGACAACTTATTAACCACTGGGCTAACTTTAGTAAAACTTGGCTAAACCTTCTTCACAGAAATTTGATTGGTAAATTTTTCCAGTGGCCTTCTCATTTTGTTCGGTTGTGCCAGTGGCCAATAATTGCAGGTGAACGATACAGGCCCTTTGGGCCTCTTGTACGATTACACAACATTATATGATTACACAACATTCTATGATTACACAACATTATATGATTACACAACATTATATGATTACACAACATTATATGATTGTACAACATTCTATGATTACACAACATTCTATGATTACACAACATTATATGATTACACAACATTCTATGATTACATAACATTCTATGATTACACAACATTCTATGATTACACAACATTCTATGATTACACAACATTCTATGATTACACAACATTCTATGATTACACAACATTCTATGATTACACAACATTATATGATTACACAACATTCTATGATTACACAACATTCTATGATTACACAACATTCTATGATTACACAACATTCTATGATTACACAATTACACAACATTCTATGATTACACAACATTCTATGATTACACAACATTATATGATTACACAACATTCTATGATTACACAACATTAGATGATTACACAACATTCTATGATTACACAACATTCTATGATTACACAACATTAGATGATTACACAACATTCTATGATTACGGGGAAATTTAGTTAAGGTTGATGATGCAATGGATCTTTCCAAGTTTATCCATCCATCATGTCATATCATATGATGTCATAATCAACTATGTGATGTGTAAGATGACGTCATAATTATAACATCATGAATGACTCGATATAGTTCGTCTTTAGCAGTTAATACTCGGACATGTTGTATGAATTGTATGTCTTTGCCATTTAATAAATATTCTGTTGACTATTTTGAAACTAATTTGACCAGACGATGTTGTTGCCTATGCTGCCATAGGCAGCAACAGCACCCAGTCCAATTAGTTTCAAAATATTTAACAGCTTACCTGTATGTTTTTCTGGAAATTGATAGTCATGGAGTTCGGAGATCAATAGATCCCAACACGGATGAGGTGTGTGTGTGTGGAGCTTAGATAGAGATGGGTGGGGCATGGCTAAAACTGGAAAGGTCCATTTCCCCAGTGATGCACTGCATCACTAAGATTATAGTTTCCTTATTAGACATGTTAGAACCAGTAACAAAATATTCCGCCAGTATATTTTGCATCATTTTCAATTATTTGAACTAAAGATGTTCAAATCACTTTCGAATTAAGTAGACCTCATGTGTGTGTTAAACCGTAACAGCTATACATGTTAAACCAATGCGCAGAAAGCCCCTTGAGCCTCTTATTGATGGTAAAAGTAATAGTTCTAAGTCTAGCTTTTCGTGGTTGTATTGCAAGTTGCAACCACATTTATGGTTTCAATGTGCAATTTTAGTTGAGGTTGGTTATCGTAAAGTATGTACATGAACTAAACTAAAGGACCTTCAAAGATCGCAAATATATTATATTTAGCCATTAATATTCTAGTCCCCTTATATGAAGATATTAGGAGCTGTAAGCCTGTGCAAAAATAGTCTGAAAATAGTTTTATGCTGTTGCATGGTCTTACAGCTAATATCGTCATATAAGGGGACTAGGATATTAATGGATAACTATTATATGTAATTAGACTGTGACAGTCTATTGACTTATTTTACAAAAATAATACTAGTATATATTTTCTTTAATTTCAGCTCACTGCCACATAAACAATGTATATCTTTATGGAAACCACTGTTCTTCTCGATACCGAGGTCTTTAGAATCATCTTTGATGGAAACCTTGCCAAATTGCAGTCTGAAATCAACCATACAGGTGTCGCTGCCACATGCTTGTATTCGAAAGACAGCATCAGTATATCAGGCCCATGGGATGCTGTTCAGAGTGCGTATTGTTCATTACTAATACAGTGTAAAAAGGCAAATCTGTGCAATGATATGGTACAGGCTAGTGCTGAAAAAAAAGTAATTAAGTCAATAATGCCTCTTGCAGTAGGGGGAAGAAAATGTATAGAAGCTGAACAAAACACAGGTCCATCTGCTACTGATGCACTTGCCTGTAGTAACTGTGGACTATGTTTCTCTACTAACTATTTTCTCAGAAAACATACTCTTCACTGTCAGAGTAGCTCTTCAGCTGGACAGACTTTAAGTGTGCTTGAACCAGACCCAGTCGATATTATTGGAGCAGAAATTGCAGACAGTGACTATGTGCAACTACAAGACATGTCATTACCAGTATTTAATGAGAATGAGCATCAATATTATAGTAGGGAACCAGAAAAAGGTACTGAAAATCAGATTAATCTTGGTAACAATGAGATAGAATGTGACAACATATTTACTACAGTTTTTAGTAGTGGTCCTGATATCTGCACTTCTCATATCACGGAAGATGACCTTAATAAGCTTTTATCTGTTCAAACTGGCAAAACTGAGTTTTCATGTCAAAAGTGTCATTATATCGCGTACACGATAGCAACCTTTCGAGAACACATGATGCGTCGACATATGGAATACAAATTCCAGTGTGATATTTGTAATAAACGTTTTGGTCCAAGAAAAGACCTAACCCAACACAAACGTATCTTCCATGCTGCGGTAAAGGAAGTCACTTGTATAATTTGCAAGAAAATATATAATAATGAAGGAGCCCTGCAAAGGCATATGGCTATACACCGTAGAAAATGGAGGTGTGATTCGTGTTCAAAATGTTATATTACACGAAAGGACTTGGAGATACATCAGCTTCACCATATAAGAGCAGAAAATACATGTTCAATTTGTAAGCACGTTTCTCCTAATAAAGCTGTTTTTCGAAAACATGTGGCTCTCCATCGAATGAAGGGAGAGTTACCAGTATTAAATAAACCAGTGAAGGATAAATTAAGCTTTAAATGCTCACTTTGCAGTAGAAAATTTTCTAATCAGTGTACTTTGAATAAACATGAAGCTGCCCATATTAGAAAAGATTTGAACACATGCAACCCATTGACTTGTGATGGTTGTGATAAAACCTTTGTATCGCAGCAAACATTGACAGAACATAGAAAGATACACAATCCTAAGACTGTAAAATGTCCACTATGCCCCAAAACATTTCTCAACAGGAATCGTTTAATCCAGTCTCACTTGCCATTTCATTCCGCAAAACGTGATTATATCTGTAGCATATGTGGAAAAGGGTTTCCTCTCAAAAGTCCTTTGGTTGCGCATGAAAAACTTCATAGTGATGTTAAACCATATGGTTGTCCACACTGCAAAATGACATTTAAATTACATTATGCCTGCAAGCGACATATGGTGAATCGCCACGACTATCATAAAGAAGACTATGAACTCATTCATCAAAGGATGCTAATTAATCCACAAGGACTGTTTCCTAAAGATGTGAATCTAGATCCAGAGACCAGTGAGACAAACCAGTGTAATACAGAAAATGCTGATATGGTTGTTGATGATGGCAGTACTAAAAACCTCCTCACATTATTTGAGATGGGTCATGTGGGTATCTCAGACACTCAACAACAGAGAGGTCTTAACGAAATGATAAATGTCGATGAAACGTGTACAGATATAATTCAAACAGCTATGATATTAGCCAATATGTAGGTTATCAAGTATTCCCATTCATACAGATTATGTAAACTCTAGGTACACAAGTTTATATGAATATAACAAATTAATTTAGTCTACCCACCATTTACCCACTATAGTATGATATAAGAATGAAAAAAATTGTCATATTTCAAATCTTTCTTTGATAAGTTTGACTTTTTAAACGTTTTTGCATTTTCAGTCAAATTAAGTCATCAATCGTGAGCTGTGCCTGACAATGGATGATTCCAGTTTATCCATCAATCATATGATGTCATAATTAACTACGTTACATGTAGGATTGTCATAATCAATTACGTCATGAATGACCTAGATAAGTTTGTCATGAACGCTTAATTGATGAGAGACTAAGCGTTGTTGTACAAATTGTATTGCTTTACTATTTAATAAACATGCTGTTGAATATTTTGAAACTAATTTGACTGGATTCTGTTTTTGAAACTAATTTGACTGGATTCTGTAGCTGCCTATCGCTGTTGGCTGCCATAAGCAGCAACAGCGCCCAGTCAAATTAGTTTCAAAATATTCAACAACTTAACTGTATAGTTTTTCTGGATTGGAGATTCAGAGAGTGCAAGGATCGATCGATCCCAAGACAGTCAATGCATTGGTGGAATTTAGCTAGAAATGAGTGGGGAGTATCTAAAACTGGATTCATCCATTGCAAGAATTAGCTATCATCATTGTGTGTCTTTCATGAGATAATTTCCGATTGTAATGTACGTTAGTGAAACTTCATGTGCAGGTCTTCTTTCTTCTTTTCGATCGCTAGTATCACACTTGGAGAGCCGTTCTCAAGATGAAATATGTGGTTTTCTGCAGTTCTTCCACAGGCCCATACAGCTTTTCAAGAAAATAGGTTGACAAAGGCCAGATCTCTTCTCTCAGCAGCTGATATGTACTGCAACATTGAAGTATGTGCTCTGTGGTCTGCTCTGCTTCTCGACAAGGACAAGCGGGCGATGTCGTAAGGTGGAACCACCTGTACATGTGTTGGTTTAGTCTGTTGTGTCCAGTTCTGAGACGAAAAATGGTTTCTGGCCTCGAGAGATGATGGTAGGCATCTTCTGATTGAGGTGTTCTATAGAGTGACTTGATGATAGTCTTCATCTCTGTATGGGTAACCATGTTTTCTGTCTGATTCTCTTCTGCACCCACCTTTGCCATCTTGTCTGCTTCCTCATTTCCTTGGACTCCACAGTGTGAGGGGATCCACTGCAGTGCTATCCGAAAGCATTCGATGGTTTGTAGTGCTTCTTCAAGTTGTGGCAGCTTACCTTTGGTGATAGCCTCAAGGACGGAGTGGGCATCAGATAAAAAGACAATTTGTGCAATAGGGTCTGCTGTTCTGCTGATGGTATTAGCGGCATGAACCAGTGCTTCGACTTCAGCTCTGTAGTTTGTGCAGTGTTTGCCTGTCGGTATTGCAGCTGACTCATGTTGTCCGTTTGGATACTGTATGTGCAGTCCGGCACCTCCGCTCCTAATTGCATCTTTGGCTGATCCATCTGTGTAGATCCTTATCCATGTCTCCTGAGGGTACATTTCTTCCAGCATGGCTAGGGTGAGGGCCTTCTTGCTCACATCACTGTGTTCATCTTTGGTTGTGAGATGAGGTACTGTGGTGCGAATAGCTATGCTCTCTAGTTTGTTTTCCCAGGGTGGAGGATCAAGGGTGTGGTTTGGGTCTTCTATTTGTGATGGCAACAATTCTTGGTGTTTCCTTTGAAGTGCTTTTGTCTCTCACAAAACTTGATCTTTTAAGTCTGAATGAAATGGGCAGGTTGAGAGTGGGGAAAAGAAGAAATAATATTAACATTGATTTATGGATTGACAGACAATTGAGTTTCATATGGCAGAAGTATCTGTAGTGGTTATCCAGGGAGATTGTCATCTTTATCCTGTATCATTTCTGTCAGTTGAGTCTTTGATGTTGTTGTACAGGAATGTGTGGAATGCAAATGGCATATTATCCGCTGCTGCTGTCTAATGATCACTGATTATGATCCATTTTCTGTTATCAGCAGTTCAGTCAGTCAGTCAGTCAAAAGCTTATTCCATGCTGTAGTTGCAAGAGTTTTTCATATATAGTAACGTAATCAAACTTGGTGTATACACTCATTACATTGTAGGCTTAAGATATGTAGAGTAACAAAGCTAGGTCAGTGTGACCTACTTGTCACGCTTCACTCGTGGCTACAGAGATTTTGCAGACGACATATTCCAGGGGTTATATCTCTGGGCCTGCTAAATATTTTGAACACAATTTGACTGAAAGTTGTTGGTGGCTAAGCCACCAACAACTTTCAGTCAAATTGTTTTCAAAATATTTCAAAATATTTAGCCTCCCGAGTTTTTACTCATTGAAATTATTGACTGGTAGCTTGTATCAGTGAGACAGTTAACAAATTCCTGAAAATCAGATAATAGTATTTGCTGAATACTTCCTGTAAATACAAGCAAAATGATTTGATTGTTAATATTGTTCGTGTGCTGCTGTTAAATGACCTGGCCATCTCTATCTAAGCTCCACCCACACCGCGCTCATGTTGGGATCGGTCGATCTCTGAACTCCCTGACTCAATTTCCAGAAAACTATGCAGGTGGTAAGCTGTTGAATATTTTTTAACTAATTCGACTAGGTGCTGTTGCTACCTATGGCAGCAACAGCGTCCAATCAAAATATTCAACAGCAAGTTTTTTAAATAGCAAAGACATACAATTCGTACAACATGTCAGGCTACTAAGCATTAAAGACAGACTATTTTGAATCATTCATGACATCATGATTATGACATCAGCATACACATCACTTAGTTGATTATGATGTCATATGATGGATGTATAAACTGGAAAGGTGAATTGCTATGCTCGCCCCCATAAGGGGAAGATAGTATTGGATTCGGGTCTGTCTGTGCATGTGTGTGTGTGTGTGTGTGTGTGCATGCGTGCGTGCGTGCGCGTGCATGCAGGCATGCATGGGTCTGGAGCTATATCTAAAAATTGCCTTATCTGACTTGGCTCCAATTTTAACACAGCAAGCGAACTTCGGCATGCAAGAGGATTTCCCGACTCAACTTCACAGACCGTATTCCTGATAAAATAACCTGGATCCAGATCAAATCAAATTCTGTTTCTTTGGATATCTCTGAAACTATGGGTACATTTTGGCTCAAATCTTAACACGACATACGGTGTGACAGTACACTAGAATTCTAAAACTGTGTGCATGTTCTGAAAGACTGCAAATAAGCTTTACTATGTGGCAAAAAAGATGTGGGTGAGGGCTTGCAATCTCTGAATATAGTTAGTCTGATTCTGCGGCTGTAGTCCTCTCTGATTGTTGTTGTTTTTTAATCATTCAATTGAATTGAAAATACAACAATTTTCATTTGTGACCTACAATTGGATGTTTTGTGGCTTTATTATTAGCTCAACTGGCCAGTGTCAGCTTATGCCATTGCGACCCTCCGTCGCCTGTCCATCCTGCATCTGTTAACTTTTTCTTTAAGCAACTTTTCAAGAACTTCTGGGCAGATTTCAATTATATTTGGCAGGAAGCATCCTTGGGACATAGAGATTCAAGTCAATCGGCCAATTTGGTTGGCGTCCATCTTAAATTTTGGCCGATTTTTTTAATGTCTTTAAAACTTCTCTGAAACCGCTAGGGGAATCGATTCAAAACTCATGAAACATCATCTAGGGCAAGAGCTAAGCCCAGTTTATTCAAGAGAACTTGTTTGACCAAATGGTTTGGCAGCCATGTTGGAGGACCTAGTTTTCACAAAATAACTCCGGAATCTCTGAAGGGGTCAGGCCGAAATTTGGGCGATATGATTAGGGACTACCTGGTAAGGGCCATTAACATTTGTTCAAGGGAAGTTGATCCATAAAAAAACATGGCCACCATGGACCAATCAAAATGTAGCGTGTTTGGTGGACATATTGGATTTTCTTATTTGATGGATTTTGATCCACCTGATCCCCCATGTCGCTTCTTTTGCATCAATAAATTTGAGCGAACCAACCACAGGCTAAGTTTGGTCAGTTCAAAATCCCTTTGTTGGCCTTCATTCTGTTTCGCGCTCTCAGCAACCGAACTTCAATTTAGAGCCGAATTCAACACAGTTTCACATTTGTGTAGCTATTTCTTCCTCCCACCTCCCATGATTGATTATCTGTATGTATGGGGTGTGTATGGTTAGTATTAGTATGGAGATTTGTGATTATTAAACAGGTATATAGATATATTTAATTTATCGTAGGCCAGTGTGCCAAGCAATAGTATTAAATAACCATGATTACGGCCCAACACTGAATCATTTGTCTTGTCACTCATCCCGGATTCCTTTTGGCCTCTCACTACCTGGATCACCATGTGGTGTGTCAGTGGTGCCTCTCCACTGACTCTTATGTTAAATATGGATTTTGAAGCCGAGATTTGTTTTATGTAGTTTTTGTGGGTATGTTGATTTCAAATTTACCACTTTCAAAACTGCCAGATGAACGGTTTGGCAGCCATCCTTGATCTTTTTCCCGCCAAAAACTCCCATACTAAAGCAATGGGAAGTTGAAAATGTCTTCTTCTCGAGAACCACTGAGCCGATTTAAATCATATCTGGCAGGAAGCGTCTTTACGGCAGAGAGATTCAAGTCTGTACAAAGGGAGTCAATCAGCCAATTTAGCCAGTGACCATCTTGGATTTTGCCCGATTTTTTAGAAATGTCTAAAAAGTCTTCTCCGAAACCACTTTGGAGATTGATTCAAAAATCATAAAATACCATCTATGTTAAGAGCTGAACAAAGGTTGTTCAAAGGAACTTGATTGGCCAAATAATTTGGCGGCCATCTTGGATGACCTAGTTTTCGTGAAAACGACCTCCAGATCTGCTGAAGGGATCGGGCCGAAATTTGGGAGATATGATTAGGGACTAAGTAAGGGCCATTAAAGTTTGTTCATGGGAAGTTGATACATAAATAACATGGCCGTCATGGACCAATCAAAATGTAGCATGTTTTGCAGCCATTTTGGATATTTTAAAGTTTGATGTATTTTGAAGCCGAAATTGGTTTTGTATAGGTTTTTGGGTAATCTGATTTCGAATTTGCCATTTTCGAAACTGTTGGATAGACAGTTTGGCGGCCATCTTGTTTCATTTTCCTGCCGAATATCCTATACTAAAGCAATTGGAAATTTAAAATGTCTTATCGAGAACCACTGGACCGATTTCAAGTATATTTGACAGGAAGCATCCTTAGAGCATAGGGATCTAAGTTTGTTCAAAGGAAGACAAGTTTTCAATTTGGCCGGCAGCTCCGAAATTGCATGAGGGATCGATTCAAAACTCATGAAACATCATCTGAAGCATCCTGGAGCTGGACCAAATTTGTTCGCGGGAACTCAATTGACCAAATGCTTCAGAAACTATATACATGCATATTGCATTTACTGTCAGTCTCAGGTTATTAAATTATACCCTGATATATTGTTACCAAGTCTGTTCAAAATGTTCTTATCAGTAATAATATATGTATTGTAAAATTGATTGATTTATGTAGTGTACTTAAACCTGTTGCCTTCTAATCCTCTGGCAAAAGATACGTGCAATATATGAACTACATCAGTGTGACCTAATTTCTAAAGATTAGTCGGTCAAATGTCACTTCACATTATCCAGAATCACTTACCAGCTGAACGTCAAGGGCCTGGGCCCTCTTGTTGAATTTGGAATGGTTGTCATAATATTGTCCTGATCACCCCTGATGATAGACCATCTATGAATATAGGCAATATTTATTCATTAATTATGCTGTTATTTACACCAGTATGTTACCATTCATGAAGTGTAATAAGACCAAGAAAGGATATTGCTTGTACATATAGTATCATCAGATGGGCATTTAAAGACTACCTTTTGAAGAAGTCATTTAAGTGTAACACCGGTGACATAGTAACAAATATGACACACCGTGACATTAAATTTGAAGTATTTAAAACTATACATTCACGGAGCTAGACAAATCTCCATAGAAATAAAATAAATATTGCCACAAGGCAAATAATATTTTCACATCCCAGAGGTTAGAATTAATAACGAAAATTGTTTTTCTAAAAATTGGCTGATGTACCACACATGACAGCAACAAAATGAATTACACAGGGACAATTTCTTCATCTAATCAACTCTGTAGTTTAAGAGGCAAGGGTTCATACCAGAATAAACAGATGCTACTATAAATTACTCTAATTTTATTGCAAAGAAATTTTGGCTTAGTTACACTTTACAGAGGGTTCTCTGAAATGTTGCACATGTAACATGAAAACAAACTAGAAAGCATAGCTATTCGCACCACAGTACCTCATCTCACAACCAAAGATGAACACTGATGTGAGCAAGAAGGCCCTGACCCTAGCCATGCTGGAAGAAATGTACCCTCAGGAGACATGGATAAGGATCTACACAGATGGATCAGCCAAAGATGCTATTAGGAGCGGAGGTGCCGGACTGCACATACAGTATCCAAACGGACAACATGAGTCAGCTGCAATACTGACAGGCAAACACTGCACAAACTACAGAGCTGAAGTCGAAGCACTGGTCCATGCAGCTAATACCATCAGCAGAACAGCAGACCCTATTGCACAGATTGTCTTTTTATATGATGCCCGCTCCGTCCTTGAGGCTGTCACCAAAGGTAAGCTGCCACAACTTGAAGAAGCACTACAAACCATCAAATGCTTTCGGATAGCATTGCAGTGGATCCCCTCACACTGTGAAGTCCAAGGAAATGAGGAAGCAGACAAGATGGCAAAGGTGGGTGCAGAAGAGAATCAGACAGAAAACATGCTTACACATACAGAGATGAAGACTATCATCAAGTCACTCTATAGAACACCTCAATCAAGCGATGCCTACCATCATCTCTCGAGGCCAGAGCAAGTGACCATTTTTCGTCTCAGAACTGGACATAACAGACTAAACCAACACATGTACAGGCGGTTCCACCTTACGACATCACCCGCTTGTCCTTGTGGAGAAGCAGAACAGACCACAGAGCACATACTTCAATGTTGCAGTACGTATCAGCTGCTGAGAGAAGAGATCTGGGCTTTGTCAACCTCTTTTCTTGAAAAGCTGTATGGGCCTGTGGAAGAGATGCAGAAAACCACAGAATTTATCTTGAGAACGGCTCTCCAAGTATGATACCAGCGATCGAAAAGAAGAAGACATGAAATGTGCTATCGCACTGTATTATATGTACGTTGCCTTAAAAAAAAAAGAGGAATCCAATCTGTCAGTCAGATATATGACGTCATAGTGAATTACATGACATGTGTCAGGTTGACATCACAATCAATTACGTCATGAATGACGTATCTTTAGAAGTCCATCATAAACGCTTAGCAGTCTGTTAAGTTATATGAATTGTATGTATGACTACTGTACGAATTGTATCGCTATTTAATAAACATTCTGTTGAATAATTTGACTGGGCACTATTGCTGCCATGTGGCACCAATCAAATTAGTTTCAAAATATTCAACAGGTTACCTGAGTGTATAGTTTTCTGGAAATTGAGATATAGGGTTCGATCGACCCCAACACGAACACAGCATGGTCGTAAGTTATCTAGGAATGGGCGAGGCATAGCTAAAACTGGATCTATTTTACTCGCTAGTGATGTATATCTCAATGACTGTATTCCTATTTCGCCCATTGTAGCTTCACTGCGATGACGTAGCATTGTTGGGTGTTACATTTTATTACTATTAAAATGATGTAAGATGAATTTTGTTGATTAATGTTAAAACAAATTATTGGAAGTTTTAAAGGATCAATTATATATAAAAATTTCAAATATGAGATAATGAAAGGTTAGTTTGTAGCTATATTTTATTACTTATTGTGCAAAACTCTGGTGAGACATTTCATGGATGCAAATTTATAATGTCAAAGGGTAAGAAAATGACCAGAATTGGTGTGAACAATATAAATACTGTGTATCTAATTAATAAATAAATAGAATCTCAAGCTTGTTTTCAGTCCACATCAACTTTATTGAACACGTTTAGTAAGAACTCACTGAAATTTGTTCCAACTTCCATCTGAGACCTTACTGTGATCATGCGATAAATTTGATAGAAAATGGCACCTTGATTGAGATCTGCTATATATGGATATATTAATATGTGCAGATTTGTAGTGCCGTAGCAAATTAGGCATTTGACACTTAGAAACTTTCTCTTTCCATGTGAAGCAGGTATCATGTAAGTTAATAGTGATATTAAAGCTGTCATGATTTGTTAAAATAGTTATTAATGTTATCAATAAATTACGATTTTCAGTAACTCTATTATGAGTACATGTGTTGATACTTTAAACCAGATGTGCGGAACATTCGTGATGGAGTCAGCCAGTAGGTGTTGGTGTGAGCATTTGGCAGCTGAACAGTATACAGATGTATATTTAATAATAGCACTGCTATTTCCTATAGCCTTGTAGTGTTTACCTGCTGGATAATGGAGGAATCAAGTTTTTAGTCCAATCATATGATGTCATAATCAATTACGTCACATATAGGTTGAGGCCACAATCTGCTATCATATATTAACAGAAATAGTCTATCCATAAATCTGGAATAGTCCGTTAAGTTTGTACGAATTGTATGCCTCTACTATTTAAAAAACATTCTGGTGAATATTTTGAAACTAATTTGACTTGTTGATGCCATAAGCAGCTACGGCACCCAGTCAAAATTTGTTTCAAAATATTCAACACCTTACCTGTATAGTTTTTTCTGAAAATTGAGATTCAGGGAGTGCAGGGATCGATCGATGCCAGCACAGGCAAAGTGTGGATGGAGCTTAACTAGAGATTGGCGGAGCATAGCTAAAAGTGGATTCCTCCATTGATAACATATTGTACTGACAGAAGCTTTATAGCAGGTCAGAATCGCTTTGCAGGTTTAATGAATCAATAGCCAGACCCATAATAGTTACCGAAATTGGAAATTGATTAGCAATGCTATACTACTTGAAGGAGCTAACATGAACTATTTTACCATGCCATGACAGCTTCAACATTAACCTCATCATTAGTACACGAAACAAGTGAAGCACTGGCACATCTAAGAAAGCAGCCAAAGCTGCAGACTTGCCTTCCTAGAGAAGTCGATGTTTGGTGTTAGAAGAAGCAAAACCATAAATGATGACTATCAGAGCACGCCTATCAAGTCCAGATAAGGATAGGCAAATAAATTTGCATCATGCCGAAAGGGAAATGCGATCTCTGTCAAGTCATAGACCAAACACGCTGGTTTATAAGCAATTGCACCAATCTAGCTTATAGGGCCAAAATAGTTGGTAATTGCCATACTAGAAATCTGACTTATCTTATTACCTGCAAACAATGCAAAAACAATATGTGGGAGAAACTAAGCGCACTTTCAAACAGCGCGTATGACACCGGTGTCAAGCTATTTCACTATTAGAAATCACACCAAGAATGATGTACAATTTCCCATTATTTCGAGACAGGCAAAAGAATGCCACTGGATCCATCAACTATTTCATGGCCCCCTTTTGTATCAATCAGGCGGGATGATATTGCATAAATGTTGAGTATCTTGGAATTGATTTTGACTGGAGAGTAGCTGCCAAAATGACGGAAACAGCTTTCATTATGATTCTTTTCAAATTAAGCAATATCATCCCGCCTGATTGATACCAAAGGGGGCCAATAGTTGATGGATCCAGTGACTTTCCTTTGCCTGTCTCCAAACTACAGAGTCTGCATCATCTGGGGCTGATGTTACTACTACACCGGTGTCATATGCGCTGTTTGAAAGTGTGTTTAGTTTCTCCCACATATCGTGTTTGCATTGTTTGCAGGCAATAAGATAAGTCAGATTTCTAGTCTTTATCTGGACTTGATAGGCGTGCTCTGATAATGTCATCCTTTATGGTTTTGCTTCTTCTAACACCAAACATCGGCTTCTCTAGGAAGGCAAGTCTGCAGCTTTGGCTGCTTTCTTAGATGTGCCAGTGCTTCATTATTAGCTCACCTGGCCGGAAAGGCCAAGTGAGCTTATGCCATGGCCACCATCCGTCGTGTGTCCATCGTCCATCCATCAACTTTTCCTTTAAACGACTTCTCAAGAATCACTGGGCCGATTTCAATTATATTTGGCAGGAAGCATCCTTAGGCCCACAGGGATCCAAGTTTGTTCAAACGAAGCCGATTGGCCAATTTATCTGACAGCCATCTTGGATTTCGGCCGATTTTAAGAAACGTATTTTAAAATCTCCGAAAGCGCTTGGGAGATTGATGTAAACCTCATGAAATATGATCTAGGGCAAGAGCGGAACAAAGTTTGGTCAAGGGGACTTGATTGGTCAAATGGTTTGGCGACCATCTTGGTTGACCTAGTTTTAGAAAAAAACGATTTCTCCAGAACCGCTGAACAGATCGGGTCAAAATTTGGCAGATATGATTATGGACTAAGGGCCATTAAAGTTTGTTCAAGGGAACTTGGACCGCCATAAAACATGGCCGCCCTGAGTAAATCAAAATATAGCGTATTTTGTGGTCATATTGGATTTTCTTATTTGATGGATTTTGAGGGTGAAATTGGTTTTATTTGTGTTTTTGATTATTCTGAGCTCAAATTTACAATTTTAGAAATGGTCAGATAAACGGTTTGTTGGCCATCTTGGATCAATTTCCTGCCAAAAGCTCGCATGCTAAAGCAATTGGAAATTTAAAATGTCTTCTCGATAACTACTGGGACAATTTCAACTATATTTGGGAGGAAGCATCCTTAGGGCATAAAGATTAAAGTTTGTTCAAACGAAGCCGATCAGCCGATTGGGCCGGTGGCCATCTTGGATTTTGGTTGATTTTTAGAAATTTCTTTAAAAAATCTCCAAAACCGTTGAGGGATCGATTCAGAACTCATGAAATATCATTTAGGGCAAGCGCTGAACCAAATTTGCTCACTTGTGAACTTATTGGCCGAGTCATTTGGCGGCCACCTTGGATGACCTTGTTTTCGAGAAAATGACTTCTTCAGAACTGCTGGTGATCGGGCCGAAATTTGGGAGATGATATTGATGACTAAGGGCCATTAAAGTTTGTTCAAGAAAAGTTGATACATAAAGAAATGTGGCTACTGTTTTTGTCTCGCCTGCAAAGCAGGATCGAGACAGGTATCACTTTTCCGGCGGTGGCATAAACTTTTAAGTTAAGTTTATATCTCAGCAATACCTGATCCAATTGGAACCAAACTTGGGTGCATGGTAATATACATCAAAAGGAAGCATCCCGCCGATAAAAATGCCATGAGGTCAAGGTTACAGGGGTCAACGGTTACAGTATAATCTTTGTTAATATTTTACGTTAAGTTTTTGCGTTAAACAAAAGTTATTGCCTTATATCTCAGCAATGCCTGATCCAATTGGAACTAAACTTGGATACATGGAGATATACATCGAAAGGAAGCAGCACGCTGATGCAGGCATCATGCGTTCAAGGTTATGGGGTCAAAGGTCACAGTATAATCTTTGTTAATATTTTATGTTGAGTTTTTGCGTTAAACAAGTTATTTCCTTCTATCTCAACAATGCCTTATCCAATTGGAACAAAACTTGGGTACATGGTGATTTACATTTAACGGAAGCAGCATGATGATGCAGACATCATGAGGTCAAGGTTATGGTGGTCAAAGGTCACAGTATAATCTTTGTTAATATTTTACGTTAAGTTTTTGCATTAAACAAAGGTTATTGCCTTATATCTCAGCAATGCCTGATCCAATTGGAACCAAACTTGGGTACATGTTGATATACATCAAAAGGAAGCAGCATGCTGATGCAGACATCATGCGGTCAAGGTTATGGGGGTCAAAGGTCATGGTATAACCTTTTTTAATATTTACGTTCAGTTTTTGCATTAAACAAAAGTTATTGCCTTATATCTCAGCAATGCCTGATCCAATTGGAACCAAACCTGGGTACATGGTGGTATACATTGAATGGAAGCAGCGCGCCGATAAAACGATCATGATGTCAAGGTTATGGGGTCAAAAGTCACAGTAAAATCTTTGTTAAGATTTTACGTTAAGATTTTGCGTTAAACAAAAGTTATTGTCTTATATCTCAGCAATGCATGATCCAATTGGAACCAAACTTGGATACATGGAGATATACATCGATAGGAAGCAACACGCTGATGCAGGCATCATGCATTCAAGGTTATGGGGTCAAAGGTCACGGTATAATCTTTGTTAATATTTTACGTTAAGTTTTTGCATTTAGCAACTTTTAGCTTATATTTCAGGATTGGTTAAGCCTATTGCAACTAAACTTGGATTCCTGGTTACCTATAATGATAGGAAGCGGCATGCTGATGTTGGGGTCACAAGGTCAAGGTCACTGTGACCTTGATATAGAACTCTCTTATTTCAACATTAGGTTTTTGCGTTTAGCAAAACTTCTCAGCTTATATTTCAGGATTGGTTAAGCATATTGCAACTAAGCTTGGATACATGGTTACCTATAATGATAGGAAGCAGCGTGATGATGTTATGGTCACAAGGTCAAAGGTCAACGTCACTGACCGTGATACAGAACTGTTATTTCAACATTAAGATTTTGCATTTAGCAAAAATTCTCATCTTATATTTCAGGATTGGTTAAGCCTATTGCAACTGAACTTGGATACATGGTTACCTATCATGTTAGGACGCACCATGATGTTGGGGTACACAAGGTCAAGGTCACTGACCTTGATACAGAACTGCTTTTTCAACATTAAGTTTTTGCGTTTAGCAGAACTTTTCACCTTATATTTCAGGATTGGTTAAGCCTATTGCAACTAAACTTTGATACCTGGTTACCTAAAATCTTAGGAAGCGGCATGATAACATTGAGGGCTGAAGGTCAAAGGTCAAGGTAGCTGTGACAAACAGGAGACAGGCGAGACATTTAATTCCGCGGAATTCTTGTCTTGTTACAGGTCTGCTCAACTCTAATATTAGAGTTCTACTTATTGTTAATCAACATTCTAGTTGAAATGCCTATGGTCAAGGTGAGCGATACAGGCCCCTTGGGCATCTTGTTTGTTTCTGGATGAATTGGCTAGAAGCATGGAATTCTGTGATGAGAATTGGTCTGAGATGTTTTTCTCTCTTGTTGATATGGGTTTGTCGGTTAGATGACAGAATGTTTGTCCTTCAGGATATCTGTTTTCTCACCTCTTGGAGGAGTTTCAGAGGATGGTCCCTAGCTGCATAATGAGAGATTCGTTCTCAGCTGTGTGTTAGGCTTCAAAATTTTGATAAGTATTTTTCCGGTGATCATCTTGGATCTTCTTAATATTTTCCGGGAATTCTTTAAAAGCCTTCACCTTCTTATTCTGTTAATCAATGGCCCAATTTCAACCAGACATGAATGGAGCAATCCAATTGTGGTAGATTTCAACACATCTAACTATGAGCATACTGATGATTTCATTCCGCACAAATTATTTAAATTTTTATACCCCGCCAAAAAATTTGGCGGGTTATGTAATGCCGCCATCCGTCTGGGCGGGCGTGCGGACGGGCGGCAGAGTGGTTTCCGGATAATAATTCTGTTACCGTTTGTCGGATCGCATTGAAACTTTATAGTGTGGTTGGACATGCTCTTGAGAAACCTATCGAGATCGACGATGATCTGAAATCCAAGATGGCCGCCAACCACCGGCGGCCATCTTGAAAATTGGCTTCCGAATTATAACTCCGTTACCGTTTGTCAAATCGCATTGAAACTTCATAGGGTGGTTGGACTAGGTCTGGGGAAGAAACCTATCGAAATGGACGATGATTCGAAATCCAAGATGGCCGCCAGCTACCGGCATCCAGCTTGAAAATTGGTTTCCGGATGATAACTCCGTTACCGTTTATCGGATCACTTTGAAACGTCATAGAGTGGTTGGACTAGGTCTGCGGAAGAAGCCTATCGAAATCGACAATGATCCAAAATCCAAAATGGCTGCAAGCCACTGGTGGCCATCTTGAAAATTGGTTTCCAGATGATAACTCCGTTATCGTTTATCGGACCGCTTTTAAACTTCATCGTGTGGATCAACTACGTCTGGTGAAGAAACCTATCAAGATTGACAATGATCTGAAATCCAAGATGGCCGCCAGCCACCGGAGGCCATCTTGAAAATTGGTTTCAGGATGATAACTCCGTTACCGTTTATCGGATCGCTTTGAAACTTCATAGAGTGGTTGACTAGGTTGAGGAAGAAACTTATCGAAATCAACACTGATCCAAAATCCAAGATGGCCGCAGCCATGGGCTGCCATCTTGAAAGTTGGTTTCTGGATGATATCTCCGTTACCATTTATCGGATCACTTCCTAGGGTCGGTGGAATATGTCTGGTGAAGAAACCTATCGAAATTTGCGATAATCCGAAATCCAATATTGCCACCAGTCAGCGGCAGCCATCTTGAAAATTGGTTTCTGGACGATATCACCTTGACCTTTTAGCGGATTACTTTGACACTTAATAAGGATTACTGGTCTGAGGAAGAAATACATATTTTCTAATAGCTGTCATTTATTAGTTGGTCATCATGGCGGGCTATTATGCGCCGTTTGCGGACCTCTTGTTTTAATTGCGAAGTTGAATTATGTCTTTATAAATCTCTGAAACCACTTGGGGGATCGGTTCAAAACGCATACTTCATTGTAATTTATGCGTAATGAAATCGTCTGTTAAGATTTATTTCGTTTCATTACATCTATGTCCTTAAATTAAGACTCTAAAAGTATACAATTTTGACAATTTAGTTTTCAAGCATTTAACTGTGAATATGCACCTAGTATAAGTCAAGAAGAGTATTTAAAAAAATGAATATTATACCTTTGCATGGTGCCAGCTGCGGTTAAAAGTAATTTTAAAGGGGGTTTTCTGTGACCACTTACTACAGAGTCGTGAGACAGTTATGACAGGTATTCGTGTTGGGTGGGTGGGGATGGATAACGTAATTATCTCTAATATTAGTGAGAGTATCATGCGGAGGGTGCGAAGGTCTGGATCCATGCCTGATTGGGTGGGGGGGGGGGGGTGTTGTAATCTGTGACACACACCCCCACACAAGCTCTATAATCTCGTCTGCTTGTTGGTATGATGGGCCAAGAGGGTTCAGGCTACCCTTTAGGAACAAACTCCCATACATTCCGATTTAGACGCTTGACAGAGCTGGTAGTATATACGGTAGAGAAAGTTGTCTAAGAATTGGGGAGACAGTTGTGTCAGCCACACAAACCATGCAGAGGGGCTAACAGCTCCTCAACCAAAGCCTATCTTGACGAGACCAGAGAATCCCCGCACTCATGTACTCGCAGGAAGCCCACGTCGGGTGTCTATTGGAGCAGAGAAATCCACACTAGCTCCACATAGGGAACTCACAGGAAGCTGCTACAAACAGCTTGAGGCACAGTATGTGTCGATGTCTTGCACACCAACACTGCTAGTCTCTTGCTGGAGCTCCAGACTGAGGATATCTTTGCTGATGTGTCTATGAGAGGTGACCTGTATAACACAACTGACTACCCGGTAGGACACCCACCACACAACAACACCAACAAGATGTTGGTAGGCAAGATAAAGGATGGTGTGTCCAGACAAATCGGAACAGTCAATAGCTCAGTAGCTGAAAACACTACATTTCACATCAAGAGTATACTTACCACCCTGATACTTCATGATATTTCCTAAATATCGACCTAGCTTCAATAATACTCAGAATTAAAAAGAAACCGCCCCCATTGGGCAGGTTACACAACTGACAGTCCAGCGGATGTGCAACCCAAACTCGCACATGCGCGGGGATGACTCGTCCTCTTCTTAAAATATTGACCTGCCATTGCAACACGCTTTTAGCATTGCTTTTGCTTTCTGTATTTTTGAAGCTGAGTTGTTTTGCAACTTGTTTGACTTTTATATTAGTATGTCTGACGCTGCCAATTAGCCGGAGGATGCTCCCGGTCCTAGCCATCAGGTGTACTTTAGTAAATTTATTGATAAAAAAATTTGCGTGTTGACTCGGATGGTATTTCCCGGATTCGCGCTATCTCGTGGGTACGTCTTTATTAGGCTAGCTCTTTTATGGGGGAGGCCTATATTTAATGTTCGCGCCGATGGTTGCACGGCCCCACCAGAACGATTGAGTTCCACCGACCTTAGGAGCCAGTTTTTGTTACCCGTAGGGCAGTCTCGTACAGGATCCATGCCCCCGAGACCAGATGCTAACCAGCGTCATCATTCGTCGTGCACTTGCGGCACGGTGAGTTGACATAATACACCGGAACGGGCCGACACTACCCCCAGCGAGCTACATTGGGTGAGTGCGTGGGTGGTTGAGTGGGTGCATGGATGGATAGGTGGGTGGGTGGTTGGTTGGCTGGTTGGTCGAATGTTGACATAGATAATTTGGGTTCATTTGTTATATGAATATTTTCTGGTTTGGAATAGAAAATCAGAAATCAAAGTATACAAAGATAAGGTAATTGTAGGGAGAGGGCGGACGTAAGTTGTTAGAACTTGTGCCAATCCCTTCGTACACATGCTACAACAATCCTCTGGTATTTGGGGTGGGGTGACGTTTAATAAAGTATATACATTTTGATGCTGATCCGCTGATACACAATGGATCTGGATTCGGATCTGGATCATATGTGAAAAACATTACATAGCAGCGGTATGCCCTATATAGGCTATATCGGATGCCCTTCTATTTTCATATAAAGTCAATACCATATAATTTTGTACGTGTAAAGAGAAAACTTGAAAAAATTTATGTTAACTCTAGATATGCAGGGAACATCCTCTCAAAGCATCTGAATTTCAAAATTTCGCTTTGTGCTCCCCCACCCACCCACTCCGGTATGGGGGAGATCACCCCTCTTTCGACCTCCCCCCCCCCCCCCCCAGATCCAGCCTTGGCGCTATGGAGCCTTGCACGCCTGCCGCATCTCACACTATTATAGTCATCCACATCCCACCTATCGGTCTTATATTACCATTTATGCAGCCAATCACGCTCCATTCCGTCACATTGCACCTTCCAATTATATAATACCATATCCAAGTCTATCTTTCCATGTTTCATTATTTCATATTTTTACATCTCTAGCAAACTGTATCTTAATTACGTGTAGCGAATTTCGGAATTGTTACCCTCTTGATTAAAGTTTCATTTTCATTTTCAGTTTATTTACATCCATATCACAAAGTGGCATATGTGGAACAATGATTTTACAGGATTTACATGGTATGGCGGCTAGACATTGTGACAGTTAACATCATCTTGGTCATAATTCATCAATTGCATTATTGTCATTTATATTAGCAGTATCATCACATTCATCCCCATTGACATTGGCACTAATTAACCCTTTTATGACGAGGCCGGTCGTAACCGACCTCTAAAGTGGTATCGAGGAGTGTCCATTCCTTGGTCAGGAGAAGACGATCGCCATAAATCTACCACCTAAATGACTGGCTCCATGTCCGAGCCAGACATTCCAGTGGTAGATTTCTCAGCGATAGCCCCCACCGGTCCGTAAACGGACACTCTTGTTCACAGATTTTGCTTTTTGACCACACATTTAGACATTAAAAAGGCTAATGATTAAATTTAATGTTATTTCCCGTTCCCAATTTGGCTTAAAACAGTTATATACTTTTCCCTTCCAGGAGTCGCTCATCTGTGTTTGCCGTGTTTGAATATATTGGTCTTCAAGGCTTTTCGTTATTCTTATTTTTATTAGCCAATTGTACTGCGTGCCGTTGTTTCGATGATATAATAGAATATGGGTTTATAATCTGAATGCCAGTTTTGTTTGTTTTCCTGAAATAAGCTTAAGCCAATATGTTATCATGCGTTTTCTTATAACTATTTGAATTGGAATTTCTCCGAGCTCGCCATATATCATATTCTTCGGTGTACTCTTTAACTTTTACAACATATTGTAGAAAGTCTAGATTTACTTTCTCTAGTAAGCTGCAATTTTTCTATGGCTTCAGGAATAAGCTCGAAAGATGCAGCTGTGACGTATCAGACGGAAGCTAAATCATAATCCAAATATGCAATAATGTCGATTTCTTGGGACGTACAATGGCATCTACAGGTGCATGTGTTGCTGCTGATACAAATTTACGAGTTGTTGTTGAAATGCAACAGTTCATAGAATAATCTGAACTGTTTTCAACATTTCAAATTATATTTATTTATATCGATTATTTTGAAAACAAGGTTACAAAAAGTAATTTCAGTGTGTGGCAGCAAAGTTTTTGATCGACCAACCGAACGGCAGGCAGGCAGGCAGGCAAAAGGACGGACGGACGGACGGACAGACAGACAGACAGACAGCAGAGTTTATGAGAATGTCAGAAACATAAATTTACATTACAATTAATATTCATTATTATAATAATATGCAGAGCCGGACTTAGGCAAGGGCTAGCAAAGTTAAAGCCTCGGGGCCCTGAAAAATAAGGGCCCCCAAATCAAAAAGAATTTTCGCATTTTACCCATTTGATCCTGTGGCTATTCCCAGTATCTCGCTTTTGCTGTCATGCCATACGTAAGCTGCTGAATATTTTGAACCAGCCAAATTACTTTCAAAATATTCAACACCATTTTGACACTTACATAAAGAATTTATTATACAGAGGTTTGGGTCGAATGCACGTTATAACTTGACCTAGCGATGCTGCTTTCTTATCAAGGTCCTTTCCAACGGCGAGTGTTTGAAGCAGAAGCCTGCAATGATCCGGGTGAGAGCGTCATTGCCTCTGCGGCAGATGCCATTTCGCCTGAACATGGCTACACGCCTTCTGACTGAATCAATGATCTTACATCACATTTAATCAATTTGACTGCAGCCTCAATGAGTCTCATTTTCTCTGCATCGCAGCGGGTTTTTTGGGGTTAATACTGACACCCAACCCCCCCCCCCCCCCACACACACACAAACCACGCACGCACGCCACCAACATCACCACCGCCCACCCCCCCCCCCCCCCCCACCCCCACGCACGCACTCTCCCAGACCCTCGCACGCACGGGCCCCGAGTCTAATTAATGCCTAGCGACGATTCTATTTGATAGTAGAATTCTTGGATAAAAGCGGATGCTATATCGCGAGACGTAACCACATTTTACCTGCTTTGCTATCAGCGATTGATATCTTGTCACCAAAATGTTTTTTGAACTTGTTCTTTCATGTACATACAGCCAACTGGTTCATAGTTCGTCTCAGCCAACAAATCTTGCATTTTATGTATTAGATCCTGTTTAGTCGTTTGCCTTTTAACTTTGGGCACTAAACATTGTCTGCCATGGAATCAAGAATATGACGTTTCTCCTGTGGACTCTGATATTGTTTTAAATGTATTTTCAATTCGAAGCGTTTCAAATCGAATTGAGTCGGATTGGTTGGGTATTAATCTAGATATGTAGATATTTGTAACCTTTACCCCTAAATTTTAGCTACGGTGGGTGTGGTGGTAGGGTAGTTGCGGCGTTGTTGTTGTTGTTGTTGTTGTTGTCGTCGTTGTCATCATCGCCGGGGTCGTCGTCGTCGGGCGGCGGCTGCGCTGGTGGTCGTGATATGGTTGTGGTGTTGTTGTTATGGTGCTGGTGGTGGTGGCGGCGGGAGTGGTGTGGTGGTGTTGGTAGTGGTAGTTGCGTTGTTGTTGTTGTCATCACCGACGTCGTCCTCGTCGTCGATGGTGGTCCTGGTAGGGTGGTGTTTTGGTGGTGGTGGTGGTGGTGCTTGCGGTCGTAGTGGTGGTGGTGGCGGTCGTGTTGTCGTTGTCGTCGTTGGTGGTGGTGGTGGTGGTGGTGATGATGGTGGCGGTGCTGGCGTGGGTGCCGGTATTCGAAGTGGTTTTTGGTGGTGTTGGTGGCGGTGGCGATGGTTGTGGTAGTGGTTCCAGTGATGCTGGTTCCGATGGTAGTGGCTTTGGCTGTGATACTTGGTGTTGTCATATTACCGTTATTATTGCCATTTTTTTACTTGCTACGTCATCATTATCTATATTGTTAACATTAGTATTACTAGAAGTCCATAATTCTTTCTGTTATTACCCTTAGCCTATTGCTGTTGTGTTTATCTAAAAATGTCCCAATACGTATAATTGAACACATATTTCTGAGCAATACTATTTTAGTACTTGATTTAAAGAGAACTATTTGATCAGTTGTAGTTTTCTATGATCGCAAAAGAAATCAAAAGAAAATGGGTTATTTTATTCACAGTATTAGCTATCCCGGCATTTCATCTGAAAAAATGGAAGAACAAGACGAAAGTGCTGAGCTACCGTCCTATCAGTCTTACAAGCTGCATATGCAAGACCATGGAGCGCATCGTCAACCAGCGGTTGCAGTGGTACCTGGAGTCGGAGAACATTATAGTTTCAGAGCAGGCCGGCTTCAGAAGATACAGGAACACAGAAGATCAAACAACACATCTTGCACAGGTCATAGAGAACACTTTTCAAGCCAAGAAGGTGATGCCAGCTGCCTTTATCGATCTGCAGAAGGCATTTGACAAGGTGTGGAAGGATGGCCTCCTCGTGAAGCTCCGGCGCACAGGCATCAGTGGCAAACATGTTCCGATGGACCAAGTCATACCTACACAATCGCAGAGCTAGGGTGCTGGTGGATGGACAATCTGGACAGAATGTATTGCTGAGACAAGGGGTGCCACAAGGCGGAGTATTATCACCAACTCTGTTCATACTCTTCATTAATGACATTGTAGCAGAGCTGCCCAATGGGATCCAAGCAGCCCTCTATGCAGATGACCTCGTACTCTGGTACACCGAGGAGTACACAACGACTGCCACGTACAGAATGCAGCTTGCCTTGGACAGAATTACAGCTTGGGCCAATCGCTGGTGTATTACCATCAACAAAAGAAAATCATCAGCCACGCTATTCTCACTGTCCACCAAAACCAAGGTTGGCAATCTGACACTGGGCGGTACTCCACTCGAGTACGAGGACCAGCAGACATACCTGGGAGTCACCTATGACAGAAGATTAACATGGAAGGAGTACATCCAGAACGCTGAGGCAAAGGCCAAAAGAAAGCTAAACATCATGAGGAAGCTGGCAGGAACAAAGTGGGGTGTCAATGAAAGAATCCTCAAGACCATCTACCTAGGTGCCGTACGGACACGCCTTGAGTATGGATCCAGCTCATGGATGACAGCAGCTAAATCTCATCAACAGAACCTCAACAGAGTACAAAGCCAGGCACTGCGCATCATCAATGGTGGAATGAGATCAACACCAATAGAAAAAATGGAGCAGACAGCAGGCATCCCACCACTTAGCAAAGGAAGGGAATGCAAAGCACTGATCCAAGCTGCAAAGTTCAAATCGTTCAACAACCACCCGATGAAGATCAGGCAAGCACAGCTGTCATCAGGAAGACTTAAAAGATCAAGTTTTGTGAAAGAGACAAAAGCACTTCAAAGGAAACACCAAGAAATGCTGCCAGCACAAATAGAAGACCCAAACCACACCCTTGATCCTCCACCCTGGGAAAACAAACTAGATAGCATAGCTATTCGCACCACAGTACCTCATCTCACAACCAAAGATGGACACAGTGATGTGAGCAAGATGGCCCTGACCCTAGCCATGCTGGAAGAAATGTACCCTCAGGAGACATGGATACGGATCTACACAGATGGATCAGCCAAAGATGCAATTAGGAGCGGAGGTGCCGGACTGCACATACAGTATCCAAACGGACATCATGAGTCAGCTGCAATACCGACAGGCAAACACTGCACAAACTACAGAGCTGAAGTCGAAGCACTGGTTCATGCAGCTAATACCATCAGCAGAACAGCAGACCCTATTGCACAGATTGTCTTTTTATCTGATGCCCGCTCCGTCCTTGAGGCTATCACCAAAGGTAAGCTGCCACAACTTGAAGAAGCACTACAAACCATCAAATGCTTTCGGATAGCATTGCAGTGGATCCCCTCACACTGTGGAGTCCAAGGGAATGAGGAAGCAGACAAGATGGCACAGATGGGTGCAGAAGAGAATCAGACAGAAAACATGGTTACCCATACAGAGATGAAGACTCATCAAGTCACTTTACAGACCACCTCAATCAGAAGATGCCTACCATCATCTCTCGAGGCCGGAGCAAGTGACCATTTTTCGTCTCAGAACTGGACATAACAGACTAAACCAACACATGTACAGGCGGTACCACCTTACGACATCGCCCGCTTGTCCTTGTGGAGAAGCAGAACAGACCACAGACCACATACTTCAATGTTGCAGTACGTATCAGCTGCTGAGAGAAGAGATCTGGCCTGTGTCAACCTCTTTTCTTGAAAAGCTGTATGGGCCTGTGGAAGAACTGCAGAAAACCACAGATTTCATCTTGAGAACGGCTCTCCAAGTGTGATACCAGCGATCGGAAAGAAGAAGAAGCTAACCCGGCCTGAAAGGCCAAGTGAGTTTATATCATGGCGACCGCCAGTTGTCAGTCATCTATCATCGGCTTTTCATATTAAGCGTCTTCTTTCCATGAATTCCTTGGCTGATTACAACCAAGTTTGTCAGGAAGCGTTATTTCGTGATAGAGATTAAGGGTTATTAAAAGTTAAAGCTGCTATGTCACATCATTTCATTATTGTAAATCAGTCTCTAGGCTATATACATAATCTCATTGTATCAGAAGTTCATATTTGCACAATGCCGCCAATAAAACGATGTAATTCCACCGTTACCGTGATTGTCAAATAGCGCATTTTTACAGCAATTACTGATCTTGTCCATCTAGTTTATATTGTATTTAGTGGGCATCTCATAAATATTCATACAGGGAAATCACTCTTATCACGTGCCATTTTTGTTTCGGTTTCGGTTTCAACTGGCGTCAATCAGCTATTGTTATTAGATGTAGGCATCATCAGTAAATACTATTAACGACTAAATGAAATGATAGGCTAGACTAAAATAGGTGAAATAGTTGTAAACTGGCCAGCAATACTAGTAACGCGCACCGCGTATAAGTGAATTGGCTTGCGTTATCAGTTTTCGTAAAGCTGTCACAATAGTTTGCAAACTATTGCAGTTGTTGCGAAAACGGGCAGCGCAACCCACGTTCATTCATAAGTGTGTCTTACCAGTATTGTGGTATTTTCGTTACGGGACTTTCATTCTGAAAAAGCAATAATATCGTGAATTTTCTTGACCTCATCTCAGACTACCTTGAAATTACAAACAGATGCGGTATTGATATGGGAGGGGAAAGAGAGGGGTGACTTTTTGACAATTTTCAGCCGACCGCATGAGTGACAGATCGGATGGCTGACTGACTGCATGAGTGACTGATTGGACTGCATGGGTGATGGACTGATGGGATGCATGAGTGACAGATCGGACGGCTCCATGATTGACGGACTGACAGATAGGGAGACAGACCAAACAACTGACTGCTTGAGTGGCAGATCGGATGACCAACTGCATTAGTGATTACTGACAGACTGCATGTGTGACAGCTCGCATATATAGCTGTATGAGTGATAGACTGACTGACAGGCCGACAGACTGCATGAGTGACAGATCGGATGACCAACTGCATGAGTGACGGACTGACAGACTGGATGAGTGACAGCTCCCCAGCCAACATTCGCTAGTGGGCCCCGATCGGGCCCTGATTGGGCTACCGAGTGGGCCCCGATTGGGCTGCCCGATCGGGGCCCGCTCAGAAGTGTCACTGAGATTGGTGCGGGCCCCGATTGGGCTAGCCCAAATGTGGGCTATGAGTGGGCCCCCGCTCGGGCTATGCATGGGCCCCACTCGGGCTATGAGTGGGCCCCAATTGGGCTAGTAGACGGTCCCTGTTGGGCTCGATAAATAGGTAGGACTGATTCGGCTGCCCAATTGGGCTGCCCGATCGGGACCCAATTGGGCTGCCCGATCGGGACCCAAATGGGCTGCCTGATCGGGACCCAATTGGGCTAACCGATCGGGACCCGCTCAGATGTGTCACTTGGTTTGCTCAGGGCTCCAATGGAACTTTCAAGATTTAGCTATGCCCCCGCCAATCCCTAGTTAACCTCCAACCACGCTACACCCAGGTTGGGATCGATCAATCCCCGACCACCCTAGCTATCAATTTCCAGAAAACTATACAGGTAAGTTGTTGAATATTTTGAAACTAATTTGACTTGGTGCTGTTGCTGTCAAAATATTAAACAGAATGTTCCTAGATAGCAAGCAAACATTGGCCTAATATTTTACGCCAACGTAATTTTGTTCATCAGCCTAATGTTGGCGTGAACATGGAGCCAATGAGCAAACATACGTTGGGTCAATGTTGGCAAGCCACATTCAGCCAATGTAGGGCCAACATTGAGCCAACGAGCAAAGTTACATTGGCCCACCAACAGAGCCAACATTGGTAGGATGCCTTAGCTACAACACTGTGTGGGAAGTATTTACCCGCAATGCCCATTGGCTGACCAACATTGTCTGCAGCAGATTTTAGTTATCTACTTACAGTCTCGATCTATGTATTGACATTGTACCTGTTAACTTTGATAACTCAGGAACCAAGCTTGAAACTGAAGCAATCATACAATAGTCGTTGAATACTTGAAAAGTTATTTGAGTAAAATGCAGCAACAGCTTCCACTAAAATTACTTTCAAAATAGTCAACAGGAATCATCTATGATTGCTTTGAAATAACCTAAAATTAAAATACATCTGTTTATTATATTTATAACAATGTGTTCACCCTTCCCTTTGGTGAGATAGATGTCAGACTTGAGATTTCAATGTTAGACTATTTTAGGTTAATCTACCTGGTGAATCGTAATGAAAGCAATACTGGATGGACGGACGCCACTTTCTTTATATAAGGTAATACACCTACATATATGTGATGATCAATAGGGACAAGCAGTGGATATTTCAGTAGCAAAGAGTGGACAGCAAGAAACAGTCAAAGGCCACCGATCTTCAATCTCTCGAAGTTATTGTCTCATTCCAATATGCTGAAATCTGATCATTTGGTGTGCTGATGTCTTCTGTTACGGTTACCTTGTTTCAAGAAAACCTTTGCTCAAGCAGGCCAATACTACACTCATGACAAATGGCTGATATCATTTTGGTTAGGCTGGCTAGCTAGGATAAGGTGGTTACAATGTAACTTAGGATAGAGACCTGTATCATGTCCAGTTTCATACGCTAGTATTAAAAACTCAGAAAATCCATGATGACTGCTATAAAAAAAATTGACCAATCAAATTTCGGAAGCCTACATGTACCACCATATGGTGCTTCCAGCCAAGTTAGGTTAAAATCCGCTAAGTGATAACTGAGTAGAGGCCTTTTAAAGCAGTAAAATTTAACAGAGGACATGCAAACAACAGGTGGATGAATGGACGGATGATGGGTGGACAATGGGTCAATGATGGATTGTTGCCATGCCATAAGATAACTGAGCTAACAATCTTAATTCCAAGCATTATGGTGACACAATTTGGGTTATTTCAGAAACTAATATGCAGATGATATCATGAATGGTATTCGACTAGGGATCTACAGTCATACAGAGAATCCTCATCATTGTAGAGGTGAATACAATTGAGTGGAGAAAACAAAAGCTATTTGCATTTCTAATTGGGGTTTTACAGGTTTAACCCTAGCGAATAAGAAAGGCTGAGGGAATGCTAATGAAAGCAACAGAAGATTCAAATGAAATTGTAATAAGACATTTTAATGTGTACTTGTTAATGAAATTGCTATAGTAGAATACATCTTAAGTTCTTAAAATTATAAACATATATCTTGTTCGGGCATGGATTTAGTACACCGTCTTCAGGCACCAAACGATTCTAGGCGTTTCAAAGCGATTCCCCAATAAGCTTCTCGATTTCTGATTCTGTTGTATTCTTGTGGTTCCTACATTTGTACGCACAACCTGTGAAACAGAAAATAACTTTCATTTTACATCTATTCATACACAGTGCAGCTCAGAAATAAGTTAAAATGCTTACAAAACAAAAACACAAACATATTAATTTAAGTCATATTAGCTAGAATAATTTAGAATACGATGTAAGAAATGTCCTATCGACTATTTTAAACATAACTGAAATGGATGTCTTCCGATCCAATTATAGACATGACAGACACGTACAGGTATGCAGGAGCATCCGGCAGACGGGTGCTACAATGCAACAGCAGTACTGCTGTTATGGCAGCTGCAGGGAGTGGAGGATGAAGGAAGAGGAGCAGCAGCAGGGAGTGGATGATGAGGGGATGGAGGATTTATCATGTCTTTTTCCTTCACATAAGTTATAACGTCATAACTAGGACGTGCATTGTATTGTGGATAATCTGTTCCTCTTGATTCAAGTGCATGGTTATAAGTGCAACTTTCGCACTCAGAAAATTTGCGAGACCACGCCCAATATATTTTTAGATATGAAGACCGGTATCCAGTCAATTTACCCAGAAGAAAATGCGCCTCCTAGTTATGATGTCATAACTTCCGTGAAGGAAAAGGACAATATAAATCCTCTACCAAAGGGGAGGGGGGAGGAGGAGCAGGAGGTAGTGGCGGATGAGGGAGGAGGAGCAGCAGGGAGTGGATGATGAGGAGCAGCAGCAACAGAGAGTGGAGGATGGACGAGCAGCAGCAGGGACTGGAGGATGAGGGAGGAGGAGCATCAGCAGCAAGGACTGGATGATGAGGGAGGAGGAGCAGCAGCAGGGAGTGAAGGATGAAGGAGGAGCAGCAGGGAGTGGAGGATGAGGGAGGGAGAAGCAGCAGCAGGAAGTGGAGGATGATGGAGGAGCAGCAGGGAGCGGAAGATGAGGGAGGAGTAGCAGCAGCAGCAGGGAGTGAAGGATGAGGGATGAGCAACAGCAGGGAGTGGAGGATGAGGGAGTAGGAGTAACAGCGTGTGGAAGATGATCGAGAAGCAGCTTATGATGATTATCAATAGGAAAACCATAATTGATGCCACTGACGAATGGAGCCATAGGCATGGTCCTTGGCCTTATTGAGCAATGAGTCAAGTATCATTGGCACAATGTACCAATGGGGTTACATGTAATACCACTGACCAACAAGCGCACAGGTTCATGACATTATTGACCAATGAGGCAGGTGTTAATACAGACATAATTGACCAATGGATCAAGCACCCTTGGTCAATGTGTCAAGAGTAACTGATGCCATGAACAAATGTGGTGAGGGTCCTTGGTATTATTGAGCAATGAGTCAAGTATCATTGGCACAATGTACCAACGGGGTTACGTGTAATGCCACTGACCACCAAGCGCACAAGTTCAGGTGGAGGATGAGGGATGAGCAACAGCAGCAGCAGGAGGATGATGGAGGAGCAGCAGCAGGGAGTGGAGGATGAGGGAGGAGGAGCAGCTGCGGGGAGTGGATGAGAGAGGAGGAGCAGCAGCAGCAGGGAGTGGAGGATGATGGAGGAGCAGCAGCAGAGTGGAGGATGAGGGAGGAGCAGCAGCAGGGAGTGGAGGATGAGGGAGTAGGAGGAGCAGCAGCAGGGAGTGGAGGACGAGGGAGGAGCAGCAGCAGCAGAGAGCGGAGGATGAGGGAGGAGCAGCAGCAGGGAGCGGAGGATGAGGGAGTAGGAGGAGTAGCATCGAGTGAAAGATGATCAAGAAGCAGCTTATGATGATTATCAATAGGACAACCATAATTGATGCCACTGACCAATGGAGCCGTAGGCATGGTCCTTGGCCTTATTGAGCAATGAGTCAAGTATCATTGGCACAATGTACCAACGGGGCTACATGTAATGCCACTGACCAACAAGCGCACAGGTTCATGACATTATTGACCAATGAGGCAGGTGTTAATACAGACATAATTGACCAATGGATCAAGCGCCCTTGGTCAATGTATCAAGAGTAACTGATGCCATAAACAAATGTGGCAAGGGTCCTTGGTATTATTGAGCGATCATCCCTGACACAAATGGCCAAGAAACCAAGTATCATTTGCACTATGGACCAATAGGACAAGCAACGCTTGTCAATGAGGAGAGCACAACTGATGTTAATGATCAATGAGTCACGGGTCACTGGAAAACAAATGGGCCGGAAATATGAAAATGTGTGTGTAGGAAAACCAGTCTGATACTATTGACCACCGGGGAAAGCTCCATTGGCTCATGAGACACGCATACAGGTGAGGAAACGCAAGAATATTGGCGTCCAACGTATTGAACCATGAAAAAAGTACCATTGATTAAATTTAATTGGGCAGCCATATCTGACAACACTGGCAAATGGTTCAAGTGTATCAACAGATTTACATGTACATTCTACCAATGGGACAATTGTGAGTAAAAAATCTGGATGAGGAAAGGCAAGAATATTGATATTCTTGACATTATTGACCAATGGGACAGCTACCATTGGTTAATGGGGCAGCCATCCCTGACATTATTATCAAAGGTTTAAGTGTACCAACACATGCCATTTACCAAGATGAGCATTGGCCTAATGATCACAAGTACAACTTTGAGCTGGTAATACAAAAATATCATTGTCCTTGACACTATTGACCAATGGGATAACACCCACTGGCAAATCGGAATGGGGAAGCCATACCCAATAGGATACTTAAATATTGACATCATTGTTAAATGTTTAAAGTATACAACAGGGTTCTGCCAAGACAGGGAGGGCCCATGTACCATTTAACATTATTACCTTCACACATGTGTCAATGGCCCACAGGATTTTAGGCCACAGCTATCTTCCATGTATGCTATTGACCCATCATTTGCCCAAATAACCCATATCTTCTCGAGGGAGTGGGCCAATTGACCCCACTAAGCAACTGGGTCAGCAGAACCATACGGATCGAATCCTGAATTCCCTGAATCTCAATTTCCAGAAAACTATACAGGTAGGCTATTGAATATTTTGCTACTAATTTGACTGGGTGCTGTTGCTGCCTATGATAAAATATTTAACACTATGTAATTGTTTATTAAATATGTACAATTCATAGAACAGCCTATTAAGTGTTTATGATGGATTTAAGTATGCCATACATGTATAATTGACTGACAGAATGGATTCCTCTATTGCTCTCGGTACCCACCCTACACCTATGCATAGTCTGTGTATATTGAAATTTTAATGTGACGAAAGGTGTATTATGCCATTAAACAGTCCTGCACACTCACACATGCATATTCATGTACATGTATATCTTAACAAGAATTACATGGAATTAAAATTCTCGTCAGTCTCCTGTTTGTCACAATGGCCTTGACCTTTGACCGTACTGTTATCACTCTGCTTCCTAACATTATAGGTAACCATGTATCGAAGTTTATTTTTAATAGGATTAACGAGCAGAGGTCAAATAACAATGTCAGAATGACCGTGACCTTTAATCTCACTATCAGCACACATCTCCATTATGGTATAGGGAACCATATGTTCAAGTTCAGTTCTTGTACAGGTAGCATGTATAATGTAAATGTGTTGCTAAACGGATCAACGAACGTTAAAAAAGCATCTATAGGTCAAATAGCAATATCAGAATGACTTTGACCTATGTAGTGACCTCACTATCAGCACACATCTTCCTTATGGTATAGGGGAGCATGTGTCCAAGTTTAGTTCTGGTAATTCTGAATTATAAATGTAAATAATTTCCTAAGCGCAACAACTTAATGTTGAAAAAGCAGAGGTCAAATAGCAATGTCGGAATAACCATGACTTTTGACCTAGTACACCTTACTGTCAGCACACATTCTTGGCATAGGGAACCATGTGTCCCAGCTTAGTTCTGGTTGTATGAGCAATTCTGAAATATAAATTTAGTAAATGATTCAAAGCTAAACGCAAAAACTTAATGTTGATGCCACCGCCGTCGGAAAAGTGATAACTATGTGTCGCTCCAGGCTTCGCAGACGAGACAAAAATCCATGCTGACTTAGTAGGGCTAGAAATTAACCACTGATCCTGTAATCTGTAGGCCTTTTTCCCATATGGATCAGTAATGGATCACTGTTTCAGTGGTCCAATAGTCTTAAGACAATTAAAACAGGATTTACTGCTAACTTCATCAACCAGCTCATCCAGCTGTTGAAATATTTTGTTTTTTTAAACAAAATGGCCTCTATAGTGATCTTGAGAAATGTACATTTGAAGGCTAAGAGAAGACGATTTTTGAAAATGTACCGCTGGAATGACTAGCTCGATAAATGAGCCAGCCATTCCAGTGGTAATTCTTCAAAAATAGACTTCTCTTGGCCTGCAAATGGACATCAACTAAACAAACATTTTGAGTTCCTGACCATTAAATGATTAATTATCCTCATATGGTGTAAATGATGCATTCAGAACATTTGATTAATTTTATTTTCTGAATAGTTTATTTCCTCTGAACTGTACACAGTATATTATTATTATTATTATTATTATTATTATTATTATTATTATTATTATTATTATTATTATTAATCGCAGATTATTGTTTTCTCTCAGGATCTTTCTTCTTCTTTGTCCAAAACCTTGGACCCTATCTCCTCCTACAGTTTTCATTCAATCAACTCCAAATTTGGCCAATTTCTACTACTAGGCCTGGAATCATGTGCTATTACTTTTCTTTTGGATCTGCCCAAAGGTTTTCGAGCTACCCACCTTTGAGTGGGCAAAAAAGTCCCATAGGAAATGTATGGGGATGTTCAAAATTGATCTTTGAAGTGCTGCTACAGCTAGAGTTTTCAACGGATCACTACCATACTTGGTGAGGATGTTACCACTGGCGATTTGTTTTTGAAAAAACATTTTTTTTCAAAATGGCCACCTTTGAACCCACAATGCATGGAAATGTATGGTGATTTCAAATGCATGTTTGAAGTGCTACTACATCTAGAGTTTTGATCGGATCACTCTAATTCTTGGGTAGGATGTTGCCACAGATGATTATTTTTGGAAAAAAAATTCAAAATGGCCATGAAAAGATTTTGGGCAAAAACACCAGTTTTCCTTTTTTGCAAAAATTATCTCAGAATGAAAAATCGTGAAAATTAATTTGTGGGAAAAATTTTCAAAATGGCCGCCAAAGTTGCTCGGATCGACTTGAAATTTGGTGAACTTCTAGCTCTCATATTGACCAGACTTGGTGTCAAATTAAAAGTTGATCCGACCAACAGTTTTCGATAAAATCAGCTTTTGGTTGCCACATATCCCCTATGGGAGCAATATTGGAACAGTGTTATCTCCTATAGTTTTCTTCCGATTCTCTTCAAACCTGGACAGATTCTAGAACATTGAGAGATCTAAAAAAAAATTCAATGACAATTTTAATGTCTCCCTCGGGGTCAAGGTCATTCACGGGTAAAGCTGTACAGTTTTCATGTTAGGCATACGTTACCTGCCTTTCATCATGCAACTTCAAAGATCAAGTTAGAAGACACACTTTATTTTATCCTTAGGGTCAAGGTGACCTTTTATTTTAAACCTATGGGCATTTCCAGCATGGATCTTTGAGCTGTGACTACACTTTCAGTCTGTATTCGATCATCATCAGGCGTGTTCAATGGCGTTAGAAGACGCCTTATACTATTTCTTCAAGGCCATACATCGCAGATTTACAGTTACTTCAGTAAATGTTCTCTAGTTATTATTATTATTATTATTATTATTATTATTATTATTATTATTATTATTATTATAAGAACTGCGCAGAACTATAGTACGGATCCGTACAAAATGCCAGGGATCTCTGAAGTTTGTGGTGTACTGATCTGTATGGATCACCGTTAAAAATGTTAATTTCTAGCCCTGCTTAGACATGATTTCCACTTACGAGGCGCACGCACACACGCACGCACGCACACATGCAAACTACACAAATGTCATCTGTTATGCAACTTACTTATTACTACACGTTAAGACTCATGGACGCGAAATCGCATTTGTCTCCTTCGCCACACAAGTTGAACACCAGTGGAACTGCATTGGTCCAAGGAGGCGTCGAGAGAGCTTTTCAAGGTTCCTTCTCCAAATTACGCATGGTGATTGCTCTAGAAAGATAAAATCAAGGCACCATTGCATACATGTATCTAGTGTTTTATAGAATGAAATAAATCTAACAAATCTCTCTCATGAAAAATGATAGCACGGTAGTCCTAGTATACTAACATATATTAAACCAATTGGCTGATTTTTATTAAATTTGGCAGTCGGTTCCACCAATGTTGTTGAAGATTTTATTGCAGCCAAAAAGTTGATTGCATAAACACATCGACCAACAAGGCGGATTTAAGCTGTTGCGCCACTGAATGATGTGGCGTGTGGCACTTACCTAAGCCCACAGTGGACTGCTTGCCGCCTTTGATCAATTCATTAATGGCCAAACTACCTCTATACGTAGTCATCTTCAGGAATGTCATTATTGAAAGTCTATTTGCGTGTTGAGAAGAGTATTTTTGTAAATTATCACATTGCAATGACCGGCTCACCAAGCGAGCCAGTCATTCCAGTGATAAATGTTCAAAAACCTGTCTTGTCTTTGGCGCAAATGGACATTCAGTAATGAGATTTTAATTTTTTTTTCTTAGCCAATCTTGACCATTAAAGGCTATAATCACTGATACTTGCTGTTTAACTGTCCAGGACAAGGGCCAAATAGGAATTTTCATCAACTTAACCATGTACTGGGCAGGCTGGCCAAAGCAGCCTCTGCAATGGTCTATGAATTTCCATTTGCAGGTAAAGAGAAAATTACTTTTGTATATTTACCACTGGAATGAGTGGCTTGGTAACTGAGGCAAACATTTCAGTAGTAATGTTTAAAAAAAATAGTATTTGGACAATGATCAAGCAAAAATTTGGATTTTCATTTTCGTTTGAATGTTAAAGCCGGCTCTAGAAACATATTTGAATGACTTCAAACAGCTCTTTTCTGTAAATTCCAGTGATAATTTTAGAAAATAATCTTCCCTTGACTTGCAAATAGACATTAGCGGAGCACCAATTTAATATTTTGTATTTGGTTAATCAGAATGCGTAGCAATTTGAGGCGCTTTTGACACAAAAGGGGTTAATAAATCATTCTTTTATTTTCCAACCCCACCACATTCCACCCCTCTACACATAACAATAGGCTAAATAGATATATTATTACTACATTTTTGCACCAGAATGACAAATACGTGTACATGTTCTGTTAAAACCAACGTGTACACGTGTAATGGTACATGTATTGGCCCAAATGCACACCCCTAGTCACTAGTTAGCTGACGTCACAATAAAAATACTGTTTAGTTCCATCACAAATCTCAAAATGTGTGTCACGATGTGTACAAATTGTAAGTTTCTGATTCATTTACAATTTAATAAACATTCTGCTGAGTGTTGAATATTTTGAAACTCGTTTGACTGGAAGTTGTTACTGCCATAACAACAGCCCTAGGCAATTAGTTTCAATATTTTCAACAAATTACATGTATTTCAGTTACCGTAATATTTAAATTCTGTGTATTCAGGTTTCAAAGTGGAAACAGTGAGCACACCTTAGCTAGAAATAGCTGGTGCATAGCTACATGCGCATATGGATACCTCTATTTCAAAACAGTAAAGAGAATATGACTGACATAAGAAGCGATCTGCTGTATCAAAGCTACAGTGTATGTAGTGTTGAACAAAATGGTTGAGCTATACTTGCACCATTGATTTCTCAGGGCGAGCTTAAATGTGTGTAAAATATGTCTTACACTTATCAATTGGCAGTTAGACTGGGACTGAGGTACCGGTAGCTCATCGATGGCGGGAGGGCTCCAATCCCGTGCTACACCATACCGTCAATGTCTACAGCCCACATAGTCTTTACCACATGAAAGGATTCCGATTGATACACCACCTACAACAGAATAGAATTACAAGTTATATATGCATTATTTTTTATGAATGACCAATAAAAATTCTAAATACCGGTAGAATGGAGTTGACCACCATAAGATCGCTCCAGCAAAATTTTTTTTTAAATCTTTTGTTTAGACAGGACTTCCACTAGTGGGAGTCCGGGAGTACTATATTTCCAATCGCATGTTTCTACTCCCAAAACAAAGCCCTTGGACTTCCTCTTTTTCTGTCCTTGAAACCACTGAATGCCTGATGGGGGTGGGGGTACTCAGCGGTATTCTTAAAATAGCTAATAAGGCATGATATATATGCTCTATTTATTAATTAAAACAGTTATATTTTCCAATTTAAACCCCAAGGGCCTTAACGCTCACCTGGATGATTAGCGTTTGAACCATTAGCATTTGAACAAACAAAATACTTTAAATTCAGCAGCAACAAGACATAAAATACGTGTACAAAATTCGGAATTCAGTACACTCAATATTTAGTAGGAATTAATGATGAACGATGACCACACAATCATATTGAATCCTAGGTTCCATCCACCCAATAAAAAATTCAATATGGCCATCCTAAATTTGGATTGGTCCATGACAACCATGTTTTATCAAGGATCAAGTTCTCGTCAACAAATTTTAATCACCCTTAGTTATTGATGAAATTTAATCTAATGAGTTTCAGCCTGATCGGTACAGCAGTTCCTGAGATGTCATTTTGGAGAACAAAATTGGCCACTGAAACAAGCGGTTCATGAAGAGTATCGTTTTTTTAACGATTTCTAGCCATTTTTTTGATAATTCAATATGGCCGCCAAACAAATAGACCAATCAAAACTCTGTGTACATGATCTGAAGCACACCACTCTATGGTCCTTCCAGCCGAGTTTGCTTGAAATTGTTCAGGTGGTTAATGAGCAGTAGCATGTTAACCGGTTAACACTCATATCAGCCAAAAACGGCTTCTGCTTCTGGTCTTGAGATATGTCCATTTGAAGCCTACTAGCATAGAATTAGTCAACCTAAAATCCAAGATGGCCGCCTGACAATTTGAACAATCAATATTCTGAAAAGAAACCCCGGAGCCTACCACCATAAGATACTTCCAGCCAAAAGTCGTTGAGATTGCCCGAAGAGTTAATGAGGAGTAGGATTTTAACCGATTTCCAACCATTTTTTGGAAAATTCAAGATGGCCACCAAAAGAATAGACCAATCAATATTCTGTATACAAGTTCTGAAGCATATCAGCCTAGGGTCCTCCCAACCAAACATGGCTTCCGCTAATTTCTAACCACATGAAGTCCTGGACTTCCTGTGTAGTAGTTTTGGGAGTCCGAGCATGGAAGTCTAAAATGGTTCCCATACATAAAATTTGCTTAAAATCATAGTTTTAGTGGTGTCAGGGCCAGAAAAAAGGAAGTCAAGGACTTCCTTAGTCTTTGTTTTGGGAGTCCAAAACATGAACTTTGGGAGTACAGTACTCTCAGACTTACACTAGTGGAAGGCATGCAACCAAGCTTGCTCGAAATCGGGCAAGTAGTTAATGAGTAGGTTTTTAACTGATTTCCAGAAGTTTTCAGAAAATCCATGGGGCCAGAAAAATTGACCAATCAAAATTCTGTATTCATGTTCTGAATCCCTCTTAGCCTAGTATCCTTCCAGCCAAGTCAAGTTGAAATTGGCCAAGCAGTTAATGAGGAGTAGTGCTTAACTTTTAAACGATTTCCCGCAATTTTTGGGAAAATTCAAGCTGGTCGACGAAAAAGTAGACCAATCAAAATTCTGTATACAAGTTCTGAAGCATACCACTCTAGGCTCCCAAAAGGGTTTGCTCGAAATCGTCCAAGTGGTTAATGAGGAGCATGATTTTAAATGATTTTCAAAATTTTCAGAAAAGCCAAGATGGCCGCCAGAAATATTGACCACTCAGAATTCTCATTAGAAGTGTTGAAGCCTACTAGTATAGAATTAGTCTACCCAAGTTTTGTTGACATCGGGCCAATTATATTGGTTGAAATCGGTCAAAGCATAAATGAGGAGATGCGATTTGATGGACGGCCATCATGCCATAAGTTCACTGGGCCAGTTGAACCAATAATTAACCTAAATAACAGAAGAAATGTGATAAAACACCAATATCATTATCTGCACGTAAAAAAATAACAGTGATCGTTAACCTGTACATCTGTGGCAATCATGAATGTCACATTTTTGCGGTAGCATTGAGACACTAGCGTAGAGAACAAGACTCGGATAGGGATAAACACAGAAAATGAAAACAACAGTAATAAGACCAACTACGACCTCCACAAATCAACATGTAACCAAATGCTGGGTGAATGATTTAACAATGAGTGTAGGCAGCACACCACAGCTAACACGGGACCACCCATCTGCACCACAGCATTTCCACAAATAAGAGTGAACGTCTTAAATAAGTCAATTGATTCAAGAACAAACTAGATTATCAACTTCAAAGAAAAATCTTTTGAGTTGGCCCAACTACAACAAAAAGGGCCCGAGGCAATAACACGGCACTAGCTTATGCCTCCCGTAAACATGATGCTGGTGAATGCATTCTATTGCCAAACTGTGTGTGTGTGCGTGCGTGCGTGCGTGCGTGTGTGAGCCAACATAAAGCCAACCACTATTAGTTATGCCTCCGACACCCTTCACTATTAGCTGTAGAGTTTCCATTGGTTTCATTGTGTGGTCGGTCTCTAAAATAATATTCCCCAGGCGTCTAAAAACGAAAACTGGTGTCGTTCAAACAGCGTAGACATTTGTGTTGATAAATTATTTATATCTTTTGCATCAATAAACCACGCATTAGATCAATACATAAAATTAGTCTAAACTATGATTATGCGTTTCATTAAGAGTGTTGCTTTGGGGTGGTGGGGTGAGGGTGGGAGGGGGGGGGGGGCGTATGCACAATATATACTGTAAATATCATTCGGCCAAATAAATGCAAATTCAATTCAATTCAAATTGTGGTTGTTGTTTTTTTTAAACATATTTTATTGCATATATTGCAATGGGATTGGGCACAAGTTGTTCGAAACTTAGAAAAGCCCTCTCCATAAATTGTGATTGTTGGGGAGGGAGTCAGGGGTGGTGGTGGTGGGGTGTGGGTGTGCAGGGGAGTACAATGGGGTGGGAGTAGTGGCTCCACAGTCTCCTATCTTGAGATACAAATCTTGAAATCTAGATGTTCTGAGATGGCTTCTGCATTTTTGTGGGTTACATATAAATATGAAATTTCACGTTTAGATGCTCAAAAAGTTGGGGTCGGCTGGGGGCAAACTCATAGCTTTGCAACGGCCTCCAGCAAATACCCCACCCACCTTGATCCAAAAGTTATGGAGTGGGGTTACAGGTTATAAACTGCCATCATGCTTTATGCTTCACGGTTTAATGGGGGAAATAATTCTTGTCTTCTCTTGTCTTGTTAAATCCTGTTTCTTGGAGGCTTGTCCTTTAGAGGCACCTCGATCCTTATCGAGTAGTATCCTAAGATGTAGAATCATCTGTACTCTTCAGTAGAACTTCTGCATAGTCGTTATATAGTAGTTCACGATTCACATTTATTCGCAGTAATGGAAAGTCTCTGATCTTTAATCATAGTAATATACGCAACGCAAACAAAACGGGTTAGTTTGATTAGGGTTCATGACAGCCTCTTCCCATCATTGGATCATACATGTGCTCTTGTTTTCCAGGATCATCTTGCTCCGTGCATGGTGCACTATGTGGCAGAGTTCCCTAGACACTTTGCTTATAACTTTGCTATTTTGTAGGAGTCAGTTTGCTCGGTGATAAATCTACCAGGATCTAGGATATCTTGCAGACAGGTTTCATGTGTTGATAGGAGACCAGAATGCTTCAGGATGTTCAGAACTTTGTCTATATGCTTTGATCTAACATGGTTGAGCAATGGGATACAACAAGGAAGTGCATCATTGTTTCCTCTTCGCCTCTACAGTGAGGGCATGTAGTTGAACATATAATTCTTAAGATGCATAATTGTACCATTAGCCCGTAATTGTACTGATTGCCCAATCGGGCCCCGAACAGAGCCCACTCAAAGCCCTAGCCCACTTTGCCCTTACTCAGCCCAGTCAAAAGTTATAAACTTCGATCGCAGTTTATACTTTGAAATTCAATGGGTAAAATAATTTTTCAAATGAAATAAAAGACCAGTTCTGGTCACACATCCTCCAACCAGGGCTTTTTAGTACAACCCTAATTTTTTTAATTCAAATGTTGTACATACAATCTTTCAGGAAATCAAGGGGGATTACTCTGGTCATTACAGACAGATCTTGGCCAAATGCAATCCCAGTCTCAATCCATCCAGGCTAACTGAAGTTTTCAAACGGAAACCAAATATTTTATGATTTTTCAGGAAATCAAGGGGAATAACCCTGATAGTTCTGGACACATTTTTGGCGATATGCAATCCTCAATGAGGTCTTGTCATAAGGAGTTGATATTCCAAATTTGAAATGAATCCCAGCAGTCTAACTGAAGTTATCGAAAGGAAACAATTAAATATTTTACGATTTTTCAAATAATCATGGAAAATAACTCTAATGAATCTGAACACATTTCACCGATATGCAATCCCCACTGAGGTCTTGTCATAAGGAGGTGATATTCCCAATTTGAAATGAATCCATTCAAGCTAGCTGAAGTTATCGAATGAAAACAACATTTTTATGATTTTTCAAAAAATCAAGGAGGATAACTCTCGTGTGTCTGGACACAGTTCGCCAATATGCAATCCCCACCGACGTCTTGCCATAAGGAGTTGACATTCCAAATTTGAAATGAATCCATTCATGTTAACTGAAGTTATCGAGCGGAAACCACATATTTTATGATTTTTCAAGAAATCCAGGGGGATAACTCTGGTGTGTCTGGATACATTTCGCCGATAGGCAATCACCGATGAGGTCTTGTCATAAGGAGATGCTATTCCAGATTTGAAATGAATCCATTAAATCTAGCTGAAGTTATCGAACGGAAACAACATTTTTATGATTTTTCAAGAATTCAAGGGGGATAACTCTGGTGTGTCTGGACACATTTCACCGATATGCAATCCCCACCGAGGTCTTGTCATAAGGAGGTGATATTCCAAATTTGAAATGAATCCATTAAAGTTAACTGAAGTTATCGAACGGAAGCGACATTTTTACGATTTTTCATGAAATCAAGGGGGATAACTCTGGTGGGTTTGGACATGTTTCGCCGATATGCACTCCCCACCGAGGCCTTGTCATAAGGAGTTGGCAATCCAAATTTGAAATGAATCCATTCGAGTGACGACGTTGGGGGACTGTTGAAACATAGGGAACATATATACGTCTTAAGATTCATAATTGTACCATTAGCCCAATCGGGCCCCGAACAAAGCCCACACGAAAGCCCGCTCAGCCATTATTGAGATTTATCAAAAGTAATAAACATTCATCATGCTTTATGCTTTGAGATTTAATGGGGAAAATAATTGTTCACATGGTATGAAATACAGTGAACATAATTCTTGATCAAATCGTAATTGTACTGATTGCCCAATCAGGCCCCGAACAGAGCCCACACGAAAGCCCACTCAAAGCCCTAGCCCACTTTGCCCTTACTCAGCCCAGTCAAAAGTTATATAAACTTCGATCGTGCTTTAGACTTCGAAAATTAATGGGTAAAATAATTTTTGAAATGAAATAAAAGACCAGTTCTAGTCATACATCCCATAACCAGAGTTTTTAGTACAACCCCAATTCTTTAAATTCAAATATTGTACATAAATCTTTCAAGGAATCAAGCGGAATTACGCTGGTCATTACAGACAGATTTTGGCCCAATGCAATCCCAGTCAAAGTCTCATGCAGAGGGATGTATTTTCGAAATTTGAATTGAATCCATCCAGGCTAAATGAAGTTATCAAACGGAAACCAAATATTTTACGATTTTTCAGGCAATCAAGGGGAATAACTCTGATGGTTCTGGGCACATTTTTGCCGATATGCAATCCTCACTGAGGTCTTGTCATAAGTTGATATTCCAAATTTGAAATGAATCCCAGCAGTCTAACTGAAGCTATTGAAAGGAAACAATTAAATATTTTATGATTTTTCAAGTATTCAAGGGGAATAACTCTGATCGATCTGAACACATTTCACCGATATGCAATCCCCACCGAGGTCTTGTCATAAGGAGGTGATATTCCAAATTTGAAATGAACCCATTAAAGCTAACTGAAGTTATCGAACGGAAGCGGAATTTTTTACGATTTTTCATGAAATCAAGGGGGATAACTCTGATGGGTTTGGACATATTTTGCCGATATGCACTCCCCACCGAGGCCTTGTCATAAGGAGTAACCATTTCCAAATTTGAAATGAAGCCATTCGAGTGACGATGTCGGGGGACTATTGAAACATAGGGAACATATATAATTCTTAAGATTCATAATTGTACCATTAGCCCAATTGGGCCCCGAACAAAGCCCACACGAAAGCCCACTCAAAGCCCTAGCCCACTTTGCCCTTACTCAGCCCAGTCAAAAGTTAAAAACTTCGATTGTGCTTTAGACTTCGAAATTCAATGGTATGAAATACAGGGAACATAATTCTTGATCAAATCGTAATTGTACTGATTGCCCAATCGGCCTCCGAACAGAGCCCACATGAAAACCCACTCAAAGCCCTAGCCCACTTTGCCCTTACTCAGCCCAGTCAAAAGTTTAAAACTTCGATTGTGCTTTAGACTTCGAAATTCAATGGGAAAAATAATTTTTCAAATGAAATGAAATACAGTGAACATAATTCTTGATCAAATCGTAATTGTACTGATTGCCCAATCAGGCCCCGAACAGAGCCCACACGAAAGCCCACTCAAAGCCCTAGCCCACTTTGCCCTTACTCAGCCCAGTCAAAAGTTATATAAACTTCGATCGTGCTTTAGACTTCGAAAATTAATGGGTAAAATAATTTTTGAAATGAAATAAAAGACCAGTTCTAGTCATACATCCCATAACCAGAGTTTTTAGTACAACCCCAATTCTTTAAATTCAAATATTGTACATAAATCTTTCAAGGAATCAAGCGGAATTACGCTGGTCATTACAGACAGATTTTGGCCCAATGCAATCCCAGTCAAAGTCTCATGCAGAGGGATGTATTTTCGAAATTTGAATTGAATCCATCCAGGCTAAATGAAGTTATCAAACGGAAACCAAATATTTTACGATTTTTCAGGCAATCAAGGGGAATAACTCTGATGGTTCTGGGCACATTTTTGCCGATATGCAATCCTCACTGAGGTCTTGTCATAAGTTGATATTCCAAATTTGAAATGAATCCCAGCAGTCTAACTGAAGCTATTGAAAGGAAACAATTAAATATTTTATGATTTTTCAAGTATTCAAGGGGAATAACTCTGATCGATCTGAACACATTTCACCGATATGCAATCCCCACCGAGGTCTTGTCATAAGGAGGTGATATTCCAAATTTGAAATGAACCCATTAAAGCTAACTGAAGTTATCGAACGGAAGCGGAATTTTTTACGATTTTTCATGAAATCAAGGGGGATAACTCTGATGGGTTTGGACATATTTTGCCGATATGCACTCCCCACCGAGGCCTTGTCATAAGGAGTAACCATTTCCAAATTTGAAATGAAGCCATTCGAGTGACGATGTCGGGGGACTATTGAAACATAGGGAACATATATAATTCTTAAGATTCATAATTGTACCATTAGCCCAATTGGGCCCCGAACAAAGCCCACACGAAAGCCCACTCAAAGCCCTAGCCCACTTTGCCCTTACTCAGCCCAGTCAAAAGTTAAAAACTTCGATTGTGCTTTAGACTTCGAAATTCAATGGTATGAAATACAGGGAACATAATTCTTGATCAAATCGTAATTGTACTGATTGCCCAATCGGCCTCCGAACAGAGCCCACATGAAAACCCACTCAAAGCCCTAGCCCACTTTGCCCTTACTCAGCCCAGTCAAAAGTTTAAAACTTCGATTGTGCTTTAGACTTCGAAATTCAATGGGAAAAATAATTTTTCAAATGAAATGAAACACAGGGAACATAATTCTTAAGATTTAAAATTGTATCAATAGCCCAATCGGGCCCCGAACAGATCCCACAAGAAACCCTGCTCAAAGCCCTAGCCCACTCAGCCCTTTCTCAGCCCTGTCAAAATTTAAAAAGCTATGTCATGAAATATTCTTTGAGATTTAATTGGGGGAATGATTTTTCACATGAAATGTGACACAGGGAATATAATTATCACGTTTTGTAATTTGACCAAAAACCCAATCGGGCCCCGAACAGAGCCCAAACAAAAGCCCACTCAAAGCCCTATCCCACTCAGCCCTAATCAGCCCAATAAAAACCATAGTGGGGCCCACTCGGGTATGCTGGCTGGATCGGATAGCTGTATGAGTGACGGACTGACGGACAGGTCGACCGACTGACTGACCGACCAACTGACTGCGTGGATGACTGATTTAGCGACGAATGAAGCTGTAAGACTCGTGTATGCGTATTCTACAAGCAAAACGTGAATAGTCGACCTATATCCTACATTTTCTTATGCCCAGTGCATATAATAGGTCTATGGAACTGGCGTAGGTGTGTACAATATCACGTAAAATCGCGGAAATCACCCTGGACTTTAAAATAAGCCGCCAGCGTATTACAATTGTACCATAATAACAACGGTAAATATGACGAATTGGCCCAGGGGCGAACGCCCCTTGATGGGATTGTTTTCCGGGTATCCAGTCAACTCGTCCTAAATACATCCAGTCCTAAGTACAACTCGCCCTACTTCTAACTCGTCCTAGGTAAACTCGTCCCAAATAATGTTCATATATGAATATACGTAGTTATGTTATATTATTCGGGATAACAGAGCACTGAAATTATGTGATTAACAAATAGCAGTGTATTAATCACATAATAGATGCTATATAATCCCGAATAATCTAATATAACCACATATATTCACATACGAACACTAATTGGACGAGTTGACCTAGGACGAGTTAGAAGTATGGCGAGTTGCACTGAGGATGATCTTTCTATAAACGACAGAATCTCAAATTATCAGATGTTTTTTAAAGTAAATATTCCAACAGTTCACCAATGTTTAAAGTAAAAAAGGGAAGAATATTTGACATCGTATTCTTTCATCATCAAGTATTCAATCATGCGCTAAGAAAGCTTATTTGGCTACGTCCGAATTTAGTTATAGGCATATACAAATTTAAATAGCCTAGGAAAATATGAGCGCAAACTAAATGTATGATGACTATGAAGACAAGAAATGGCGAAAGTTTTTCATTAATTTCAGATATTCAAATTTTTAGAAACAAAATTTCGAGTGACAAATCAGAGTAGAAGTAAGTATGAAAGAGTCTGTGGTCAAATACAGACTGATCTAGTATCTAAAGCCAATACTACGTGGAAATCTAACCGGACATAACACGCTTTCTGATTGGCTCAAAGAGAGACAATCCTGCGCCATAGTTGTAAGTACTGTATTCATTCTGTTGTTATAGCGCCTGCCCATTAGCCACGTGGTTTCCTGTAATTATGTTGCCTGTTATTTCACGTCTTAACGGGGTTTGTCTTAGCGCCAAAATTTTATTTTGAGCTGTCACAATTGATTCATTGATCAGAGACAGCAACTACTATCGCTCAATGATATGGTGGTTCGTTGTAGGAATATTATTGTGTCTTAGTGGACCACGGGGTAAATGGGACTTGTTTAACGGAGACCCAAACTATATGCATTTTAGAAAGCTGTTGCATGCAAAATGGATGGTGGCTCTCTAATAGGCCAAGAAATTAGCTGTCTTTGTGGCCCATCATCAAAGTAAAGAGTAATGCAGGTAGCAACACCTTTCACTAACTTCCGGTAGAAAATAACTCATGGGAAAAAGGGATGATGGTTCTTTAACCTTTTAACAATCATATCAGCCAAAACAGCTTATGGGGTGGTCTTGCGAAATATCTAATGTCTCAAATAAAATATCCAAAATTTGCAGACAAAGAGAAGACTATTTTGACAATTTACCGCTGGAATGACTGGCTCGATAACAGTGGTAAATATGGCTCACAACAGTAATAAAATAGTATTCTCTTAGTCTGCAAATTTTCTGAGACAATTTATGAAAATTACTACGGTGGTGTGTTAATACAAGTTGTCAATGTTGACAATTTGTATAGGCGGTCATTAAATATAGTGGTCTCTTAACATAGGTGGTCAATGTAGAGGGTACATCACTTTGACAAGCAGTATTGCCGTATTGGCAGACTTATTCCTGGGATCGATCAAACTAACGTGTATAAGTATAAGTTGTTGAATATTTTGAAACTAATTTTACTGAGCGCTCTGCTGCTAACAATGACAGCAACAGCGCGGCAGCGCCCAGTCAAATTATTTTGTCGGACTAGTAAAATTTAAAGACTGGCCAAATCGAACATTTATGACGTCATCATGCATGTCAATTAACATATGACGTCAGATGGTAGCTGGATACTCTGGAAACGTGCTATATGTGATCTTCAGATACATTAAGTGGGCGCTTGGCAAGTGTAGTAAGCTTTTTCAACCTGGGTTATTGCCAACACTCCCCATCAGTAATAATTGTAACAACAAAAGTCAACGAGTGGTGCATATGCAACAATAATTTATTTTAAAAAGAAACAAATTTCACTCATTACCTTACTTATCACTGTTTGGAAATTTTGGCGAGTTGACTTTTTTTCCGGACGACGTGACTTTCCAATGTGGGACGAGTTGGTGGTTGGGACGACTTGACTGGCATTCGTTTTCCGCTTCCAATTGCGCAAATACTGTGGGAATTTTCTGATTCAATATGAAGTGTCACCAAGAAGTTGATACACGAGAACACGCTAAAACACGCGAGTAGGAGAAGAAAAATATGTAGCGTAACATTCACAAACTCGTCGCTGTCACGAGAGATTTGTTATAGATGCGTTGTGACATACTTCGCGACGGCGGAAGCCCTTCTTATTATTGAATGGCTATTCCACAATTTCACGAGGCACAACCTACACATTTAAAATAAAACTCGTCCACGTTGCATAGTTTTTGTGCACAATTCAATTTCAATGTTAGGGCGCTCAACATGGAAAATCATTTCATATTCCATTAGATTGCATAAAAATACGCTAAATCCGCCTGGAATATTGTAAATTTGCTATTATTTTTCATTTAGGACTACTTGGTGTGACATAGTACCTTTAAATGAAGCTTATTAGTAGATTTGGACGATGTCCATCTTTATTTTGTGCTATTTTAGAAGCACATTAAAAATCTTCTACGAAATCGTTTGGCCAAATGGTTTGAAACCTAAGACACTTCATCGAAGTCCTAAACCAAATTTGTTCTACCAGATTGGTCGATTTCTCTGACGGTTATCTTGGATGATCTAGTTTTGTCAAAATGACTTCTCCAGAACTGCTTGTCCGATCAGGCTTAAATTTGGAAAATCCGATTAGAGACTAAGATCAATTAGGCCTAATTTTTATTCAAGAAACGTTGATACGTAAAAAGCACGAACACGGTGGACCGTGCAATATGTTGCATTTGGTGATCATATTGCATTTTTAAATTTATGAATGTTGATTGCAAAAATTGCTGTATATACGTATAATTATAAAATTATCGCTGCTCTGATGTCAAATTTTGCACATTTGACATCTTCCGATAAACCGCTTGGCGACCGTCTAAAGCTGGAAAATATTGGGACATTTTAAATGGCTTTTTCTCAAGAACACCCAAATGGATTCCAGCCAAATTTGGCAAGGCGTCTCATTGGGACATGATGATGCGAAATTACAAAGTAAACCGAATAATAGATTTTCATGGCGGCCATTTTTGATACAAACCTCCCAGATGAAAAGAAACCTCATCTATGCACAGGTTTGAAACAAGTGTGTTCGCGAGACCCTGATTGGTCGATTTGTCTGGCGACCATCTTGGATTATGTAGTCTTTACGAAAGTGACTTCTACGGAAGCGCTGAACAGACCAGGCTGAAATTTAGGAAGCATTAAGGATTAATGTTTGTTGAAGTTAGGTTGATGGGTCAAAACATGGCCGCCGTGGACCAAACAATAGTGATTAGCGGCCATTTATTTTTTTTGATTTGATGAATATTTATGGCGAGAATTGCTTTACATCTGTTTATGCGAATTGCTATATTGCTGCCCTCTCGAAATTGTCAGATGAACCATTTGTCGGGCATCTTGGATTCTTCCTCAAAAGGCCCTATAGGAAAACAATGGGAAATCGTAAATGGCCTCTTCTCACGAGCCACAAGATGGATTTCAGCAGCAGTTGGCAGGACGCACCATTGCCGCATGGATATCCGAAATTGTTTAAAGGAAATCGATTGGTCACTTTGGCCCGTGGCCATCTTATTTCCTAGCCAAGACTAATATAGGAACAGAATAAGAAGCTTCAAACGATTTCTTCTCATGAACCACAGGGCCAATCTCAACCAAATTTATCCGGAATTCCTCTCTGCATAGAGATCCAAGATTGTCCAAATCGAGCTGATTGGTTGATTTAGTCGACGACCATCTTGGATTTTAAGCTATTTTAGAAACACTTTTAAACATCAACTACAAAACCGTTTGACCGCTTGTTTTGAAATGCAAGAATCGTTATCTAGGCCAAGGACTGGACCGAATTAGAGAACCCGATTGGTCGATTTGTCCGGCCTACCATCTTGTATGACCTATTGTTCACGGATCGGGCTGAAATTTGGGAAATGTGATTGAGGACTAAGGGGCATTAAAATTTATTCAAGGAATGTTGATACGTGAATACGCATGTGCAGCGTCAACCAATCAAAATACAGATTTTGGCAGTCATAGTGAATTTTTTTATTTGATGAATTCTGATGGCGAAAATTGCTTTGTATATGTATATTGCTATGGCGATGTCAAATGTTCCACTTGCTTTTGTCAAATAAATGGAATGACAATCAGCCTGGATTATTTCCCGCCAAATGTTCTGTAGGAGAGAACACTCAGATGACATATTCAAGAACAACAGGGGTGGTTTGAAGTAGATTTGTCAGGAAGCATCCATATGGCATAGAGATTCGTGATTGTTCAAATGAAGCTGATTCGGCGATTTGGTCGACGGCTATCTTGGATTTTGTACTATTTTTAGAAATGCATTTAAACTCTGATAATGTCCAGGAAATCGGTTAAATGACTACTCCGCATTAACTGTTGAGCTGATTTCAACCAAACTTGGCTAGAAGGACACGAATGTGTTATGCTTTAGAAGGTTTCCACAGAAATTTGTATGGTCAGGTTTTCATGCTGCTCTGTTTGAATTTCGGAAAATATCCATGTAGCTAACACCGGCACTAGTCATCCCTACCACTAATCATAACAACCACCACCACTAGTAGTCACTGTCAACAGCATTAGCTTCAAACTACTCCACCACCATCATGACTACCATCATTAAGCAGCACCAACACCACAGCCACCGCTACCACCACCAGCAACACCACCACCGCCACCGCCGATGTCACAAATGAAACTACGACAAAAATCACCAGCACCGCTGCCAGAACCACCGCCACTACTCGTCATAATCGCCATCAACACCACCGCCACCACTACTACCAGGACTATTCACCCCCATTAACACCGCCTCAGCCATTACGTACAACCACCAGCATCACCACAACTACCACCACAGGGACCACTAGTCATCGTCAGCACCACACGAAGTTGATTGGAACCTCCACCGCCGGAACTGCTTATCAACATTACGAGTAGTCACCACAGTCATCCCCACCCATAATCACCGCGACTTCACAACCTCTACTAGTACTCATCAACAACACAAGTACTCATCATCACCACCACCACTACTACTACTACTACTACTACTACTACTACTACTACTACTACTACTACTACTACTACTGCTGCTGCTGCTGCTGCTGCTACTACTACTACTACTACTACTACTACTACTACTACTACTACTACTACTACTACTACTACTACTACTACTACTACTACTACTACCACCACCACTACTACTACTACTACTACTACTACTACTACTACTACTACTACTACTACTATCACTACTACTACTACTACTACTACTACTACTACTACTACTACTACTACTACTACTACTACTACTACTACTACTACTACTACTACTACTACTACTACTACAATATTGTCACACACCCCACTAGCATCATCATTACCACAACCACCACCACCACCACCACCACCGCCACCACCATCGCCGCCGCCGCAGCCACCACCACCACGGTTTCAGTGAATAGCCGGATGTATAATAAAAAAACAGGACGATAATAATCTCCGCAATGCCATCCAACTCAGAAGTGGGACTCGTGACTATTTCCCCTCCCCCAAAAACGAGACACTCGATTGTGGTCCTCTTTTTGTGCTACCATCATAATATATTTATAATGAAGTAATTATATCAATAAAACAGGCGGCAACTCTTGTCTCTTTAGCAACTGAGAATTAAAATTGGTACTTAACTCCCTGCTTGACCCTTTACTTACCCCCACCTCCCCTCCCATACACCTGCTCTCCCTCACTCCCTCCCCTCCCTTTACCGCCCTCCCATATCCCTCACTCCCTTCCCTCCCTCTCTCCCTCCCACCACCACCACCCACCCCGTCCTCTCCCTCTCTCCCTTCCTCGGCCCTCGCTTTCTCCCTCCCTCCCTCCCTCCCTCCCTCGCTCGCTCGCTCGTTCTCTCTCTCTCTCTCTCTCTCTCTCTCTCTCTCTCTCTCTCTCTCTCTCTCTCTCTCTCTCTCTCTCTCTCTTTCTCTCTCTTTTTATATATCTTTCATCTCATTCACTCATAACGAGCATCATTAGACCTAGTAGGCGGTGCTAAATATGTTCCGCCAAGTAAATGGGCGTCTTTCGGCACAAATACTGTACATGAGATTGGCACTGGCCACTTGATATTGCTCATTGATCAGACTTATTTACGAAAGACAAGTTATTAAATAATAATGCATCGAATACATGTAATTGATTCAAATAATGAAGCAAGGCTGGCAGTAGTTGGAATCCAAATGAATGAATGAATGAACGAACGAACGGATGAATGAATGACGGACGGACGGTTGGATGGACACACATCTGGAGGGAGGAATAGAGGGATGGATGAGTGGGTATGTAGGCAAGCACGAGTGGGTGGGCGGGCAAACCATATGTAGGTAGTATTATTTAACACACTGTGTATTATAATAGTGGATATTTGCGAATATAAGTATTATATTTGAATTTCTCTCACACGTTGATTTTGTATGGCAAATATAACTGTTCTATGCAATATTCTTTAGCATACTACGTGAATACTTGCGAATAAAAGTGTTCTATTTGCATTCCTTTAGACCGTTGATTATGTGTGGCAAATATAACTGTTATATTTCAAACGTTGATTTTAGATGGCAAATATAACTGTTATATGCAGTAATCTTTAGCCCACTGAGTAGATAATTGGGAATGTAAGCGTTATATATGCATTCCTTTAGAACCTCGAGTATATGTGGCAAATATAACTATTGTATCCAATTCTCTTTCACACATCATGGTATAGTTGTAAATATATCTTTTATGTGTGTAATGGTTTATAGCCATATGACATAAATGTCAAATATAACTATACAATGCGGTTTTATTTCACATAAATGTTGTGCACTATTAAATAAAATGGATTGATTTTATATACCTCATATACTCATGTAAATATGTATGAATAAAATTGTTATATTTGCAACTATATTCCCACTATCGTAAATAAGTGCAAATGTAGCAGATTTATTTTCATGCATTTATTTTATATATTTCGATAATGCAAAAAGCGGTATTCATTACTTACAAACTGTAGGGTGCATATTTATCAAATATAATTTAAATGATTATTACATGTATGTCAAATATATGTTAAATATTGGAATTTAGTACGCATAGCAAAACTTTCATAAATCAACGCATTTCCTAGCCTAGTAAATGTAATGGTATCTATTATTTAATATACAAAAACATGTCAGTTAAATACAACGCTAAGCATCCATATACCCCAACATGCGCTATACATAGACTAGCCAAACAACGTATATATTAGTAGTAGTGTCGGAATTAAAATGATACCACCTCCCTCAACTGGCTGCCGTTCGGCGATGCGTGGCCCACACCGCCCTCTCAATCTCTGGGGCATAGGTTGTTGAGACATGTGGTTGGTGTATGCCTCTAGATGGAGGCCCCAGGGTTTATGAGACAGGTGGTTGGGGTATGCCTCTAGATGGAGGCCCCCAGTGATTGAGAGGGCGGTGGGGGCCACCACTGATCGCCACATTTTAATTCCGACACTACTACTACCAGGGTCTGAACGCCCATTTAGAGACAAGCCTCCACAGTGATATACACCACTGATCGCCTTGTGATCAACCACACCAGAAGGGCCACCCTCTCTTTATTCTGTGTAGACTCAGACAAACACGTAGTCTCTGCCAGAGTCACATCGGCATGATGGATCACCCATAGTGGCTTCCATCTACCTTGACAACGCTCACCTAGGAGGATGCTAAAGTGATTAGCATTTGAACTACGGCAGACTCTGGCATGTTCATATGTTACGCAGAGAATCTGGTGCTGAGCAGGGGTCTCCAGCAGACAACAACGTCCTACCCTCGCCACCCCATAGACGTGGCCGACAGACTCGATCTCTTCATGTGGGTGAAAGCGTTCGTAAATGTTTCTCCGCAAGGGGTCGACCCAAGGATTGTACTGGAGGTCATCCCGGAAGTGGGCCCACTTGGCATGCAATATCATGGCAGTCTCAGCGCCCTGTGTCACGGCTGTATACGCCAGCACGAGCAGTATGATGAGAATCATGGCTATATATGAAGAGTTAAACTGAACAGAGTGAACCCCTCAAGAAATATCTGTGCCAGATCGAGCCCTGTTCCATCCGGATCGATAGTGATCTTCATCCCCTCAGGGGCAGGGGCTAGCTGCTTCACTCTGCCGCCATCTAAGAAACGTAGCTCTAGGCCTATATGAGTTGTTTGCGGGCTAGTGAGGCTGACTCGCTGAAGCAGTTTAACAGCACCCATGACTTTGGAGACATGTGACACACCATCTACCCATAGGATGCCCTCCTGGAGGTTAACAGCTTCTTCTGGTCGAATGGACGACGCAGCAGGAGCGTTCCACCTGTAACCCCGATCCGGTGACCCACCCTCGTCAGGGAGACACCGTCACCTATGTAGGTAAGGAAGGATGATCCCCGATTGTAGAGCTTTCGAACTGTCCCATCCTTTTTTACAACAGTGGAGAGGAGAGTAACCGCTATGTCAATGACTGTGGGAGGCTTATATAGGGGCAACCATGTTTGCCAGTCACCCCCAGGTCCAGCGCAGCATGTAATTCGGATCGAACGGTCGGGTACCGGCCATACCAGCTAAGCTGGGTACACGCCGCCCATCTAGGATTCGTTTCCTGAACACGCCCCCCTCTGGGTAGAGCTATAAGCATATATAGGCCCATGGGAGAGAGAACGTGTCGAAAAATGACTAAGTTTGTTAAAACGCATTATGCGCATGCGTGCGCCGGGACACTGTTTCTATGGAGCGCGTAGTTGTGACCTAGATAAGATGGCGCTTTTAGTGTACCAAGCTGGTACTCTGTAATCCTTAGTGAGTGTCTGTTCCCATTAAATCTGGCATTAATCAAGACCAGAATTCGACGGGCTTTCCAAATCTGTAAACCATTTCAAAATCGGTTGAGAAATGGCTGAGTTATCCAGGGAAAACTCTTCTTGATTATCTTCAAAATATTGCCGTGATGTCATAACCACGTGGACATACAGTTCTAGAATGTTCTAGAACGTTCGACGACGCTATTATTAGCGATGCGCTGATTGGCTGTTGCTCGAACGATGATTGGATGAAGCCTGCGCCTGTGACGTCACAGAGAGTATAAAAGGAGAAGCGATCCAGTGATCGAGAGCATCCTCGGCCAGGGTCCGAACAGGTTGGATCTGTACCAGCTACTACAAGCGCGACAGACATTACACGTCTTCCCTCGCTATGCGTCAGGTTTTTATCCCGTAGTGTACAGTTCTCCAACCCCACAGCACTAAAACAATTTTGTAACTCCCCATTTACGGGAGTAATTTGGAACTTCTGATAATTGTTCCCGAATACCAACAGCTACATTCAGAACACAAATTTGCGGTGAGGCCTTTATGGCCTGAATATTTGAATCTACAGATGTAGAAGCAGGATGTTCTTTGATGGATGACTTGCCGGATCTGCCGGCCACGCCTAAAAGTCGTATTTCAAACGATGCCGCACCAATCGTGTAGGTTCTTTCGACTTTCGACCGCAGCAAGTAAACTCTGCCCGGTGCGTCTTCAGAGCTGGCTGACATACCCAGCACCGTGAAGCTTTGTTTTGTATCTTCGTTTGCCTCTGACAACCCCTGCTTGTGATGGGTTGTTTACACCTTCCATCCATGCCATCGGTGTATGGGAACTTTCTTCACCACGTAGTACTATCATATCTTTTGCTGAATGCTCATTAGACATTCTATTAGGCCTACAGCACTAAGCGATGCACTCCCACCATGAGTGTTCTTGCGGGACTCTTGTTTGCGGAAAACAGCTTACGGGAACCAGCCTGCGGGAACTTTCCAGCTTCCGGAGAGCGCATCATCTCACGTTGACTACGGATTGACGTGTCAATTTCAGTAACATGGTAGCCTAACTTGGGAATGACTACCAAGTATTCAAGTAACTTTACTTCACACTTTAATTATTTCTATATATAGGTTTTGTTAATTATATCGTATCCGTAAAAACGGTCCCGATGACTAAAAGGAACCGTAACGATCTTAGGACCGATAGTTTTAATTTCTGTATTTGTTAATAGTTATTATCATTTTCTTCAATGTGTTGCTAACAGCACTATAGTAGGTTCGTTAACCTGTATTAATATATATATATATATATATATATCTCAATCGTTTGACACAGTATTGTTTGTTCTGGTTAGATTATGTATGTACGTTCACTTGTTTTGCTTAGTTATAGAAAATATAAGACTGCAGTGCACGTAGGAAACAATATACAGCAAGATTTATATATGCACCACTTTCTCCCGCCACCATCAATTTTTCACTACGGTCCGTGCTATAACTTTGTTTAGCCCGGCATGCTACCGGCTAACCTGTTCTATACACAGCTCGATAGGATAGGTTCAAAATGATTAGAGACACTTTCTTCATTACATACTGTGTAATATACTCTTCTCTTCTGGTAGTGCGATAATCTAGCCCCTCACTCCGGTAAGACTCATAACTCTAAGATTTTGTCTCTCTTCATGCTCCACTCAGCCTTGTGGATTCTTAATTGTTTGGATGTCCCTATCCGCAACATGGGCTGATCCGACTCTGGGAAACTATTGGGGTTTCCGAGCGGTGATGGCTAGGGCGTGGTATCACATACACTCCCGTGTATCTTCGGATACTTAGTAGATAGTACTTTAAGCCAATGTAGGAAAGCACTGCGAAAACACATGTATTAATTATTATTTTAGTTTTCTGTCTACCAGATCACCGAGAAAGATCGACAATTTGAGTGGACGAGTGAGTGTGAAGGCTCCTTCAAGGTGCTGAAGGAACTCTTGACAGGTCACCGAAGACGGAACAGAGCAGGTGTTGGGTTATGGTTCGCGTACTCTGAATAAAACGGATAAAAGATACGCAACCACGAAGTGAGAATTATTGGCGGCGGTCCATTTCTTCAAATATTATAAACACTTCCTGTACGGGCGCCCTTTTACATTCCATACAGACCATGCCTCACTACGGTGGCTCAGGAACTTAAAAAATCTGGAGGGCCAGGTAGCGAGATGGCAGGAATCCATGCAGGCCTATAACTTTAACGTGGTTCACCGTCCCGGAAAATTGCATGGAATGCTGATGCCATTAGCAGAATCGGCGCGGAGGCTGAACACGAAGAGGCTGACACCGTGACACAGTCAACACAGCCATCTCCAGAGTTCCCTGAATTGAGGTGCGCAGAGTGGAATCCAGAGAAAATCACACACCACTAAGCAACAGATGTGCAGACACAAAATATATACGCATGGATTCAGGAGGGGTACGTGCTCCTAAGGAATCGGTGACACCTTTATCCCCATGGCTAAATATTATTACCAACGGTTCGAAGAATGTCAATTAATAAATAACGTTCTGTACATCAATGATCCTTTGGTAGTCCCGGAAAGTTATCGTGAAATTATATTGAAACGACTACATGATAACGCCGGACATCTGGCCGTAGAAAGGACTGTTACCCATATAAAATTGAGATTGCACTGGATCGCGATTCACGATAGTGTCAAGGCATGGGTTGCCAAATGTATCCCATGCCAAAGACACGCTGTTGGCCAACACCATATCGCACAATCTCAAATTAAGATTGTTGGTGCACCGTGGGAGCGAGTGGCTATCGACGTGCTCGGACCCTTGAATACGACAGATGATGAAAATAAATACATCCTCGTGTTACAAGATTATTTTACGAAGTGGGTAGAAGCATTTGCTTTGCCGGACCAAGAGGCATCCACCGTAGCGGAGGTCTTGGCCAGCAATGTGTTCTGCCGCTTTGGTATGCCTTATGAGTTGCATTCCAATCAAGGAAGTAATTTTGAGAGCCGGCTCATTTTAGAGCTCTGCAAATTATTCCATATCGTCAAAACAAGGACAACTCTGTACCACCCCCGGAGTGACAGGATGGTAGAGAGATTCAACATAACTCTCGCGGAGATGCTTACCAAGGAAACCTGCCTTGATTGTAGAGATTGGAACCTATGGCTCCCGTATGTACTCATGGCTTACCACAATTCAGAACATTCCAGCATGGGCTACACCCCTACTCAGTTAATGTTAGGCCATGAATTAGCCTTACCCCTGGACCTGGCCATGCCACGGATACCAGGGGAGAAAAATTCACCATCTCTCTATGTCGAACTCTTGCGGCAAAGGATAGAACAAGCCCATGAGTTAGTGAGAGAAACCCTATCCACTGCACACCAGCGGCAAAAGACATGGCACGACCGGAGGGTGCATGGAGATCCATATGAAGCAGGAAGAATGGTTTGGGTATACGATTCACGATGGTCTGCAAACGTGCCAAGTATACTGAGTTACCAGTGGAAAGGCCCCTATGTGGTAGTAGGTAAGACGTCGGATGTGACCTACCGCATCCGTGCTTCGGATGGCCTGACCTCAGTCATCCACTTCGATCGACTTAAAATTCGTGTCAGTGATGATCCAGCACAAGAGCTCGGACTGGGCGTTTCTCATGACACAGGTACCCAGATAGATATTTCTACGGAAATTAGTATTCCCGTGGTAAATTTAGAGCACTGCGGTGCTAGTTCAGGCCCAGTTCTACCAAGCCAGAACGTGAGTGAACAAGCGGCTAACGCTGACGACGATGATGAGATACGTACTCACCCTCTCCCTCCTCAGCGCGGGTCTACTAGATCTGGGACGTCGTATCTGAAGAATTTTGTGTTTGTTTTGTCCAAGAGACCGGATGGAAAAGTCCTTCCTCTGATCTCTTCCCATTCCCACCCACTTCATTCTATGCCCCCCATCATAGAGTTACCACAAGCGGAAGTTGAGGCGGACCCAAGCCATGTTTCCTGTGGAGTGGAATATATGGTGAATAGCATGGAAGTGAAGAGGCTGGATGAAGCCTTAGCGTGTCTAGAACCGCAGAGCCGTACATCAAGGTGTACCCGACCAATTCCCGCAATCACGAAACCATGCTCCGTCCAAGGGACACCCTCTCTGAAAGTCCCACCCACGCCACCACTCCAATTCGTGTCACTTATCTACACACCAAGTTCGGACATCACTGGCCCAGTCCAATTCACACTCCACTCGTTATCTGTTGACTGTCAATCTTCAGATATGAGAGAGCCTGCTGCAACAGAGGAGGTGGCATCCCGCACCGCACCGACCAACATTACCTCCTGCGGTGGGCAGGGAAGCAGCCTGTTCAGCAGACTCTCGGCTCAAATTTTCCCGTTGTCTAAAAATTTCGACAGGACACCAACCGTTGTGTAATGGGAGATGACCACATCCCCCTAACCAAAGGCCACCCCGTCCATTTGGCCTACCATACTTCCCCGTGAGCAGTCAGGACATCACGCGACAGACAGAACATCAACACTTACAAAGAACACCTGCCTTCAAGACTGGGTGCGTCAATTCATCATTGCGCGTACATCACATACTTGCTCGGTTATACTCAGCATAACAGAGACATTCAACATCGGCAACAACAGCATTTAGCAGCACCTACCGGTCTTAATTAATTCGTAGTAGAGACATAAGAATTTCTGCAACAAATTCCTCCCGAACAGAACTGCTGGAGAAATAATACCTCCCGCAGACTACATCTCCCGCAAATAACAACAGATTTGGCGTTCACCAGCATGGAAAACTGGAATATGCCCACTTCGCTTATAACATTGGCATCATACAGCAGCCCGAACATCCCAACAACAGCATTATCATGAACAGACAACCACCAACAAATCTCCTGCACGCACCTTCTTATCCAGTTATGGGAGAACTAATCATATGGATATCAGGAATGCACCACAGCCATCTACAATACGCGTCACGGGAGAGACGCTTGTCCAGCATCCTCCCCTACCCCTTTTTCCCGACGCCGTACGGAAACAGCTAAGTTTACATACTTCAATTACACGTAATAGCCATCAATATTATTAAGAGAGCAAGATGTCCGCATTGTCGTCAGTTATTTCATTATTTCATTAGCGTTGTGCATAATGCTCTGGTTAGCCCCTCCAAATGTCTGGATTGACACCCAGTGGGTTACACCCCTGCGCCACGTTGAAGCCGAGCATATAGTCTTAAACAAGCATTGTCGTCAGTCATGAGTAGGATTTTGCTACCGAAAAGTTGAATTCGACAATGGATTGATCAAAGTTACAACAGCATCCGACAGGTCATCTGCGCTCTAAAGTAACTCTGTCCTGCCCACGGGCTCGCCCATTACAGAGTGAAATACCCTCAGGGGTCGATAAAGTTGACATTCACGCCGCAACCCGCCTTCCCACACTTAGCGGCCTTAAACGCGTCACCATCACCACAGCGCAAGTACCATCCACAGAGAACCAGTCACGCATAACAGATTCAAATCACCAACATGACAGAAACACAGACACTCAGGTTGACTGTATTCACAATCTCCGAACGACGGCATTGTAAATCGTAAAAATTATGTCACACATGTTTGCAAGTTGTACTGTAATTTAGCCATTATTAAAATGGTACAAATGTATTTGGTCTAGGCCGGGATGAAGCTAGTTCTACCCATCGAGGAGAATGCTTGGCCAGCCCTCCCGCTCGGAAAACACAGCTATCTTGACGGAATCAGTAACGTTGATCTACCACATGAATAGATCTGTTTAAACCACGCATAAAAATTACTTCCAACTTTACTGTTAAATTTTTTATTAAGAGCACAAATGCTCTACCATGCTACAAATCATTAGTGCATGGGCCGGTAAAGCGGCATAAAAAATCTGGCAGTAAAATCACAGAGAGAATTTTTTTAAAATGGTCTCGTGTGCATTCCAGTCTATAATCAACACGGGCTGAGAACAACCTATTACAGACACCTACCAAGACGCATGTTAAAGAACTTGCGCAAATACGGGACATTATAGAAACCTTGATGAAACATATATATTTTTATCTTTCGCCTCTGCAACAGACTACATCTCAGCAACAGCATTTTTTACCATCGTCATAAACAGCATGTACGTTTCCGATCAACCACGAGGTTTTTTAAAGCCACGTGACATTTACTACTATTTCCAGTGAGTTGGATCAAACGCTTTAAACAAAAGAGACGCCCAAAGACGCAACTACCACAGCATGATGGAGGAGTGCCGAGGGTGAGTCCGGGAGATTACCGCTGACGTCACCTGGCTCCCACGCACCCCATCAGGCGCTCCAGCCTAAAATTTGAATAGGCAAGTTTGTAAGCATACAACCTGGAAAACCGCCTCACGCTAATTAAAAGGTGAGGCGCTGCAAGGACAAAGTAGTACCGCGTTTTTATGTTGATCAGAGGCTGTTAAATGTGCGAAATAAAGACAAGTTTAACGAGCCATTCTTCCAATAGTTACAAGTACTCCCCTTATATGGGAGGAATTAATCCTATGACGTCCAGGCCGAAAAGCAAGGAAATATTCACATAAGAATGACCGAATTACCTGTAAAACTTTTTAGGTGTGGTCATCCGCCGCCTGTGACGTCACCAAAAAAATAGTATAAAAGGAGGAAGCGCACTCTGTAACTCTGTCTTTCCGTCAAAACTCGACACCAGGGAAGATCATAGCATTAGGCTTCTTTCGTGTCTCAAACT